>OY744516.1:205485525-205558025 GCA_963556195.1 Sepiola atlantica | reverse complement strand
AATGATTAATTGAATGGAAAAAAATTTGATTACTTAAGAGAGCAGTTTGACTAGTATTTGTTGGAGTTGAAGACAACGATGTTGTAGTATGCAGGAAAGCAATCCAATCGTAATGTGTTCTACAGATAGGAAGTTTTTGGAAATAAACTATGTTCATGGAAATTATGTCTTAAGATAATCACACTGACTAAGAAAGGAAATTTATTTTCATTTGTGGTAGTAAACGAGTTATGAATGTCATACAGGAGGAACCAGCGGTTGGAGCTTAATAGGGCACCTTTTTTTTTTTTAATGTGCCACCAATTACCAAGGCCAACATCCACTCGAGGAAAAGCGTTAAAGAGATGAAACGATTGTAAGTGAAAGATGAATAAACTTATGAGAGGATTGAGGATGATTGTTGGAATGGACCAAGTTCGAATACTTATGTGGACGGTTCATAATAGGTATCTGTGTACATTGGATTAGAAGACGATTATGTTGTAATCTGACGGGAAGCAGTACTGTGGTAATGTGTTCCACAGACGGGAAGCCCTTGCAAAGAAGCTCTGTTTGTGGAAATTTCGCCTGACGTTAGGAACACTAAAGATGAAAGGAAAGTTTGTTTTATTTTATTGTGGTATCAATACACGTTCTTGCTGTGAATGTCTTACAAGGAGGAACTAGAGATTGGAGCTCAGTCGAGCATATTCCACAAAAATAACGATACAGTAGAGACAGACTATCATCATGTCTTTTGTGCGAAAGGGGAGGCGAGGAATAGCAATTTCGAATCCGATTTTGAACTTTGTTCAGACAATAAAAACTGTTGTAAGCATCTCCTACCCAGATGTGACAGCGCTACTCCATCACAATAGAGTAGAGAAAAGCTAACAACGTCATGACATTGGAGTGTGATTAGGTTAATCATTATCGAGGTGACGGTGGTTAAGTGGATGACCTGAGTGTGTCAAGTTCGAATCCAGTCGATTCTATTGAATCACTTTCACTTAGGGATGTTAGCAACCATTACGTGGTCCATCCTGCAAAATATGCCAACACATAATCAGCAAAGTTGTACCGTGTTGATTCGATTCGAATTTATTTTACTAATATCGACTATGCCGTGTTCAATTCCTATCGGATCTTTAGGGGGTCATTTATGTACAAATAGTGTTGAGGAAAGATATCAAGTTGCACCCCGCGCCGTAACTATGAGTACAATAGAAAATGATTTTCAGTTCGTAATGTACAGTGGATCGTTTGCAATCGTGAAGCAATACTCCCTTTTACCAGAATCGGTCTTCATTTCGTTTCAGGAAACCATTAGGATAGACACTGGCAGCACATGAACCCAGAGAACATCTCCCACGTGGAACGGGTCTCCCAAAGAAGGACTGGGTGATCCTGAAACGAGCAAGGGCAAAGGGTGGAAAGAGATCCAACAACCTCCACATTTTGGGACAATCAACAACAAGCAACTGCCCTTGTAGAAATCCGAGACAAACAATGGAATACATCCTCAGTGACTGCAGTGATGGACCAACTTGTACTGACCAAGGTTTGATGGACAGTAACCTTGATGTCCAACGATGGCGCAAGTAATAGCATGATAAGATGATCGTTTGCAAAAAAACATGAACCAAACGTTCTTTTCCTTTTTCGGCTTGGAATCTTTTAGATAAATATTGATAATTTGTATTATTCCACATGGACCCTTGGCGCAACGGATAAGGTGCTAAGTATCATCAGTTCTAAGTGACAGTCTTCTATGGGGTGAACGCTTAATCCTCTGTACAGACGATAATGAGAATATAATTATGAATCAGATGAGACTTCTACCCGATCACTGCTGTAAGAACGAGTACAATCTATCTAAAGGGTTCCGTTCGAAATTCCGTATGGATTCCCGAGTTCGACAGAAAGATTCCTAAGTTCGACAATGCACACATAAAGAAGGTCGAAGGTTACATCGACTGAAACGTTGTTAGAATAACATTCAAAATGGGAACAGAACTTTTCTTTTTTTTTCTCGTTTCTCTTCCGATTTTCCGAAGTGAAATTTCGGAAGAACATCAAAAAGAAAATGTCAGAGTTTAAGAGTGCGAGCCATTTCAAAATTCGTAGAATTCAAGCGACATTTGCGTTTCTTTTTTCTTTTATATTTGTGGCCTTGGATTGAATTTCATTGTCTGTAGCTTCTGTAGAAAACAGAAAGAAATAGTGAAACAGAGATAAGGAGAGGGGGAGAGAGAGATAAACGATTGGATAGTAATAAAAGATCGCATCCACTGTCCAAGGATAAAACATTGTCAGGTAATGAGGTTATTCTTTAAGCTCGTTCTCTCCCTCTCCCTCTCTCTTTCTTCCTGTCCCTGTCTGTCTCTCTATCTCTCTTCTTATATATATATATATATATATATATATATATATATATATATATATATATATATATATATATATATATATATATTACTATTTCATGTATCCACATAAAAATTTATAAGGAGATATATTTTTTTATGTATCAATTTTCAGTACTTACTTCAACAGTGCTCGATACGTAAGTAGAGCTAGGTAGTAAGTTATGAAAATATATTTATGGCAATTAAGCTACACAGAGGCCTCAGTGTTTCATCCCCGGTGGCAATCTTCAGGCTAAAATGCATTTTGGGTCTTGTGAGTGACAACCTGCTATGTAATCCATTACTCAGTAAAACATCGATTAGAAGACCTCATCACACCTACATTGACCAACTTGTAAAAAAACTATGGGTGCCTTCTGGAGGACCTGCCGATAGTGATATCTGACATAAATCTTTGGAAGTAACGAATCAGGAGAATCAGGAAGATTCGCGACCTGATTGATTGAACATTTTAGCAATAGATACGAACAACAGATAATTACACATAGACATTTGTTTTTATCGACAATGATAACCAGACGTACGAGCAGCTTATTATTCGAAACCGGAAGTTAATTATTCGAAACCGGAAGTTAATTATTTAGCATCTATTGAAATGTGAGAACCGAATACTGATTTTTAAAAGAATAATAGAAAATTAGATGGGGAAAAAAATAATTCTAAAAAAGCAACTTGTAAACGTGTTATTATTTTTGTTTTCCTTTTCTCGATCATTTTTTTTTTGTCATAACGCGTTACCGAGCCAATACAGTTCGAAATAATTTACGTGGTTGTAGTAAGATATTCTGGAAGAAAAAAAAAGTTCGAAAGAAAAACTAAATAACAACTTGACAAAAACTGGATAAAAAAGCAGTGTATACTAAAAGTGTTACATTTTTTTTTTGCTCTCCTTAAACTTTTACACTTGTTGTCGGGAAGATTCTTGGTTGTCTGCAAGCAAAAACACTTAGACGCTGATCTTAGTTTATAATAAAAGTTTATTAATGTAGATAACTTGGACCATTCATAAACCAAGAGTTATGAGGACAAAAAGACTTTAACATGTTGACTACGGCGTCAGAAAGAGAGAGAGAGAGAGAGAGAGAGAGAGGGGGGGGAGACAGATAAATAGCTTGTCTCGTGTTTTCCTTAGCTACACTGTGCGCCTTTTACGCGTCCACTCTGCTTGAAGTGTCGCCAGGAAGAGACGGCATTCTCTCTCTCTCTCATGACCAAGTATTTCGCCGTTTCTGGGGTCACCTTTCACTCCTAGGTGTCACTGAAACTTTTCCATTCAAACTTACAGTCTTGGTTATGTAACAAACGTACGTCTCGTTTAACAGCGAATAGTGATTATGAAAATGTTCAGATATGGAAAAAGAACCTACAAAATATCGGGTTTCTTAACAACATTTATTGGTTCTATTAATCAAAACTTATATGAACACGAGTTTAATTTTTTGTATTTTGTGTCGATATTTAGAAAAATACCTGAAATGTTTATTTTTTTATTTTAGTTTTTATAATAAATTTCAGCAACAGGTAAGAATGCAGTGAAATATGTTTTATGGTAATTATTACTATTACTAATAGTAATGAATAATAGTAAAATAATTCGGTTATATACTAACCACTCTCCATAATCAAAACGGCTGAACAGTGAATATTTTACTCGGGCACTATTTACGGTAAAGTAAATTGCTTGAAGCTTCTTTTAAATATAAAATATTAACATTTTTAATACAAATAGGTCACAAATGAGTATTTATTTACCTCCTCTCCAGGAAGTTAGGCACAAGGCCAGTTTTATCTTACTCCCACAAGTAAGATGTGACCTAAGGTCGGGTCGAGAAAGTGAGCACTCTGGCCATTAAAAATTGCCTGGGCAGCCCCGTCGGCATTCCCCGGTAGGTGCGCCTCAGGCAGTAAGCAATAAACTTACTCCTCCCCAAAGAGGGGAGGCGAAGGCTGGGAGGGTGGACCTCCTAGAACTGCACAGGACAGACCAATAGACCGACGTAAATCAAGCCCCGAAAGCCAAGACAATACCAGTTTATGGGGTGTAGTATCCATCGGAACAGATACTACACTTTGATCTTACCCAAAAGGCCAAGAAAAAGTGAAAAATAATATGTTTTCTTTCAAAAGGCCAAGATGAGTAAGTAAAAGAAAAAGAAATCGTTTTTTACTTGTTACATAACGAGGGATGTTGTGTGGATGGACAAGTTTGAGTGACACCTTAAAGGTTAGAGGTCACCCCAGACGGAAGTCAACGAAACCACGTGACTGCCGGACGGAGATTTTATGTCTCTTGGCTGGTGAAACTTCAACTAGAAAATACATGTCCGGCTGCCGTCTCCAATGGGGGGGGGGGAGTGCACACAATGTAAGCTATCCGTCTATCTATATGTCTGTCTTACTCTCTCTATCTATCTATCTCTCTCTCTCTCTCTCTCCCACGCGTACGAAAGTAACCTGTCTCTCTGACGTTTTCTGTGACTGTTCTTCTTTTTGTAATAAACCCTGTTATAAACATCGGCGTTCGAGTGGGTTTATTAGCAAACGAATAGAACCTGAGTTCCCGACGAAGACACGTGTGTATAAGATTTTCTACACGCATTGATAAGTGAAAACAGAGTAATTTCCCAACGGTATTTCCTTTAAAATAATTTATGTCGCTAATAGTCATGATTACTGTTTTATCGACAGAAGTAAACATACATACGAGCTGCGTATCGTGCGAAACCGGGAGTGACTTGTTAGCACCTATTAATTATTATGAAAATATTGGAATAATAAATGAAAAAAGAAAGTATTTGTAAATAACTATAAGAAAGTTACTAGTTCAAAATAAGTGCGAACAACGAATAAGTACTTATTGTAATTTGTTTTTATCGGCAATAGAAAATATGTTAGGAAGTAGTAGCACAGTGAATGTTGCATATTACGTATCGACTCTTCATTGGACAAAATCTTCAATCAGAAGTTTCTTTCGGCCAATCAGTGAAGCGAAAATATTCAGTGCCGGGAATAGTCGCACAGTATAACATTTTTTAAAAGAACGGCGCCTCTCTCTCTCTTTCTCTCTCTCTCTCTCCGTTTCATTATACAAACACTAGACGTGCTCGCGACATGATCCTGCCGAACCCTTTAAGGCGTAGGGCATCGACAAACGCGACGAGAGAAACGCGGGAATGGCCCTCAACAAGCAGCAACACATAACGAAAAACTTTCACGGCTAGACAGAATCAAATATCGATTAGTCAGATGCAATGCTATTTAGGTCTAAATTAGAAAATCCCACTGATTTTTGTTTAGATAAAGAGAGAGAGAGGACGAATGGCTAATCTTAATTAGTATTTTGTATTAGCCTTTTTTCAGTATTGAAAGAGGATAATGAATGTATTTATTTTTTTAATTTTGTGACAGCTATTTCTTAAGGAAATCCACGTTTTACGGCGTAAATTAATTACCGTTAATTAAAGAATTTAAATAAAAGGTAGGACACAAAAAAGTGAAATAGCTTGTGAGCCTGTTTCTCATACACACACATATTCTCTCTCTCTCTCTCTCTCTCTCTCTCTCTCTCTCTCTCTCTCTCTCTCGCTCTCTCTCTCTCTTTCTCTCTCTTTCTCATTCTCTCTTTATCTGTGTTTTTCTGTCATCCTCTGGATTCACTATTGCTATCGGAGCGTGGCGGGATCTCGACAAAATGTACAGGAGCGTAAAAAGAGCAGGGTTTGCTTAATGGCTTGGATTTAATTGATGTCACGGTTGATTTACTACCGTCCGTTCGGGATCATTAATATTGACTTGTTAATCGAAATTCCTGGTTGTTGAGAAGGGCATAAATAAATACATCAATACCATACACATATTTTCATTATTTCCCTCCTTATTTCTTTAACGTTCAGGTTGAAACGATCTCCGCGTGGTGTAAATATTTTTTCTTTTCCTCTTTCTGGGTCGACGTTAATTCATTTGAGCGTTGGGCACTCGAATCTGCGAACTTATTTTGTCTGGCTTGTTCAGATTTCTCATTTTCCAGATGGATTCAGTAATCAACTGTTCAATTGTTTTTCTTCTTTATTCATTTCCGTCTTTATATATATATACGTAAGACATTCAATAAACAAGGTAATTTTTGCAATAAAAGGATCCACATTTGGTAAGCTCTGCACTCATATATACTCTAAATGTCCACGCATTGGTTTTCCGTGTGCGCGTAAAAGAGAGCAACGGCAACGGCAACGGTAGTGACGCGTATGCCATTAATGGTAAATTAATGTATGTGCTTATTTTGTGTATGGGTTGTGGGACGTTGAAACAAGCAGCAGCAGTGATAGTATCACGGTGTCAACAGAGACTGCGTATGTATATGTATATGTGTGTGTGTGTGGGTGTGTGTGTGTGTGAGGTGTGATGTCCGTTTTCCTGTTTGTTTTAGCAGTGGCAACGCGTTTTGGCGCGAAATATAATTTTTCTTTTCTTTGTATCAGTTTCCAATGTGTTTTCGTCTTCGTCGATTCACTTGATTTAAAGACCGAATTTGCTTCTACACTCGTTATTCTAATTTTATTTATCTACCTGGTTGAACTCGTTATTCTAATTTTATTTATCTACCTGGTTGAACTCGTTATTCTAATTTTATTTATCTACCTGGTTGAACTCGTTATTCTAATTTTATTTATCTACCTGGTTGAACTCGTTATTCTAATTTTATTTATCTACCTGGTTGAACTCGTTATTCTAATTTTATTTATCTACCTGGTTGAACTCGTTATTCTAATTTTATTTATCTACCTGGTTGAACTCGTTATTCTAATTTTATTTATCTACCTGTTTGAACTCGTTATTCTAATTTTATTTATCTACCTGGTTGAACTCGTTATTCTAATTTTATTTATCTACCTGGTTGAACTCGTTATTCTAATTTTATTTATCTACCTGGTTGAACTCGTTATTCTAATTTTATTTATCTACCTGGTTGAACTCGTTATTCTAATTTTATTTATCTACCTGGTTGAACTCGTTATTCTAATTTTATTTATCTACCTGGTTGAACTCGTTATTCTAATTTTATTTATCTACCTGGTTGAACTCGTTATTCTAATTTTATTTATCTACCTGGTTGAACTCGTTATTCTAATATGAACAGCAACTGAGACAAGTAGCGTTTCCAGTACTTTACCAATTCACAATGTAATCTCCATTCTTGACAATACATTTTCTCGTCCAAAAAAACATTTGTGTTCCTTTAGCATCGCAATCCTTGGACCATTTGCTCCTAGTGTTCGTCACGTTATGGAAGCAGTAGCCCGATCCTAAAGTCCAACCGTTCTTCACTGTAGTAAGGGCGGTGGCAACGGGGTGATGTCAGAGCTATCGGCTAACAGAACTTTGGTGAAAATTTTCTAGTATACAACTTTCCTCCCCCCCCCCCCCAAAAAAAAATCTCTGGGAGGATGGTATTTAACGAATGAGCATGTAATACACTGAAAGGAGAAGGTAATACACGGGAGGATGTTATCATAACGACCGAACATATACTACACTCAATCAAAAGTATGCAGTAATGCCTGGGAGGATGGTCTTCTGACAAAAGAAGAGATACTACACTACCCCCCCCCCCCCTAAAAAGGAGGAGGTAATGTCTGGGAAAAATGGTCTTATTACAATAGAACAGATACTACACTACCTCGTTGAATTGAGCATTGAAATATAGTAAATTAGCTGAAATAATATACTAAACTGAATCGACCAATAAAAGATAGTACAATAGTATAATCTAATAGAAGTAGCAGAAAAGTTTCGTCTTCAAACAAATACTAAATCTCCATTAGTCATTGCTAAACTAATGTCAAACAATTAAAGGTTTAGATTTAGTTTGAATGACCCGTAAACTCTTTATTTAAAACTGTATTTCTTAATTTCATGTAAATAGTTTCTTTGAATTTTAATATTCTTCTATCATTTTTAGATTTGGTAGTACTGTGTCTTTTACGGCATATCATCCAGTTGTTTTAATTGGATAAAACTTGAAATGCACACTTAAGTTTAGTCCACCTAAAAAATATACTAACATAAAAACAGTTTGCAAGAATTGCTAAGATATATCTATATTTATATTTATATGGTTGTGTATGTATATATATATATATATATATATATATATATATATATATATATATATATATATATATATTAGGTACGGACTATGATTATTAAACGTGTCTTTTCTTAATTTTTAAAAGTAGTTCTTTTTTTTAACGTTTGATTGTGTTTGAAAGATTAAAAGCATTAACTTAATATCTAAAAGGAAACAAATGTATATTTACGTGTGAAAAAAAAAATAGAATTAAAAATGTTATCAAAACATCGAAAAATCTGTTAAAACTGAAGATTCAATAAGACATGTTTCAAAATCGCTGGAAAAAAGTAAATATCAGTTTTCTGGAACTGTTTCAAAGATAATTATTAAATTAAAGTCTTAAGATAGTGAATTGCAAAAGAATGTACCTCTTTTTTCTACTAAAAATTGCTTAATTATCCAACAAAAAAAGTGAAAGTTAGCTAAAACATGTCCGGAGCCCGTCTTGTAAATGTAAACAGAAAATACGTCTACAAAATCTCAATTTATGGCAGGCTCAAACTGCCGTAATAGTTTATTTTTTATTTTTACGTTACGAACTGCGTCAATTTTATTAATTATTTTTACATGATAATTAATTAAAATCTTGAACAATTACATTACTCGATTTATTCTTTAGGAATAATTGTAATTTTAAATTACATTAATTCTTAAAGAATAAATGACTAATTTATTGTTACGACACATGTAAGAATTTCTTACATGTGTCATAACGATAAATTACATTAATTCTATTAAAATAAAGCTAAGATTATTTTTTTATTTTAAGTGTGAAAAAGTAAATTAAATTCAATGACTACACTGACAATATTCATTGAAAAAAAGTTCAAACATTAAAAATTATTTATTAATAAATAAATAGAATTCAATTTTGAAAGAAAATGTCATATCTAAATTCTATTTATTTATTAATAAATAATTATTTTAAATTTTTAAAATAACATTTATTAATGAAAAAATGACAAAACAAATACAAACTTACGTTTTATCTTTCCAAATAATTGACGAAATTGTTGAATCTCTGAAAATAATATTTTGAGAACGGTATGGGGGAGTAAGTGCTGGTTGGTGAGGTAATCCCGCCTTTTTATTACCTCTACAAGGCAATCGTTAGTAGAAATTATCCAATTTTTAAAATTCTTTTTTTCGTTACGTTTCTGGGTCTAAGATTTTTCAATTGTTGATTTATTTTCAAGATTATAAAAACATTATTGCGCTGATGATGACACGTTTATGTATGAAAAGGAAATATAATTATGTCGCATTTTATATTTTATCAGAAACTCTAATCATTAACATCACATGAAAGTTTTTTGCAATTATATTATTTCTTTGGTGAAATATTCATTAAACAATGCTTTATTCAATGATAACATTGCCAATTCAAAAAATTAATTTTTCTTCGAGTTATAGTGATTTTATTAACACGGAATTTCCGTAGTATATATGAAGTAATTGAAAAGAAAATTTTATTTTAAACATCTACAGTGCTTTATATTCATAATTTTTTTTTTAATTCATACATTCTTTTTATTAATACATAAAAATATAACTAAAGATGTATTTTGTTTTCAAAAAATAATATATTTTCGCTAGATCGTTGACTAATAAATACTGAACATTTTATTAAAATTGTTTGATTTTCTGAATTTAGGTGAATTTTAAGGTAAAGGGAGGGTTGAAATGATTTTTTATATTTTGAGAATATATAATCTCACCCTTATTCTTTTATTTTATTCGATTATTACAATAACTAATATTAATTTATTCATAACCACAGTTTTTTTTGCCAATGATCGACATGGACCCTGGTAACCCAACTGGTTTGTACTCAACGTTATGTTACATTAGTGATTTAGCCAGGAAAAACAACATTACACCAATTTTAACATTCGATCGACCACTTTGGTACAAAGCAATGATGATAGTCGATTAACAGCCTAGTTCCAGTCCTCTGAAATCATTTATCTTGCGACTTGGTGGACTCCATACACATATGAACTTTTTGGAGCCAATTGGTCATTTGATGACAGTTCTGGATTGCAAGAACTTTTTTAACTTGTGTATGCTGAAAACATAGTCAAGCACATGCTAAGTGACAAAGCAATTGCAAGAGCCATTCGTGCTCACTTCTTAGTTGATGCTGCTCTGAATGCTATTTTGTTAGCAAAAGCCTATGATTTGCCAGTTTCACATGTCACTGAGAATGATCAACCCAACACTGATGCAGAAGAGTCATTTCCCTAAAATGAAGACCTGAAAGAAGCTCAGGGGCTATTGAAAGGTCTCCTTGATGGGACTGAGCCATTGAATAATGTTCTGTCATCAGAGTCTATGGCTAGGATTGCCCAGAGAATCAACCATGTGAAGGATACGATGGTTGACCAGCGAACATCAAAATTGTGGATTCAATACCTTGATATGGTGAAGATCCTGCAATTGTTTATCAAGGCAGAGCGCACGGGGAACTGGGAATTGCACCTTGATGCTGTAAGGAAAATGCTGCCAATATTCGCTGCAGCAGGACAAATTCTATATACAAAGTCGGCGTACTTATACTTGCAGCAAATGGAGGGGCTGCCAAAGCCATCCTGAAGTGTACCCGAAATTTTCTGAAGGATTCCATGTGATTAGATGGAGTAATCGCTACTGGGATGGCTTGTCAACGAATCTGGTTATTGAGCAAGTGCTAATGAGAAGCATGAAGATGTCAGGAGGTCTTACTCATGGCAAAGGAATGGACGAAATTCAACGATTGGTTTGGCCGCTATTACTGCCAGCGTGCGCTGAAATCAAATTTACAATGCAAGAAGTAGCAGGCATTCGTTATGGCACTAGTGACCAGCACCAGGAGGCTACTTCAGCAAGAAAAGATCGAGATGTGAGGGATACATGGAAGCTCCTTGCATTTCTCCAGACATATGACCCTTTCATGGAAAATCCGTCCATTCACAGCATTTCAAGTAGAGTAATTGGAGACAAAAAGGTGAATGTGGACAGAGAAAACTCGATATGAGAGAGGCAATCATAGCTTCAATGGTTGGAGAAAATGTCCAAGAGTACACTTTTAAAAGAAAGGATGAGGCAATTACACACTTGAGTCAAAAGTTTTGCTCAGTAAGATGAAGCAGTTGAGACTGATCCACAACTCCTATTCCAGAGACTGGATGTGCTATCTACCAATGAACCCTCAACTCAGCAGCAGCAAGAAGAACATTTCCAGTATGAGCTTTGTGGTTACCCACCTGCACTTTTTGATTATTTCGGACTAATGCGAGAGGCAAAAAAAACGGCTTTGGCAGACACAATATGGGAACTGACTTCCTCTGTATAATCAGGTTCACAGTCTTCAGATCCACAGTATCTATTAGATGGTGGAGCACTACGTCAACGCCTCCTATGGCAAAAAGGTCACACATTTGATGAGATCTGTGCCCAATACCGCAGATATGTCACAACTAGATATGGAAAAGCATGCATTGTCTTTGATGGGTATGAAAGTGGTCTATCCATTAAAGCCGCGACTGACTGACGCTGAGCAGGGGGATCTGTTGGTGTTAATGTATCACTGACCCCTTTAATGGTGTTCAAATTAAAAAAGGATGTTTTCCTAGCTAATCAAGAAAACAAACAATTGTTCATCAACTTGATGGGAAAGAGTTTGGAGGAAACAGGTTGTAAAGTAGTCCATGCATTTGGAGACGCTGACATATTGATTGTGAAGACTGCTCTAGAACTGGCACAGACAGGAGAAACCATTTTTATAGCAGATGACACTGACCTATTGGTCCTCTATGTTATCATGCCAATAGAGATGATGGTTACATCTTCTTCATGCCACAACCAAAGGATAGTGAAAAAAGTGTGAAAGTCTGGAACATCAAAGAGATGAGGAAAGGTTTGGGAGATGTGGTCTATTCCAACATTCTTTTCATCCATGCATTCTACATCCAGTGTTTATGGAATTGAGAAGGCAGCATCCCTTCGAAAGGTGATGAACAATAGAAACTTCCTCAAACTGACAGAAGTGTTTGGCAAGGATAGCAGTGCAGAAGAGGTTATTGAAGCTGGAGAGAAGGCTTCGGTGTGCCTGTACAATGGTAATGATGGGGAAAACATCAATCATCTCCGACTGAGGCGCTTTAAGGAAAAGGATGTAAAAAGCTCAAAGTATGTTGAGGCCAAATCATTGCCACCAACAAGAGCAGCTACGAAATTCCACAGCCTTCGAGTTTACTTCCAAATTTAAGAATGGAAATGTAGAAACCAGCTAAAACCTGACAAGTGGGGATGGAAACTTTCAGATGGTAAATTACAACCAATCAAGACTGACTTGCCAGCTGGTCCTGTAAATTTGTTGGCTATAATTAGGTGTAACTGTACTTCAGGGTGTACTACAGCAAAATGCAGTTGCAGGATCATGGCATGGACTGTTCCAACTTGTGTGGTAATTGCAAAGGCCTTCATTGCAGCAACTCACCACAGCCAGATCTTGATGATGATGAAGTTACCTTTGACTAGTTCTTGACAAGAAATGTTCTTTGGTCCGTTCATGAACTCGTTTATGCAAGAGCCTTGCCCCAGCATTCGACCAACTGACCATTCCTTTATTGTAAATTGTACTTATTTTGTACCTATTTGTTATGAAATGTCAGGAATTAATGTGACAATTGTTGCCTTGAAAAAAGCTACTTAGTCTGTTTTGCACTTTTTATATTCATATTTGTATAAGAAATTTAAAAAAACATGAAAACAATGGCAGGGGCGAGTCATTTTCTGGTGTTAGTTTATTATTAGATGGCGCCCATTGACCCCTTTCCGCAAGGCTAATTTTGGTAAACTTTTCTTTTCTCTGAAAGAGAGGTTATTCATGTCCAATATCCAAGTTAAAAACCTTTGTTGGCAATTTGTTTGAGGTTCAGCCACATTTTGACTGGACTACTAGTCCCTTCTTACCCTTAATGTAATTTTATAGACAGGAATCAATGCCCATTGAATGACTCCTGTAAACATATAAGTGTGATTTACAAGTGTACGGTTATACAGAGCAGTATTCATAACAACAGTAGTAATGATATATATAATGCTAATAATGATGTTACTAGCAATAATGGTAATATTAAAAAGCAATGAACAAAGTAACAATAACGTCCTACTGCAATTAACTCTCATAAAAATTAAGCTGTTTACATAGGTTCAACGGCAGACTTCTTGGAAGATAGAATCTTTAAACACTTATATACATTTAATAGCAAACACCTTTTCAAATACACATGTCTGGTTTCTCATATTTGGTATCTTAAGGATAAAAATATTGGCTACAAACTCAAATGGCAATTGATTAAAAAATGAGATCACATAAACCCTTAAAAAATACTGTACACTATGTAGAAATGAGGCACTTATAATCATTAAATATAGGGGTTCTTTTGCTAAATAAAAAGATGAGATATTATATAATTGCTTGCACAAATCTTGGTACAAGTATAATCACTTTAAAATTCCTTAGCTAAAACTTTCTTTTTATAAACTTCCCTCTTTTAACCATTCTCTTTATGTTAATTTAGGTTATTTAATTTTCACTATAATTTTATTTCCCAGATTAAACAGCCTCCATCAGGTGTCTTGTATCGAACTCGGGAACCGTCTGGCTGGACTGTCGTGAGGTCTAAGCTGTTGGTTCGAAAGTTCTAAGCTATTTGGAGGTGCTAAGTTCAATCCTGGGTGAAGGCAGTGAAATTAACATTCAGCGACAGTAGCAATACAGCAATAAACAGCAGAAAGCAACGGAGAATTAACAAGTGTATCCCAGATCCAGAAAATGGAATCCAAGCGTGGTATCCCCGTGACAATAAAGGGATTGGGTTCGAGAGTCTAGACAGACGGTTCTCGAGATCAATACAGGACATTTGATGAAGGCCGGAGGGCAGAACGGCCGAAACGTTTTGAGCATGGCAGCCAAAATAAAGAAGTCAGTCCGAACACTGAAATCCATAATGTGTGTGTGTTTCTATGTGTCAATATATCTGTCTGTAATTTATTGTCTGATATGATCATCTCCTTTTGATCGTTTTTAATTTATAATCGCTTTAGAAGCTCTAATTAAAATTGGATTTATCTCCCTTAAATATTAGCCGTTATTTTAAATTAGTTTTAAATCTAATTCTATTTTGAATTTTGGATTTCTCCGGGTGGGGTGTATGGCAGTTTGATTCTAACATACTCTGATTGATTTAAGGTCTATTTTTACCCTTTTGTCGATTACTATTCACTGATATGCTACATTAAACTTTATCTAAGATTAAACTTTCTTTTAATGATAATATTTGACTTTTAACTTTCAATTAAAACCCAAAACGTTGCCTATCTCGTGGGATTAACTTTATGCATATTTTTTTTCTTTTTCCCTCTCTATTGACTACAAGAGTTTAACCTAATGATAATAACTTTCTCGCTTAGTTTATCTCTCCTAGTTGCTTTCAATAGTGTGAATTTCTATTTTCTATGATGTCTTGTAAAAAATCTTTTTAAATGTAAATAAGACTCCCTTTTGTAGTTTTGATTTCTATTTCTTGGTTTGTAAATGGGAGGAGGGTTAGAAGTAGGGACATTAGTAACTCCTATCTTTCCACAAAGCTGTCTTTAAAAGGATGACCTTTGACCTCCTCCTTCAATTTAAAACCAATATACAATATACAGATGTTTAATTGATGAAACGAACGAATAGAAATATGCAGACGTATACGTATAGAAACTAAATGCAGATTTGTATATAAATAATAAAATTCTGTGCCGAACGGTTATATAAAACCAGAAGTAAACAAAGTAATACATCTGAAAGTGTGTGTGAAGGTCATCTGATGAATCGCTCTCGCAGCATGAAACCAGTAGTCATGACTAATTAAAAAAAAACACATATTTTATTTAATTACTATATATATAATTACTATACTAAATGTGAGTGCATTTTTCCTATACTCTTTAATAACATTAAATACATGCTAAAATATACGGTAGGTCTGGGATTGAGTTATTTTTTAAAAACAAATTCTGTTTTAATTGTTCTAATTAGCCATAATTTATAATTAACTGAAAAAGTAACTCATCTTTCTCTAAGCTATGTATTTCTCTCAACACTTTTCTTAGTGTTTGTGAGAATTTAGATAAATAGGGATTCTCTTCTTTCAGCATCATCATCTAATGTACACACCACAAACGTGTATATACATTACATAGTAAAATAATACGTCTCTTTATTCTGTATAAGAATAATTTTTAAAAATATTAAAATAGAGCTTTTTATAATATCATTGAATATATATATATATATATATATATATATATATATATATATATATTTATTTAATTAATATTTATTTATTTAATTAATTAAGTTCAAATATATTGATAAAATAAACTTAAACTAATATTTTTTTCAAAAGTGCTCAATACAATGTAGAGTTTTATAAATAAATAAAATTATATATAAACATTATAACAGTCTACGCAGATTAACCTGCGTTTCGATGTTAGTACATCCCTACGAGGCTGTAAAATCAACTTAATATTAAATTGTCTCAAAAGAAATCAGGCAAAATAAAACTGAAAATCGCCGTAGATATCGAGATGGCGGGGGAAAGACTTTTTAAGCGGGTCATTTAATTTTATTTTTATTTTCGCCGACCAGCAGAAATCACCCTTCTCCCCAAATATCCTTACACATTGGAAGAGCATAGGTGTCAATCATTTACATGCATAAACACACACACGCCACACAGTACGCACAAAACTTTCTTACCCCCCCCCACATCTCACACTATATTTATATATATATAATTCTTTATTCTCACCTTTCACCTCTAAAATTGATTGCTCTATTCTATATATTGAGCTAGATAGATTATTATTATTAAACGATAATTCAATTATCGTTATTTAATTCAACATTTGAATATTATATATATATATATATATATATATATATATATATATATATATATATATATATATATAGCATAAATGCGATGTTCCGCCCTTTGTTGTTGTTGTTGAACACTGTTCAACTGTTTACTGTGTTCGTTCGCTGATTTGGCATATATAAAATTTAATTTCTCTTAATTTCCGTGCTGATTGGTGATGCCTGATATGACTTTAAAAACGGGTTCGTGCCCTCCGACCAGTAAGTATTAGTATCCCCTACACTGAAGATTACATAAGCATGAAACAACGATGTCTGTACGTAATAATAATAAATATTTATTTTAAAAAAATGTTATTATAGCCCCCTTATTACACGGACTGGTGCCTCTTTTAGAGAATTTAATAATAAATAGTCATACGATGGCTTAAATGCGATGTTCCAACCCTTTGTTATTGTTGAACACTGTTCGACTGCTTACTGTGTGCATTCATTGATTTGGCACATATAGAGTTTAATTTCTATTAATTTCCGTGCTAATTGGTGGTAGAATACCGGACTACGAGTCAGTGGTGACTTTAAAACCAGGTTCGTGCCCTCCGACTAGCAAGAAGTAACAGCTCCTACACTGAAGATTGCATAAGCATGAACATCGATGTCTGTAGGTAATAATTATAAATATTCATAAAACGATTACATATTTGCTGTATTCATAATTTTATATTTATTTTGACTTGTATATTCTTAATCCTCAATTCTTTAACTTTGTAATTGTATTATTATTAGCACCTTAAATATTTTTATCCCTTCCCTCTTGTTACGTAAACACGAGTTATCTCCCGTTGACTTAGTGACTCCCACCATCACTCTTGACTGCAACCTCCCACTACTTGTATTAGTGGTAAACTGCTATGTATTCAGTGTAAAATAAATTGCTCGTTACGTTCACACGTGTGTCTCGTCTCTGTTAATGAATGCTTCAATAACAAGTTACTAATATGGCTTTATTTAATACTCACCTGTATCAACGCATACTATAAACCCCCTCATCCACCCGCCCTCCATATAGGGTTACTCCCCCCCCCCCTTCATAGACATATTACCAAATTGATAATCGGTTACTTGCCCATTTCTGTAAAAGCAAAACCCAGACAGAGTTTTCTTTTTTGACACGCGTTGACGCTTTCATATTTCGACCAACCTTCACCAAAGCACGTTTGCGTTCTCTTCATCTTTTTCTATTTCTTTTCTATGTCCCCTGTAGCTCTTAATATTTCCTTCTTCCTTTTCTTCTTCCTTTTCTTTTTCTTCTTACTTGTATTTCTATTTTTTTTTGTTTTTTGCTTTTGTTTTTGTTTCTATTCATATTCAGTTTTTATTTTTGTTTTAAATTTTTAAATTTCTGTCACCTTCATAAAGCTGTGTATGATTTTGAACTTATCTTAACAGGCATAATGTTATTTCAAGACCTGACGATCGTGTACGCCTCAAATCGCTTTCGTGAAACAAAATCAATTTTGTAGTCAAAATGAAATAAATTATGATTTATATTTATATTTCTGCTCTATATTTTTATTGAGCACTCTCATAAACCCGGTTCAACTCCCCTGGATGTATACCCTGTGGATCTATACCATACCCGGATTATATATATATATATATATATATATATATATATATATATATATATATATATATATATATATATATATATATATATATATATATATATATATATATATACATATATATATATATATATATATATATATATATATATATATATATATGTATGTGTGGATTGGGGTGTATATTAATTTGTGTATAAAGTTGTGTATATATATGTTTGTATAATAATGTGTCAGTATTTGTGATGTATTTATGTTTGAACTTACGTATATTTCGTGATTCATTGTATATGTATGAGCCTTAAATGTGTTATTTTTGTGATGGCTACATAGATTTTGAAAGTACTTTTCAAATTTACAATTCTAGATTATAATTGTGAGGACAATCATTCGTCATGTTATTTCTTCAATTGATTTAAATATGTTTTTTGAAATCTGTTAGAATTTCTTTAAGCCTCTAACTATCAACTCTCAAATAATTCGCTTTTTAACTTAGACTATTGGGGGGTCTGGATTTTCCGGGGCCGGAAGAGGGTCGATTTTGGGATACTTTCACTTATTAGGATAGAATAATTATTCCTTTGTTAAGTTGTTATCTTCAACTGTAGTTAAACTTGCTACCAACATGTAGTTAAACAGCATGTACAAAATGTACAAAATGTACAAAATGTACAAAATGTCCACTATTTTCATGATTATTTTAATTTACCATTATTATTATTGTTAAATGTTGTCTCTGAAGGAACTATCACGGATCCTGACTCTATCTAGGATTCCAAAAATTATGCAATCTATATTAGATGTCCAAACTTAAATTTCCCACAGCTCATTAAAATCATTACTTAAATTCTTAATTACAACTTTTTAACTTTGTGTCACAATCTTAACGAATTCTGTAGATAATTTTACCATACCCTTTATCCTTTAATTAATATTTCGATTTTTTTTCTAACACTTCCAATCTCTTAGGAATAGGTTTTAATTAGGCTCCTTACTTTAGGTTTTTGGGCCAATTGCTCTACCACTGATAATTACACTTTAAAACCTTTTCTCATTGTATGATTATATATGTCAGTGATTCTCTCTCCTAATGACTTATATTTTGTATAAAATGATGACTGTTTTGCTTTTTCCTTTTGATGTGTTACTCCCTACATGTAATATTGCATCCGTTTCTTTCAACTTTGAACCTCTCTATACATCATTTAATAATGTTTCAACCTGGTCTGCTTTGGTTTAAGGACTACATACATCAACTCCGCTCATCTTTTCTAATTTACTGTATAATTGAGAATGTTGGTCTCTATTCCATTGATAGTGTCTATATGCTTTTCATTTCGTGTCAATACCCAATGCTGACGATGAGATCTGATATCAATAAATAATACTTGGTCTCAGAAACGATCGTACACAATCTGTTGTTATGTTGAATTCTTGGAACACAAATTGAACATCTAATTGGGTTTATATATATATATATATATATATATATATATATATATATATATATATATATATATATATATATATATATATATATATATATATTGGTACAGAAAAATTAGTGCAACATTCGGCTCTCTTCAGCTTCTGTTGTCATCTGTTTCGCAAATGTGAAGTCACGTGTCACTCTCGTTTGGACGCGTTATTTACTTACAGTGTGATGTATGTTTGTTTAAATTTAGTGTAAGGAAGGTTTAATAAGGTTTGAAAAAAAGGTGGGGAGGGTGAAAAGTAACAGTTGAGATTTAAACTGAAGAAGATTTAAAGAGACATAAAAAAAAACTTTAATTAAAAAATATTTTTATATAAGTCACGTGAGCCAATATTATGAGTAACGTATATTTGGCCGTTACTGTTTTGGGGTTAAATGATGTGTCTTCTAAAGGGATTAGGGTTAGAAAATGGGTTTTACGATTAAAAAGGTTAAAAGAAAAAAAATTAATTAAATTCAAGTTTAAAGCCTGGATTAAAGGACTTTAAATCAATCCTAAAGTAATTTAAATAAAGATATCATCCGGGCGGTCTGAAGGCTGTAACTCTGCAGGGTTTTTGAATGATTTGTATTCGGGATTTAACATTATTAACTAACATATGGTGAATACTTATGGAGGTGATAAAATTGGTATGCTGATTAAAACTGGTTTAGAGATAAGAGTAAGGATTGGGTCGGCAAAATTGGATCTGTTTGGGAGATATGGAAGATTAGCATTATGACCGAGAAATGGTGGGGACTTATGGGAGTAATAATAATGTTGTGAAATGGTGGTGTTACCCTCTTAATGACTGGAGAAATATTTTTTGGGAAAGTTATAACTATTGCTCTTGAAAAGTAGTGTGGATATGGATTGATTAAGACATTTGTTTGTATTTTTTAATTTTATTTCTATTTACGAGGGGTGATAGTTGGGAAAATTTTACTAGAAGAATACCCGTCCTAGGACGGGTAAAATTAATTCCACGAACAGAGCGGTTTTAAACTACCTTTACGAATTTAAGAAGATTAAAATCATGGTATAAAAGTTATAATGATACTAAAACTTGTATCTAGAATCCTTATTCTAATTTTGATCAAAATCCATTATGTGGTTTTGATTCTAGAAAATATCTCAAATTTAAGGCTTAAGCTTAAGGGGTCTTAAGAAGAAATTGAAATTCATAGAATCTTGCTTCATTTGTGTCTAACAACTATGGATAAAATTCAATGAAAATCTGAACTATTTCAATTTTAAAATTGTTACGTCTTGATGTTTATACGTTTCGGTTCAATTACAACTCCGAAAAATAAAGGAAGTACGAAGTAGAACCTTTAACAGATTTATTTAACAAACACACTGATAACATAAAATGTAGAAAAACCGCTGAACATGAGATGCTTGTTTGATTGTGAGACCGTTCTGTTTACTTTTCACTCTTTGGCAGATGACTTCTTTAATCCAAGGGCGATAACTCTTACATTTTGATTCAGAGGAAATAACTCAATTTTGTTTTGTTAGGGTGCATAACAAAAATATACCCAGATGATTCTCCCCTAAAAAATCCTTTAAAAAATTCCAAAAGAACTGAAATTTGGGGAATATTTATTAATTGATGTTTAATACCTATTGTTAAAATCTCAGAAAAATGTAGTTATCTGAATTTTCATGAAAGGGCTTACACCCCTTTTTACAACCTTTACATAAAACTAAATAAAACTAATAGCCTACATTTGAACTTCTTAGGCCTATAAGCTGTTTTCCAAAATTTTAGAAGTGAATACAGTACATACAAATATATAAACATATAAAAATACCTAAGTTTACATTATATATATATATATATATATATATATATATATATATATACTATAAATATTTTTTTTAAATATTAAAATGTTTTTTCACCTACAGACGACGTCGTTTCGGGCTCTCTTACTCTCATCAGTGTAGGAGTAGCTGTTGCAGGCGGTCGCATGGACTCGAATGCAGTTCAAAGATTCAGGCTAGAATTACAAAATAAATGTTCAGGGCCACGCAGCCGCGAGAAATCGACACAGACAGTAATTGAAATTAAGATACACTTACCCGGGCGGCGGGGGGAAGCGTCAGTGTTGTTTACAGTGTTCAACACTCGAGCGGAACTAACTTATCGCAGAAATGACAACAAACTTTTCAATTTCAAACAGGGCTCTACTTTTAAAAACTTTTAAGACTATTATATCTTTAAAAGGGCTTTTAACTATAAATATTTTTTTAAGATAAGATAATAAAACCAATAAATGGAAAAACATATTCTACACCAAGGGTCCTTAATTACCAAAAAACAAGGTTTTGTATTCGTATCTGGTCGCACAAAAAACATGAAAACATTAAAATTTTATTTTAATTTTTTTATTTTGTCGTTACTTTCAATTCAACAGGGCATTCAGTTCGTTAGCTTAAAAATTAAATGATATAATATTCACTGTATTGTGCTTTCTCATACGAATGATACCCCTACCACCAACAACGGTATGTTGATAAAAATGTCTTGCTTAAAACTGCACCGTGGTTTTGCAACGTCCCATGCCAAAACCACTGCATTTTGAAGTTGAAATTACTTTGAATACAAGGAAGACAACTCGTAATCTAAATCTACTTTGAATTATCTCCCTTTCATCAAGTGACGCCATTTTTAAAAAAAATGGAAGATTTCGCAACGCAATCATAAAGCAGCAGATAATATTTGTAGCGTTAATAAAAATAATGAAATCGAGTTTGAAGTTTCCGCACTAACCTTGATCAATTTTCTGATAATTCTAACCGTTATGATGTGTGAATTTCGTGGAGTCTTGTTTGACGTTTTATCTGCTTTCTTGCTTCCTCTCACCACTTGAAATAGTTTCGTCTGGGGTCTAGAAAAAAGCACGTATTTTTCTCGCTAACTTTTGCGTGACGGGGTGGAAGTACATGCATTTATTTATATACAAATAAATGCACATTTGGTCTTAATTATAGAGTAAAAGATATATATCTCTATATTTATTATATTAGGTCAAGAATAATTAAAAAATATTTATTATTATTATTATTATTATTATTATTATTATTATTATTATTATTATTATTATTATTATTTTTATTATTATTATTATTATTTGTACTCACTAGGAGTTCTCACACAGTTCATCGTCAATGATTGCTCACCGACAACAACCAGTGGTATTTTCTGGAGTCTGAGAGACAACAAGCCTCCTCAGATTTCCAGTATTCTTCGCCTGTTTTCGATAACAATGCGGTATCGCAACAGTCTCTTACCATTGATTTCTCGCTGGTAAGGACAATTGGTCTTCTCTGGGATTTGGGTGGCAATAAGCCTCCCCAAGGTCCCAGCATTCTCTGCACTTTTCCAGTGGAGGTCTGGTTTGTGCTGTCCCTCCTCGGTCTTCTCATCCTACTCGACCCTCTACAAATATTGTGTCTGGTGTCAGCCTAGGTCGGCACCATTTTAAAAAAAAAAATAAATAAATTAAGAAAATAATAAATAAATAAATAAATTAATTAAATAATTTTTTTTTAATTAATATAAAAAATATTATTATTATTATTATTATTATTATTATTATCATTATCATTATCATTATCATTATCATTATCATTATCATTATATTATTATTATTTAATCACTAGGAGTTATCACACTGGTCATCGTCAGTGATCACCCACTGCCAACAACCTGTGGTATTCCCTGGGGTCTGAGTGACAACAAGTCTCCTCAGACTTCCAGTATGCTCCGCCTCTTTTCGTTCATCACCGCTGATGACCTTGCGGTATCGCAACAGCCACCTACCACCGATTTCACGGTGATAAGGGCCATTGGTCTCCTCTGGGGCCCGGGTGGCAACAAGCCTCCCCACGGTCCCAGAGCTTATTATTATTATTATTATTATTTACTCACTAGGAGTTATTATTATTATTAAGCTAAAGGGTTGCGTCCAATTCATTATCGGTAGAACATATCGTGTACGGATGGCCAAAATGACACAACAACTTTTTTTTTATCCGTATGAATTTAGGACATTTTGTTGTTTTATGAGATTTTTTTTGTATTTATTTTTTTCATTTATTATAAAAAGGTATTTCCCAAGATTTAAAAAAAAATATTTTTGTATAAAAAATTTTTCACAAGATTTTTTTATCATTTATGTAAAAAAAAAAAATATTTCATAAGATTTTTTTTTGTATCTTAGGTAAACTGAAATGAAACCAGTATTAAAAATTAAATTTTTAAAAATGCAACACAGCATCTTGCTGAATTTCTTCTGTCCGAAATGTTTTATTAAGTAACTTGTAGTTACTGATAAAAATAAACTATTTCACAAGAACTTTTAAGTTTTAAGTAAAGTCTTTTTTAGAAAGAATAAATAAAATTAATGCAACAGAGCATCTTGCTGAATTTGTTCTCCCGGATTCTGCGTCTCCAAATAAATTCTGACAAATATGAGCTAAAGAGCGTATCGTTCCTCAATAACCACCACTGTTTAGCCAACTCCGTTATATAGCTTGTTTCTTTTTGGCTGGTTTGTTTTCCCTTCTTTTCTTCCGACAAAATCTAGTTCGGCTGTCTGGTTTCGGTGGTCTCACGGTATTAAAGGAGGGGGCGGTGGGGTTTGGCTTCGTGTCAACATACTCATGACAAATACGATTCGGAAGTTATCATCGACGTATCTTAATAATAAGTTTTCAATTTTATTTTGTTCCAGCCGGAGATACATATTAGCTGACCTCTTTATATTTCCCTCCTCTTCTTTTTTTGATGATTTTAACTTAAGTGTGTGTTGCTTGTCCCCCTTTTTTATCCCACCTCTCTCTTTGCCTAAAATATTTATTTTGGGGCTGGTGAATATTTATTTTTTCCGTCATTTCCAATATGTTAGCATTCTGA
This sequence comes from Sepiola atlantica, assembly GCA_963556195.1. Taxonomy (NCBI): domain Eukaryota; kingdom Metazoa; phylum Mollusca; class Cephalopoda; order Sepiida; family Sepiolidae; genus Sepiola; species Sepiola atlantica. The sequence goes on along the minus strand of OY744516.1, from coordinate 205,533,542 downwards.
AGAGACTAGGAAGTCGAAATAAATTATAAATGCTGACAGTTGCAATGTGTATGTGAATTTTTCTTTCTATATTTTATTCTTGCTCTGTTTTCTACATTGAGTTCTCTTGGATTTCTTACCAAAATTATTCACTTTAACACACTATATATATATATATATATATATATATATATATATATATATATATATATATATATATATATATATATATATATATATATTATCATCATCATCATCACCATCATCACTATCCGGTTTATTTGTTGAATCAGGCCACAATTAATCCTCTGATGAGGGTGGGGCCTGATTGTTTAGTCTCATTTCGACTAGACAGTTTTTAAGGCAGTTTTACGGCTAGATACCTATCCTTCACCAACTTGAACACTTTTGTCAGTCCAAGACCTTCACTGTTCCGATTTAACTAGGGTGGATGTGGTTTTTACTTGAGCATGCACCAATGTCACATATTACATCTGAGTTGCTGCATACACTACTGTCACCTAGGTTGTGACAGGCTATCCAAAGATAGCATTTGTCACATGCCCTGTGGACAGAGATTGGATTGGTAAGTGTCGGGATGTGTCCACATACCAGTAGACCCTACACACTGCACCTTTAGGGCTCAAATCTACTCCCAGATCCCTAGCCAATTATCCTGGGGTTGCAAGGAGTCCAGTATCCATGGTCTACCATGGGGAGGTTTGGCCAGAGTCTTGTCGATGGAGAGGTTATATACCAGCAGGGAAGACTTATGCACTTGGCTTCATTTTCTTCCAAGGACTAGCTGGCAGATGAGGCTGAAATATATATTTTAATATCCACATATATATATGTTTCATCTTAACCAAGAATCATCAGTGTGGCTAGTTATAACACGAATTACAAACCCCGGATTGAAGTTACCTTTGACTTCTATTCGATTTGATTTCTTGCTAAGGCCATTGAGAGAAATATATGATGAAGAAAGGGAAATATACCTACATTCATTAAATGAACATAGTCATCCTCCGTAAAGTGTTAAAACCAAGGCAGAATCATCAGTGTGTCTAGCTATAACGGTACCACCATTTGCAGGATTTGAACCCCGGATCAAAGTCACCGTTGCCTTTTATCTGACATTTTTGGCCCCACGGCTACTGAAGCAGCTATACAAGGAACAAAGAGAAATATATCTATATTCATTAAACGAACACAGTCAGCCTATCTAGATTGTTCAACCAAGGGGAGGGAACTTTGCAATATTGCTTTAGTCAGAAGCTTTTCATATTTTACTTACAGAGTGATTTTCCTTTGAAAGGAGCTTTAAATAATTATTTATAACAAATATTTTTCAATATCCACATATGTTTCATCTTAACCAAGAATCATCATGTGGCAAGATATAACTGTACCACCATTTGCATTTAGACTATTTTAAATGTTTATATAAATTTTATTTATAAAGCTCTAAATTGTTCATTTTATCAATATATTTGAAGTTGTTTAATTAATATATATATATATATATATCTATATATCTATATATATAGATAGATAGATAGAGAGAGAGAGAGAGAGAGAGAGAGAGTGGATTTTGGCGATTCAAAACATCTTTTAAATTAAGTTCTAAATAAAGAGCATAGACCAAAGTTTTATGGTTGGTTTACAGCTGTTTCGTGGCAGTATTTATTTTAAATCACACAACGAATCATAAAAATTATAAATGCTGACTTTCATCAGAACAAAATTTTCAAATCAGAATTTTCGTATGTGCCATACAAAATAAACACATTCAATAATTGATAAATTAATCTCTCCATCTCTCTCTCTCTCTCTCTCTCTCTCTCTATATATATATATATATATATATATATATATAAATATATATATATATATATATATATATATATATATATTACATCAATTTTTTAAACTGTTACTGGCCTTATTGTGAGAAGGAGGAGTAGAAGATATTAACCCGCTTCCTACTAGAGCAAGCTCAGACATGAAGTCGGTTTTCTGTGGGAGTTAATCCAGCCTCCCTAAGGATGGCATTTTAGAAGATCACAAAAATAGCCTGGATCGGACCTGTCAGCATACCCTAATAAGGGCGCCTCTAGCGATCGGCAATAACGCTTTCCCTTTCAAAAGAAGGAGATAATTCCTGGGATGATGACCAAACAAAACAATATTTTACTTTTAAACGTAAGCCCGAGTTTGAGTTGTTCTAGTAGTAGCTTAAACATTTTTTAGATGGGCTATATTTACTGTACTGTACGGCACTGTTACTGTAGGGAAGTGTTTCCCAAACTTTTTCAGGCTGGTGCCCCCTTAGCTTCCAGATGAATTCATCCTAATGCTCCCTATTCCCATATACATGTTATGGTCATCTACCATATTGTGTCACTACATGGACTCTTCCCAACACTATGAATAATGATAATGGTCGTAACAGAGAGAGTCGCTATGACCAATCCAGAAAAAGTCTCTGGCAACCCATTACTTCTGTACTTTCTGTAAAAACATACTTTTGTTAACTCTACCTCGTAGTTGTATTATTACTTTTCGGCCAACAACAATATACATGCAAGCTTTTTTCTCAAAGTAGCATTACCTAATGTATTTGTTCGCGACGATGCGGTCAAAAGACCATTGCAATCACACTACCGGGGTCCATACTGAGTAGTCAAAAGGGCAGAAAAAATTTTCACTATAAAAATAAATGATAAAAATTACATTGTTTCCATCGACAGATTAAAGCCTGCTTCTTGTAAAAGATCACAACTAAGCCAACAGAAGCATGCAACTACACCGCTTCTGACACCATGGGGGAATCCAATATTTCAAATGCATACGCTCAACCAGAACAAAATACAAGAACACAGACCACATCTGGTAGAAAAGTAGCATTCTCACACAACATTTAAAACATATATATATATATATATTTTGAAAAGTCACACATTGGAAACGTTGGCAGAATGACAATAATAAAGAGATTACCGAAAGTATTCAAGTTGAAAAAAAAAAAATTTAAGGTAAATAAATAATTTATTTTAAAAACAAATAATTTGCACTGTGAAGGTTTTCTAAATATTTTATTAAAAAAAATTCTCTTTGTTATTGCCATTCCACCAACGTTTCCAATGTGTGACTTTTCAAAATACCTTTCCCACATAACCACGTGATGCACACAGCCATATCAACATTTTCGTCCATGAAATCAAGACGAACTTCAACCTGACTGCGATAAGTTTGTCCCAGTCATGAAGAAAAAGAAGAAAAAAATATGCTTATTCTTCTGAAGATGGTATATATTACCGAAAGTACTTAAGTTCAAAAAAAAAAATGTTTTTAAGGTAAATAAATAATTTATTTTAAAAACAAATAATTTGCGTTGTGAAGGTTTTCTAAATATTTTATAAAAAATATTCTCTTTATTATATATATATATATATATTATTAAAAACATAAAAACAGATTTCGAGAAAATGTTTTCCTCAATCTGAGGAGGAGGGAATATCATTATCTATCCTTTCCTACACATTTACATATACACTCACCAAACGGCGTTTCAGACACAAATTATCTCCTCTTTCAATATTGTAGAGAGTGCTACAATCCGTGATATAAAAAGTGATGCACAGAAAACTCACCCTCTCTTCATTTGGTCTGGATGCTGATTAACACACACTAACCATCACATACGAGCTCCACACACACACACTTCACGATATGTAAGACATTTCCCTCAACTTAAACACACACTCACAGACATCCTTCTCAGACTTTATTGTACACATTTTCATGGATACAATGATAAAGCGAACCCGGTCAGGTTTGCAGAAATAAATGTTTTGCATACATTATTTTTTCTCTGTTGTTTCTTTGTTTTATATGTAAATACTTGTATTTGAGCAGGTATAGGGGAACCGACACTGTCCAAGCAGCGGCTAAAGTCTGCAATATTAAACACAAAATATGTATTCATAAATACTAATTAATTTGATAAATCATTTTATTTAGTTTTCACAATTACTTTTAATAGGATGGGTGTGCTTTGTGTAGGGACAATAGTTTCTCCACATCAGGCTGGAACTCACTAAGAAGTTGTAGATTCCAACGTTCAGTAATTTTAAGTATGTTTCTTTGCTTAGAAAGAAGCAAGGAATCTGCACTGAAGACCTGTTCAACCAAATATGAGGTTAGAACGGGAATAAAAATATATGTTCACCTTGTTCCCTAATACTAGATAAAAGTCAGTGATTTTTTTTTGTAATCAAACATCTTTCTTGAACTTTGGCCATAGCTCAATGTTGTTTTGGATTGAAACTAATTTAACATTTTAAACAACTTTATTGGTCGTCCCCGGTAACATGTAATTTAAAAGGAGAATGAAAGAGAAGCGTGTTAGTAAATGAATACGCCCATGAGTATGGACGAAGGAAAAAGGTTAGAAAGTCCACGTGGTGTTAAATAAATGTCCTGCCAGTAGCGAAGAGAGAAGAGTTCATATATGAAGGATAGGATGAATGTCCTGTTTGTAATGAAAGGAAAAGAGTTCATATATGAGAATGTTTGTACAGTACACAGGTGTTGAAGTCAAGCCGTATCTATGTGTATATGTAGGCATATGTGTGTGTGTTGCATTAAGTCCACATGCGTGCGACTGAAGCCATGTTGGATCATTGGGTCTTCTTGTCGAAGTTGAACCCGGGGCACAAACGGCCCGGAGGGGGTTTGGTTGCATCCCAAGAGAGAAATTTGGGCGTTGGTCCGTGCAATGGAGATGAGTTGTTAGTAGTGGCGTCTCCTATCCAAGAAATAGAAAGAAACTAATGGACACTCCCTTTTATCAACTCCGGTTGTTTACTCAGCTAGCATGACAGATGGCCTCTGATTGGGCAAGCCAGAAAGGAAGTTAAATGCCTGCACCAATCAGTGCCGAGCTTAGAAATTAAGCATAGATTCAAAATCGTTAACCTGGAGTTGCTTCTGTTGTTGTCTGTAGTATCGCCACTACAAACGCAATGCACTTGAAGGTCATCATCTGATATGCTCTGTTCTTTATCCAATTAAAAGAAGCTTGAAAACTGGTAGAATTCATGACGTTTCAGGAAGTTTTGTTTAAATAACTTGCACTTAAACAGGGAGATGAAGATGGTAGATTTGGCTTTGTTAAGGTTGGCATGAATTCCTTGCTCTTTTTATTGAACTTTGTGAATATATCTGACAAATAGGTTTTAGGTAATTTTAATATCATCACAAATTTTCTAACTGTATCAAAGAGTGAATAGAAACGTTTCGAGAAGTTTCCTTTTCGACAGTCATTAAATTTCTGTGTGTATCAATAAACGTTGAAACTCTTCATTATCAATGCAAAGTTATCAAAACAGCCTGGAATTGAGAGAATATGCTTCGGTTTTATTTATCGCTGTGATAAAAGTATTCATTGATTTGTAAAGTGCTTATTTACTTGCCTCCCCCATGAGGGCATTGTTAGACACAAGGTCGGTGTTTGATGTGGGGAAAATCCAGATCCTCAAAGAGGGACACTCTGGATTTATTTTTATTATGAAAATCGCTCCAGACAAAGCATGAAGCCACTTGATTTAAGGAGCTAAAAATAGTTATAGGTCAAAAACTAGCTAATGATAAGTGTTAGATGGATAGATTCCGACCCAGAAAACAGCAATTATTTCCCCTTTGTCAGAAACATCACTCATGAAATGTGAGGACTAAAGGAGAAAATAAGAGAAGCGAAAGTTACAGGCTGTCGAAAGTAAACTCAAGGTCCACTTTCTACTCTCCTAAATTGGATTGCAACAAAAATTTAAAAATATTCCTCAGTCTAAAAAGATTTCTCCTTCACTGACCGAAGACAGAAAAGATGAAGTGTAGTATCAGAACAGATACTACACTTTGAATTATTTATTTGCAGAAAATATTTTAAAAATACATTTAAAACAAATTAGGCACATTCCCATCACATGTGTGGAGAAAATTGGGTGTCGTTGTCAACCTTGATCTATAGTGATAAGAATGTCTATCATAGAATCATCTCAGTCACCACAATACCACATTTACACAAGGGATCGTCCTACTTAGGATATCCCCAAATTGATTGGAAATGTTATTGTTCATAAATATACATTTATACAAAGATTTCATTGGAATAAAATGGGGAGTGGTGAAAGAACAAAAATAGTTTGGTTAGTAAAACCCTCCCAACCCTTTTCAAAATAATAGACCGTCCACTGTTTTCCGGTTTGTTCAGAACTGAAAACAAACAGGTCAATCTCTAAATGAGAGTGGGATCTAAGTGTGATAAAAACGGGGGATGGAGTTTGGAGAGTGGGTGGTGTCCTTTCAAAATAAATACAATTTGGGAGAGGCCGAGGACAAAAAATTGAAATTGGGGAGTAAGCATCTTGGAGGATTTCTATTACCAAGGGGGTAACTCATTCACTCAACTAACTAAGAGGCTAAACTTACCCGAAGGGCTGAGGTCCAACAGCACCAGGAACCGCGTGCGCCATACTCATATTTGATTCCTTTTCATACACACTCGCTACTTGTATTCACCTTTTTTTGAAAAACCGAGGAACGTAATCTTTTTATATCAAATCTGATCTTGAACTTCAGCTGATGCTTAAAGAAGGCGATCAGACCCTGATCAGCAAAAGATTCAACCCCTTGGTGATCTCTCAGACGCGACGTCAACACCACCATTCACACTACGGCCAAGGTTGTGAGAAATACTATTCATAACTCCCTGTCCCAGTACGGCCCGACGTTGTCAATTACATAGGATACGTTTAGTAGCAGAGGTGCTCGGGATAAATACGAGCTGTCACCTTGTTGACGTACTCCCAGAGCCGCTAGAGTTTGCAGCATTGGAAAAAAGCATGATCGGCCGTTTCTTCTTCGAGTGTGTTGCAGCGAGGACACTCGGGCCATTTGCCAGGTCAGAGAGAACTCAGAGTTGTTGAGATGACTCATACCTGGCGCCTAACTCCATTCAAAGCGGATTTCCTCCTCCGAGCAATCGTCAGCTTCCCCCCCTCCCCTCACTAATCTCCTGTGAAGTTCCTTTCTAGAAGACCGAGAAAGGTCACTTGACTGAGGAAGCTTTTTGAGCATGGCTCGGCACTCTACGAATTTGCCCCTTGGCCTATGATATAATATATCGTTTGACATCCAGATGAGTGACTTAATCACATATTTAGTTACTTCAAATTAATCAAAACTGCTTAATTTCATTGAGTTAAATAAAGAAAATGTAAGAGATGTAATTGTTAAAAATATAGTTAGATAGGTGATGATCAGTGGTTGTAGTGTTGGAAAGCCCCAGAAACAGGAAAGTTCCCCTGCTCAGTTTGTGGAATGGAAGTCGGGTGCAATTCAATTTTTTATGGTACTTGTAAACATTGGGTACGCAATAAGTGCACTGGAATTACAGGTAGGTTGAGAGATAATAATCAGTTTGTGTGCAAAAATGTAAGACAATGGAGACAGATGAGAACTCAAATGTTGAGAAAGTATATTTGGATGGTGAAGCTATTGAGGTTGTTTAGAAGTTTTATTACCTTGGAGGATAGGAAGGAGCAGGTGCTAGTATAAATGCAAGAGTTAGGAGTGGATGGAGTAAGTTCAGAGAATTCTGCCATTACTAACCAGCAGAGCATTACCACTCCCAACCAAGGGAGGAGTTTATCCAGCATGTGTATGCAGTGTGATGATGTTTGGAAGTGAAACCCAGCTAGTGAGAGTTGAGGATATGCTCTGCATGCAGACATGATATAAGAATACGATGGATGTGTAATATGAATCTTAAAGACAAGCTTAGACCTGATGAAATCTGGACAGTATAGGGAGATGTGTGCAGAACAGGAAACTTTGATGGTATGGCCATGTTGAAAGAATGGATGATAATTCTTGGGTTAGTAGATGTAGAACAGTTGAGGTAGCAGGTTCAGTTCACAGGGGAATGCCAAGGGAGGAAGTAATAAGGATGGACTTGAGAGAATGAGGGATAAACAAAGACCTGGTCAGAGATAGGTGAGTTTGGCAGTCAATTTCTAAAAGCTGTGCAACATATGGCAGAATGTAAAACAGGTGTTAAACCGGCAACGATGATGATGATGTGTAAAGAGAAAATTACGATCAATAGTGAAATAAAGTATTTTATTTATCTCCTCTCCAGGAGGTTAGACATAAGGTCAGGTGTAGGTTTTCATAAACATGTTTCTGTGGAACTAACTGGATTCGAACCCGGCACATCCAGGTCCTCAGTCCGCATCGTTAACCACTTAGCCACCGTACTATAGTGAAATAAAGTATGACAAAGAAAAAAGTCATGATTAGTGTGTTGTTGTGACTTAGGTGAAGAAAGAAAAACTTGATTTATGACTTTGCCAACGACACCTTTTCGATATCTCATGTAAAATGATCAAGTTCAATATAAATAGTCGATGTTCAGTAGTTCACTTGTGATGCCAATCAGAGTGACAAGCATATTTCAGTCACCCCCTTTTCATTTGCTACCACTTGTTATTTTCGGTACAAAGTAGTTCAATTTTGATTTCAGGTGGAACTACCTTTTCAGTTTTCCACATGACTTTCGTTTTTTTGCGGGATACCTGCATTAACAAAGTCCTGTAAAAAGTTAACAACAAAACAAAATGGTGGACAAAAAGTACATTATATAACTTTCAAGGCAAGGGAGGGATAACTCTGTCATGATGTAATAATGATATGATGTGATAATATTATGCAATTGGACAGAAATGAAAATGCTATAGTTTTCTGGATTTGTAATGTAAATATCTAAGAAACCAACATCGACTCGGCTGTAAGATCGTGTAGACTACATTGGTTTGGACGTGTGAAATATAGTGATGGGTGGCTCCATTGATGTACTAATATTATGGATCTTGGTAGACAAGAAATGGAGCATCCATGTAAGATCTGGTAGGAGGTAATCCGGAATGATCTGAAAGTCTGGAACCTATACCAAAACCTATCCCTGGAACGAACACTCTGGAGAGACGCTTTGATAGAAGACATAAACATGTCCAATGCTTGCGGCAAGCATTATTAGCATTCATTCACAATGACTGGTTCACCGACTGTGTTCATACTAGCTGAAGATATGTCCTTAGCACGTCATTCTGGCAAAGAGGACTGCCTTGCTGATGAGTAGACCTTTTTTTTGTAGGATTGAGGTCTGGTTTGGTTTAGTCCTAGGAGGTGCACTCTCCCAGGAATGAACTCCTACTTCAGGATGAATGGGTTGGCTTATTGTCGATTACTTGAAACACTCTTACTGGGGAATGCTGACAAGGTCGTTCTCAGCTATTTTTGTACCTGATCAGAGTGCCTTCTTGGGGGGAACTATTTTTTCCCCACCTTCGTGCCCCATTTTGCTGCAGAAGGAAGCAATTAACCATTTCATGTATGATTTTTTTGTTTTACAGAAATTCTACGTACCTGATCTAACTTGTTCTTGAACCATCTACCTTCAAGTTGAACTGACTTCTGAAAAGGCATGTGACGACTAATAATGGAGGCAAAATGTATTCCTCGATGTAACTGACTCTCACAAAAACAAATATAATTTATGACAACTTCGCTACTTGTTGTTTTGGAACAACAGTATGCATGAAAGGGTTAAATCATACCTGACGATCGTGATAGTCTGTAGTATATAAAGCAATGTTGCCTTTGTATGTGTATGTGTGTCGTGGCATCGCAGTTAAACGGTTGATCTAAGTACCAAACTAACCGCACATTTGGAATTAGTACCTTCGATCGGATGTCCGTATCAATGTCAGAAGTTCTCAGACCTTTTTTTAAAACTGATTATTCAAAATTAAAAGTATATCAAAATAACATTAGAAACAAATGTTCCGACATTTTGTGCCTTCCTTTTCCAGTTTAATATTTTCTATTCTTAGCCGACCGAATAATAGTCGTTCATACATTCTACGTAAAATCATCGTACGTATTTGGCATATTCTTTACTTTGAAGAGAAAACATTTATCCCCTTTTTTATGAAACATGAAGAGAAAATATTTGATAAATGTTCATTAATATTTCTATATTTATGATTCTTTATTTTAAGGCAATCGAACTATTTTAGATTGTTTGATTGGTGGCTGTTTGGATAAAGCGTTCGTCTTCAGTTCAAATATTTTATTCGACTATCTTGAACTTTTCAGCTTTAAGATGGCAGTCATTAAAACAACAACTATCTTAACCAAATTAGTTCTAGTTTTATAACAATTTCGTTCAATTAATAATTTAATGAGCAAAGAATACCGTAATAATTAGGTTATATTATTATAGTTTTGTTGGTCATCAACTTATTAATTGAATCAACTTGTTATAAAACTATGACAAATTTGGTTAAAATAATGTTGCTTCAATTGCAATCATAACAAAGCTGAAAAGTTCAAGATAACCGTTTATTCCATTGTGGGTTCGAATCTCACACTAGAGAATTTCTTTTTTTTTTGCTATAGCATTCTAGCTATTTTCTAGCCAATATCGATCATCATCATCAACCTGAATATTTTGGGGGTTTTTTATATAAAAAATATTTAATAGATGTTTTTAACTTCTAATTATGGGGATAAAATTCAAGTTGCTAAACCCGGCACAGACAGGTTCTCCAACTAGTTAACCACAGCAAAGAACTTCTTACTCTCTCTCTCTCTCTCTCTCTCTCTCTATATATATATATATATATATATATATATATATATATATAGAGAGAGAGAGAGAGAGAGTCATCCACAGACAGACTGTTTCGCTATATCGCAGCTCTTCAGTGCTGCTAGACAAGCAACTACCTCTTGCCGGGATCGAAATTCGACCTTCTAACCGATAGTCAGCGTTTATAACCCCTAAGCCATTTGGCTGCTGCTAAGATAGGTTAAATCACAATGATAAACATTGTCAAATATATATCACTCACTATCCTAGTTTAGCGTCTGTGTTCTCTTCGTCAGGGGTTCGACATTGTTTGGCGGTTATTGTACATTGACTCCAGTGGTCACAGTCGTGGGGAGTCTACCTTCACCATCTGCCACTGTATACGGTCATGCTTTATGGTTTCTCTCCAGGTTGTCTTTGGGCGTCCGGCTTTCTTCTGACTGACCACTTTCAGATCTTTACATGTGTTGATTGGTCAACTGCTTCTTTCAACATGTCCAAACCAACGTAGTCTGTTCACCCTAAGAATAACATCCATCGGTTGGATGGCCAATGTCTTGAGCAAGGTCTCTGACCTAACATACTGGGTCTTGTCTGATTTAACGTGGCAGATCCATCTGATCATGGCCCCATTGTTCCGGCAGAGTCTGGCGAGTGAGGACTGGGTGAGTGCTCAACATTCACTACCATACAACATGACATTTCTGACGCAGCTGTCATAGACTTGAGCCCTGGTGGAAATAGGGGTCTCTCTCTCTCTCTCTCTCTCTCTCTCTCTCTCTCTCTATCTCTCTCTCTCTCTCTATATATATATATATATATATATATATGTATATATGTACTAAAAACCAAACGGAACTTCCATGAACAAAGTTTTTATCCTAGAACATCTTATCTGTGGAACAAATACCACGAGGCTGCTTCTCAACCGACTACAACATTGTTGTTTTCAAGTCTAATGTGTTAATAAATACTTGTACTTTCTGATAATCAAATTGTGCCCATTCCACCCATTGTTTTCAATCCTCTCATGATGGTGTTCATCGACTGGCAATCTCTTAAACCCTTATCCTCGAGTGGCCTCCAGGCCTTTTTAAACGGTGACCTATTAATAATAAAAAAAACGACTCACCTCGTGTAGGTGGGAACGTTAACCAGGTACAATTCAAACAAAGAGGTTAACTCATAAATAGTTTTTAATTTCTAAAAAATGACATACTATTCAAGGTAAGAAAAGAGGGGGAAAAAAACAAAGCTTGTTTTACAGGTGAAGGGGACACGTCTAAAACTAAAATTGATGTTGATTGAACAATTTCTTTTTTTTTTCCATTTTTGCTTTTGGTTGCAATTTTTTTTATTTGAAAGAAATCGAAGAATAAGAATAGAAAGGCATGAGATCTATGATGCTGTCGAGTGCATGATGTTTTCATTCTGTCTGTTGATGTGACATAGATGCTGTGTATGTCTCCTTTTGGTTATGAGAGATGAAGGCCCAGGGTGGTAGGTTGAGGCTGGCTTGTTAAGGGCCAGACGAGCGGTCAGTTGGAGCTGAGCCAGACCGTTATCCTTGCCCCTCACTAGTCACTGGCTGGACAGAGTAGCACAAACATGTTGGCATGATATGATGAGAATGAGGTTCTTAACTGCTCTTCTTTGCTTTGCCAGCTCGTTTGACACTACGTCGGCCTAGAAATAAACAAAAAAGAAAAATATCATGACAGGGTTGAATAGAAAAAAAACTCAAACGACACCTTGACATCTAGGAAGCAAAGTGGAAGACGAAAGCCACTCAAAAGCATGCTAGGAGGAAAGAAAGGGAAAAAGCAAATGAGCTTCCTCATCAACCCTCCTCCTTCATCTATGGTGGAGACTGCAAGGCCCACATAGGCCTTCTCAGCCACAGCAAGAAATACCTACGTTAAGTCAATATGTCCCTTGGGGCATTGGCATTACTGACAAGACTTTGTAAATACTGAAACTAGCCGGTTGGATCTGCAAGTTTCATTCATAGTCGGACACGACCGACGAAGGCCTACTATAGAATGGAATTTATTTTTTGACTTCGTTTCGGCCAATATAAGTGTAATTGTTCATACATGCTTACGTTATGTTGTTTGTTCAGTTTTCTATCTATATAAAAATCAATGTTTGTTTGTCTGTGTGTAAAAAAATCAATATGTTAACAGTTAGAACATTCAAATAAGGGTTCAATTTTTGCGAAGAATCTAAGGACACTATCGAAATTTTCCTTCTATCCTGTCCGAGGTCACGAGGAGCAATTATCTGTTAGGTCCATAAAATAACTGAAATATGTGTATTTTTAAATTATTAAATTTTATTTATTTAAAAAAACACATTGTTATGGTTTTCTCAAGCAAACAAAAATTAATACTCTTACGAAACAATGTTTTAAAAAATATGTCTACACTCCTACCGATTAACTGAAATATATTAGAATGTAAAATAATCGAAATTCATTTTTTTTTAAATAGATTTTCTTCATTTCATCAAACAAAAATAAAATTACACAAATAATATCTCAGTGAAGAATGTATGTACAAAAAGAGGTTTAAACATTTAAATAATTAATTTTATTGGTATTTTTTTTTAATTTAAAATAATTAAAGTAAAAAAATGAATTTTTCTTATTTGTTAAAGCCATTTGCCATTTTAGAGAAACGGGGCATCAACAAGTAGTCTTTTATTAAGAAAACACCACCACGCTAACAGTTTATTTTTATTACTTGACTTTATATTGTAAATGCTATTTAAAATTTTTCTTTCAAGACAAAAATTGTAAACATCTTTTGAAATTATTTCTCGACCAGGTGAATGCCATTCATCGCAAATAAAACTTTTGTATAGGGTGACCCACTTAAAAGTATCCCTGTCTCTCATCCCTCGATATTGTGTGTCATAAGCTGTAAAAATTGTTTTCCATCCACGTTTTTTGTTGTTGTCGTTTGTCTCATCCAATGTGTATGCAAATAATCCCAGACAATTATGTACACTACTTCCATTGCCTTATTCATATGTACATTTATCCAGGCAGACCACCCGAGTACAAATACAACCAACTTCCAGCTTTTCAAGCTTCAATCTAAGGACACTATTGAAATTTTCCTTCCTTTCCATCTGGGGTCACTAGGAGCAATTATCGGTTAGGTCCATAAAATAACTGAAATATATTAGAACTTAAAATAATCGAAATTCATTTTTTTAAATAGATTTTCTTCATTTCATTAAAAAAAATTACACAAAGAATATCTCAGTGAAGAATGTATTTACAAAAAGATTTAAACATTTAAAGTGAAGACACTACCAAGTCTAGACTGAAATTGTTGGTGTTGGTTTTAAGCCGGAATTATGACAATACGGATTTAATCATGAAAAAATTATTTGATATGAATATTAATCAATACAAGATGGCCTATTTAAAAGTAGCACAATCTCTCAGCCATGATATTGTGTCATATGTTGAATAGGTTGCTTTCCGATCCAAGTGTTTTAGTTGTTGTGTGCCTCATCTAACGTGTATGCAAATAATCCCAAGCAATGCAAGACCTACTTTCACTGGATAATTTTTATGCGCATTCTTTGGATTGGCTAGAATTGAATCTATTTTTAATCGGAACACCCTATATACATATTTAAATACTTTAGATGTATTTAATTGTTTTTTACTTTAGGACAGGTGAAGTGCTCTTTAGCCTTGGTAGACAATCACCTAAAGATGGCGACTCGATAAGAGAACTTGTCACCTATCACGTACACTGGGTAGGCGTCAGGAAGGGCATCCACCCTATAAAAATCTTGTCGCAAATAAGGAAATAACTTCCAAAGAAAGATAGGTTACTTTGGAAGTTATTTTCTTAAAGCCGTCCAACAGCTGCCAGAATGTAAAACAGACATTAAACCGAATATGATGATGATGCAGGATGGCCCTGTACGTCATATGCTGAATATGTTGCTTTCCAATCAAATTTTTATGTCTCATCCAATGTGTATGCTAACAATCTCAAACAAGGACACTGCCTCATTTTTATATAGATTCTTTCAGTCGATGTGTATCCGGGCAACTTTTAAGTGGCCAACACGGTTCATTGAGCTCAAATTCTCATAACAATGGCGAGTGACAGGCTTTTGCCTCAAGGGATATTGAGTACACTGTGAAAGGGTGCATATGCAATAAGGAGTTTATAGTGAAGCAAAGGATGCACAATCCACAACCGATGCCTAACAAAACAGAACTAAAACCCTCATGTATACAAATAACAGGATTTATTTACATTCAACAACAATACACCAAAAAATGTACATATGTCCCTATTTACTTACCTCCCCTCGAGTGCAGCATTAGACACAAGCTCGGTTTTTACTGTATGGAAAAATCCAACTCCCCAAAAAAAGGCACTCTAGATTAGGACAAAAATTAAAATTGCCTCAGTCTAGAAAGATTTCTCCTTTGCTGCCTGAGGACAGAAGAGACAAAGTATAGTGTCAGAACAGATACTGCACTTTGCTCCCGCCAAAAGGCTAAGGAAACTTGTTCTAACCAGCAGAGAGTTACCATTGTCGAGAAATAGAAGAGTCTATCAATCATGTGTACACAGTGTGATAATGTATGGAAATGAAACCTGGTCAGTGAGGATTGAGGACATACGTTGCATGGAGAGAAATGATATAAGAATGATATGAGGGATTTGTAATGTGAACTCTAACGACAGGCTTAGTTCTGATGACTTTAGATAAAGATTACATCTGTACAGTATAGGGAGATGTGTGCAGATGTCATTGTTATGGACACGTTCAACGAATGAATGTGAGTTCTTGGATTAGTAGATGTAGAACAGTTAAGGTAGCAGGCTCAATTCAAAGTGGAAGGCCAAGGAAAACATGGGAGGAAGTGATAAAAATGAACTTGCGAGAAAGAGGGATAAATAAGGACCTGGGCAGAGATAGGTTAGTTTGGAAGTTAATTTCTTAAAGTCGTTCAACATATGACAGCATGTAAAATGGACGTTAAACCGATGATGATGATGATGATGATGATGATGATGATGATGATGATGATGATGATGATGATGATGATGATGATGATGATCCCACCAATTAGCAAGAATTGAACGTTGGTGATTTTGAGAATGATGCAGAAAATTTATTTCATTGGTTACACAGCAACTTAGGTTTGGAAGCAGTGCTGCTTTGTTTTCTCAAGCCATTTGACTAGTTTTACAGAAACGTCTTTCCTATACCGCCTTCCCCCTTTTTATTGGTATGATTAGCTCTTTAAATCAATTTATCTTATTAGGAAACAGTTTAACAATGATGAAACCAGATTCATCTTAATAAATAAATATGGAAACATTTTTGTATTTTAAAGGGAAGTAACTCTTGCCCTTGTCTCACTTGCCTCAAAGATATTTTTAGAAGAGTTATGTCCCTTGCATTAACACAAATTTAAAAGGGAAATAACTCTATTTCATGTCTCGCTTCTTCCAAGATAGTTTGATAAGAGTTACGTCCCTTGCATTCATTTTCAAAGAGCAGATTTCAATGAGCAACAGCACAAAGGCGTCAATTAATGATCTCATTATAAACGTAAATTCTTCTTTCAGTTGTAAATATATTAATAAAAATTATTATTGATCTATACCTAAGATTTATCATTCAAATTAATTTTCATATCTTCGTCCACAACCAACATGGTCACATCAAAACGTGATTAAATAGTGAGAGGCTCTCACTGAGAGCATAGGATAAAAATTTAAGGTATTATTGTAGATTAACACCTCCCACTAAATTACCCCTGCCCAAAAAATGAGATTCTTCTTTTTTAGGCGATTACGTATGAACACTCTGAAAAACTTGGCAGAAAGAAGAAAAAAATATTATTTTAGAATTTTGAATCGGGGATCAGTTTCACATATAAATATAATGTAAAATGATCCCCTATTTCTGGGTCATTTGAGCGTTTTAGGGTAGTTAATTAATATTTTCTATGAGAGATAAATCCTGTGAATTTGTTATTTTTTATTGGTGGGGGACTACTTTTTTTAGATTACGTATGGTTTCATCAGGGGTTTTGTTTGGTGGAAGGAATGCCTTGCCACTTGAACTTAAGGTTAGTGGTACAGTAAGTAATTTTATTTTTATTAATTTTTCAGCATGATCCCAGCCCCTAAAAACGCACAGAAGTTATGTCATAACAAAACAAAATTTGGGTTACCTACCCTAAAAAGTTAGATTGTCCTAGAAATGGGGAATCATTTTACGTTAAATTTATATGCGAAACTGATACTCTTTCTAAATTCTAAAATAATTATGTTTTTTGGGAGTTTTTTTTTCTTTATGCCAAGCTTTTCAGAGAGTTAACACGTAATCGGTAAAAAAAAAAAAAAGTAGAATCTCATTTGTGTGTGTGAGGGCGCGGTTATTTAGTGGACGCTGTTAATTTACAAATCAACCAAATTTAATTTATAATCTATTCATGAAAATCTCTCAAAGCGATGAGAAAAATAAGGGAGATAACTTACCTCGTTTCCTGCCTTTTTTTGATTTTGCTGCTGGCTTCTTCGGAGGTGGAGCTGGAAAAAAAAAACAGTGAAAAAATTATTTACTCGTTGTCATCATATAAAATGGTTTTAAATTTTAGTTCATTTTATTCATCAATTTTATCAAACTTGTTTATTTGGCAAAAGAAAAATGAAAGTAAATAGCGTGATATTTACACATTGAAACAGCTATAGGCCAATAATTCAAGGGGGATAATCTTTAGGTTCGCATTCAAGGGAAATAACTGTGAATGCTATTATTCAAGGGAGATAATTATGAGTTTTGTTATTTAAGGGAGATAAACAGCGGTTTCTGGTCAGCTACTTAACCAATTTAGAGGTAGACTTCTTTTGTCAGCCAGCCTTGTTACCCATTCCTTCCCTATTGGACTCTTGAAGGGCCAGCATGTTTGAAGTTCAGGGGATTAAACGCTGGTGGTTGGCTTCTTTCTGATTTGGTTTGTCTTGAAGTGATTCTACCTTCGTCGCCCTTTTTATTATTATGATTAGCCTCTTTACATCAAATGGCTTCATGCCATGTCTGGAGCAACTTTCATACAACAAAAACTTGATGGCAAAGGTAAAAATGAATTTTGAAGTTTGAATGGTTACGAGGTAAACACATGCTGGCCATTTATTTAGTCATTAATCATGGATTAAAATGTCCGTCTGCTTTACTATATAGTGTGTCAACTCACTTCTCAGCCTGGGATCAAAGTATAGTATCTGTTTTGCCCTCAGTTAGTAAAGAAGAAAATCTTCTTTTTCTAGACTGATACAATTTTTATTTTTTTCCCAATCAAGAGTGTCTCTTCTTGAGAAGCTGAATTTTACCTACATTAAAAAAGATACTAGGACAAAACATATACTACATTTTAATTATTTATTTGCAATAAAAATTTTAAAAAACAAGGCCATCAAAAGTGTGCAGAGTGGAAGGTCGTTGGTTTTTCTCTTGGGGCTACTTAAAAAATCCTCAAATGTTGAAATTTTAATTGATATATATATATATATATATATATATATATATATATATATATATATATATATTAGAGGTGAAAGTGCTCTATTCAATAATTGCTATATTCAATATATTCAGCTTTACACTATCACGATATATTATTATTATTATTATTAAACGATAATTCAATTATCGTTATTTAATTCAACATTTAAATATTATATATATATATATATATATATATATATATATATATATATATATATATATATATATATATATATATATATGCAGTATTTTTACTTTAAGACAAATATAGTTGAATACGATAGACAACTTATGTCTGGATATCTTTGTGAGGATCCTTTCCATTAGCCAATTCCCCATTGAAACAAAGACCCTGATTCGGCTAATGCAAAGATATCCAGACATAAGTTGTCTGTCATATTCCACGTTATATATATATATATATATATATATATATATATATATATATATATATATATATATATATATATATATATATATATATATATATATATATATAACGTGGAATATGACAGACAACTTATCTTCCCAACACAAGGTAGCCAAATGGCTTGCCACTATTTGGGAACACTATAGTTCATTTTGCATTAAAGATTCTTTTTCATTTTCAAACTTTATGCAAAATTATTCAGATACTGATAAATTTATGTGTTCTTTTGATATATCTAGCCTGTTTACCTGTGTTCCCCTTCTTGAAACGATTAATATATGTGCTGATGCCTTATATCGCGGTCAACTGCCCATTCCTCCTATTCCTGAAAATGTTTTCGTGGAGTTGATGAAATTTGCTACGATATCGGTTGAATTCAGTTTTGACGACATTATGTACAGACAGATTGATGGTGTATCTATGGGCTCTTCCTTTAGGACCAGCATTGGCCAATATTTTTGTTGGTTTCCATGAAGAAGGTCTCCTATCTGGTCCAAATAGACCAGATATCTACTTTCGTTATGTTGACGACACCTTTTGTCTGTTCAACAATGAAACGGAAGCGGATGTTTTTTTACGTCCCTTAACAATATTCATCCAGCTCTTAAATTCACTATTGATAAGGAAGCTAATTCTTCACTGCCATTCCTTGATGTATTAGTTAATAAAGCTTCCTGTGGTTTCTTAACATCAGTATATCGGAAACCTACCTTTACTGGTCTTTATACTCGTTGGGACTCATTTCGTCCCACGAAGCAAAAATTTAATCTTATTAAGACCCTTACCCATAGGGCCTTAAAGATTTGTTCGAAGACCAAGCTGGATGAAGAAATTAAATTTATCACTAAGACCCTCTGTAACAATGGCTATCCTTTAGACATTGTACAATCTACGATTAAAACAAAAATATTACATTTTTGTAAAAGCAAACCAGCTTCTGTAGACAGATGCCCTATTTACCTTCGCCTACCTTGGCTTGGTAACATTAGTGATAGATTCGCCAAACAAATCTCTTTGTCTGTACAACAATGTTATTTTGCTGCGAATACACGAGTTGTTTTTTCCTCTTGACCAATCTTGATTTCTATTCAAAAAGATGTCCTTCCCCCACATCATAATAATTCCATTATTTATTTATTTAAATGTAGTTGCAGTATGCACTACGTTGGGATGACGTCACAAAGATTGGACATCCGGGTCAAACAACACGTGCCCACAAAAATTTGCAATGCAAATTATTTACCAACTGACGTTTTGAATAATACTTATGGTTCGTCGATACGTCAACATCTCATAAATAACCGCACCTGTGCCTCTAAATTCAGTGTCGACTTATTCTCCATTCTTAGTAAGTCGCACTCTCTTTATCATCTCAAGATCCTAGAAACAATTTATACAGTTATTATAAACTGAGATCTTATCAGGCAGAGTTTTTTCTGATTACCGTAAAACCTGTGTAATACGTGCATATATTTACACAAAAGTAATAGTACATGAAGGGAGTGGGATATATTACACGAATAACTGTTTTTCTCTGATCTTTTCCTCATAATTGTTGAAAATAGTGATTTGATAAACTCATTGTGTGATTTTCATCTAGATTTTTCTCTTGTGCCATTTCTTCCTATTTGTCACTCCTGTCATTTATCTGTGTCATTTTAATCTGTGCCATTTCTTCCGGTGCCATTTTTACCTAAATTCGTTATTATGATCTATAGATTTTAGTTTTACTCGTAGTTTAAAAATCAATAAATATTCATCATTTCATCATTAGTACTAGCAAGGGAAAATTAAGTTTTAAACAAAAAATTAAAAGAATCGTTTTTGGAATCAGAAATTAAGCTAAAATTTTTCCGATTGTGATACCCCAAAACTTCCGATTTTTTCGATTCCTGATTCCGATTCCAATTAATCGATGTGTACTTCACATCATATCTTATCATGCCAATACTTGATCCATCGTTGGGTATCAAGGTGATGGTCCATCAAATCTTGGTCAGTACAAGTTAGTCCATCACGAGAGTCACTGAGGATGTGTTCCATTCTTTGTCTGGGATTTCCACAAGGGTAGTTGCTTCTTGTTGTTCGTTCCCGCCTCTGGAGGTTTCCGGCTGTCCTTCCAGCTTTTGCTCTTACTCGGTTCAGGGTCACCCAGTCCTTTCTTAGGAGATCTGTTCCATGAGGTAGATGTTCTCTGGATTCTTGGATAGCTTCGTTCAAGTAGTCATTCCAATCATTGCATCAGTCAATGCAGTAGTTCTGTGACCGTGCAGGGTCAAGGATCTCTTTGGTCATAAATCTTCTTCTTGATTTTAATCTACCTGTAAGTTGTACATGGCCAGAAAGGGGGAGTTTTGTAACGATTTCTTGAAGGTGTTTTTGGATTCTCACATGGCCACCCCTTCGGATATGACGTGACATATCAGCCAATCTGCACACCGTTGTGTCCCAGTGATTCTGTGGCATGCATTATTTAGTTCTGGGTTGATTGAGTTGGCATGGCATGATCCTGCCCAAACTACGGAATAGTATTCAGCGGCAGATTAACAAAGTGCTAATGCTTTTGTTCACAGGGTTTTAGGGTCAGCTGCCCAGTTTGAATTTGCGAGTTCAGTCAGCAAGTTGTTCTTTGTAGCAACCTTTTTCTTTTACCTTCCTGCAGCGCTCCTTGAAGGATAGGCGTTCTGTCTAGTGTGACACCCAAGTAAACAGGAAAACTGACATTTTTTTTAGTTCATTGCCATTCCAGGTGATGTTAAGCTTCTTTGTTGCCTGATGGTTGTTGAGATGAAATGTGCAGACCTGTCTTTCCTGTGTCTGTGTAGTTAAAAATTAGCCACTTCAGTTAAAGTTGTTTCGAGCAAAGAAAAAAAAAGAAAAATAGACCACAACAATGATTTACCCTCATTGACTGTTTCTTCGGCTTCTGGTTCCTCTTCAGGAGTTTTGGCTTCTTTGTCTTCTTTATTCTCGACAGGTTCTGTAGCCGGAGCGTCAGCCTTCTTTGATGATTTTCCCTTTGTAGCTGCCATATTGGAATCCTAAAGTCACAGACTTGATGCAATCTGAAAATGAAAGAGAAAAGAAATTGGCTCAGAAAATCTAATATGAAACCTGAATAAAAAAACAAAAAACATTCTAACTCCCAATTTCTGCAAAAGTAGACAATTCTTCAGACTCCCAACTATGGAAAATCGGAGTCGGTGATATTTGTCTACCTCCCACAGCAGTAAGACGTGACACAAGGTCGGGAAAGTGGGATTGAAAAGCCAGCACCCTACAAGAAATGGGACTCTGGTCTACAAAAAATGCCTAGACAACCCTGTCGGCATTCCCTGGTAGGGGCGCCTCAGGCGATTAGCAATAAACCAATCCCTTGTCAAAGAGAGAAGGTAAAGCCTGGGAGGAGGGACCTCCTAGAGCTGAACAGAACCATACCTCAGTCCGACACAAAAAAGGTCACCTAGATGGCCTAGACTCTGTCGGACTGATTGTCGAGGACGTATCCTCGACGTGGCAGCACGAGGACTGAAGCAACGATTTTTGCAAACATTGGTCGTTTATGAGGTGCAGCCGAGAAAAATTTGACTGCCAACTTCAAAGTAAGTTGTTTTTGCTTTTGTTTTTTAAAGGACTCTGACTCCGATATCTGACTCCTCACTCATAGATACAACTGGTAAAACATATTATGCAATATAATAATTACATCCATTACACAAATGATTACACCCCCTCCTTCCTAACCCCATCGCTTCTTACAGTGGTTATGAAATATCTGGAATTTATTATATAGGATTAACATATCTTCCTAATCCTGTATATTGTTTGACCAGCTGCATGAGCAAAAACACAAGCTACACTCTAAAAAAAAGATCTAAAAAAGCAATTTTCGTGATAAAACTGGCTAAAAAGAAAATAACGGTCATGTGAGGTGCTGTTTACTACATCCACTGGTAAAAATCACTTTTCCCTGCCAACAAAGCAAATTCACTCTTTGATCCGGTCACCTGGTATAAAAAAAAACAGAATTTCAACATTCCAAACATGGTGACCGAAAACTAAACGCTATTGCTATTATGCTCTGCTTCCCCTTGCCACCGAGGCAAGGGCAGAACCAATTGACTACTCTTAACTTACTCACACACATATTCACACACTGATACAGGCAGCATACACACAACGTCTACACTGCCTATTGAACTCACATACAAGTTTATGCACATACTCTCACATTAACCAAAGCAAAGGCAAGCTCATATACACACACTGTCTACAAGGCCTACTGAACACACTGCTACACGCATACACACACTGACAGAAAGCATATATATATATATATATATATATATATATATATATATATATACATATATGGAAAATGAAAAAGAAAAAACAAAATTATTTATGTATTCATCAACGTTTTGTTTTTATTTCAAGATTTCCTTTGGAGAGATTCGAGACTACTTCCATTGTCTTCCCTGAAAATTCTGATTCATATGGTTTAAATTTCATCAAAATAAAATATATTTATATATAGATCCTCTATGGGTGCACTTAGAGATTCGAGATTTCTTCCATTGTCTTCCCAGGTAAATTTTGCATATAAATATACTTTTTTTTATTATTTCTCTCCCACAGCGGTAAGATGTGACACAAGGTCAGAAAGTGGGATCGAAAAGCCAGTGCCCTAGAGGAAGAGCACTCTGGCCTGGGCAGCCCCGTCGGCGATTAGCAATAAACTAACCCCTTTCTCAAAGGGTGAGAAGGCAAAGCCTGGGAGGGTAGACTTCCTAGAACTGCACAAGACAAACTTTAAGACCGGCGGAATCAATGGCTGAAGGTCAAGACGATATCGGTCTAAGAGGTGTAGCATCCATCGGAACAGAGAGTTGCATATGAATATACTTTTAGTTTTTATGTAGATTCTTTAAACCTTCTGTCTATAGGCAACACACACACACAGGCATTGACATTTATGTATATAGATTTAATATTTATACACAAGAGATTTTTTAAAGGGATATTTGTGGATTCGAAACCGAAATATTTAAACTTATATTATAATTCCTGCTTTAATATCACTCAGAGAAATATGCCTTTTTAACAGAAATTATACATTTTAAAAAGAAAACTGGGTGCTTGTACAGAGAAGCGTGCATATGAAAAATGCTGAAAATCGCAGTTTCAATTAAATTAACCGGAAAACTCTTTGAAATACTTATGTATCAAGCAAAAATAGATTTGTACACCAAAATTAGCAAAAATTATCGAGTAGAATTGTAATAAAAAATTAAAAATCTGTTATATCGTATAATCGGGTCGGCCATTGATTCGAGCGAAAAACAGGAAATTCAACGGGGAGGTAACCCAGTCTGCCATATTAACACGTAATAGATCAATGGCAGTCATCAAAATACGATGAGACTGATTTTGATTTTTAATTAAAATTCTACTCGATCATTTTCCCTACTTTTTGGTGAGGATACTTATTTAAATCTGCTGCGTACGTATATAATACTGTTTTTTTTGTGTGTGTGGTATTGATAATGTAATCCGCACGCTTCTCTGTACAAGCACCGAAAACTGTAATCTAGTTGCGTCCCTTGTATTCAAAATAAAGTAAAGATTAAAAGAAATAGTAATTTAGGTCATACTTAATTATCTCCCTTTGATCATTTTGTATGAAAAGTGTAGAAAAGACTAAACACTTTTCTGGTCTTTGGGTTAGAATCGAAATGTAGTATTTGTTCTATCTCAAGTGACCATCCTCCCAGGCATTACCTCCTTTTTTCGGAAAGATATGAGTTTATGAGTTTCGCCTGAGACGAAGGCGGGCTGTCTCTGATCATGCACTTCATAACCAGGCAATTAGCATGATCATTTCCCTTGGGAATGAAACATAAACGTTTCCGTGTAGCTTACTTGTCATAAGTATATTTCATACTACCTACGTATTAAAGCAAGTACTCAATATATATATATATATATATATATATATATATATATATATATATATATTATTTTATAATATATATGTGTATATATGAACTAGTAATTATACATATGTATAATATATATATACAAAAATGAATTCATAAATGAATTTAAAAATCTATATAATATATATATATATATTATTTTATCATATAAGTGTATATGTATCAAATAGTAATTATATATATATATATATATATATGTATAGTATATATATATATAATATATAATAGTTATTACATATATTATGTATATTATTTTATAATATAAGTGTATATATATGAAATAGTAATTATATATATATATATATATATATATATATATATATATATAAATATATATATATAAATATATATATATACATATATATATATAAATATATATATACATATATATATATATATATAAATATATATATATATATATATATGTAAATATATATAGTTGTTTCATTTTACTTCAGTCAAAGTTCTCAGAAATAAAGGGGCCCCTACCTGAGGCTAAAACTTCATCTCTATATTAGATACATAGATATTCAAATATTAAATTAAAGTTATACTTTACCCCGCAAACGTTGAGTTAGTAAAGAAATTAAGAACATTAATTTTCCTCTCCCCAATCGACCACTTAATTATGTTATCATATATCTTTCTTGTTATCTCTTGGTCTTGCCGGATTCCAGGACAATAATTCATCTAGTCTGGTGGAATATCCAGCTAAGTGCTGTTACTTAAGGTAACAATACTTTGAGAAGGTGCATCATTCTTTGTATGAGCCAGTGTCTAGCCATGTCAAGGGTATCTTATTTGGACTTCGAATACTATGTTATGTTGAATATTTGGTCAGGGTTTGCTTGTAGGATGAAGTATCCTCATGTCAGGTTGTTCTTACAAAGCCTTGTACAGAGAGACCGAAGACACTCGAGGATGGTGTCTAATAGGTAATTCAAACTAAATATATAGAGAGAGACATGTACGTGCATTGATATGTATAGAAAAGGAAGCAGCAGGATGCGGTGCAGTTAAAGTATCAGCGTGTGTGGTGTTAATATTGTATGTGTTTATGAGTGTGTGTGTGAACTGTAGTTTACTGATAGAAAGTATCAGCAGCAGTTGTGTGTGATGTTAATATTGTATGTGTTTATGAGTGTGTGTGTGAACTGTAGTTTACTGATAGAAAGTATCAGCAGCAGTTGTGTGTGATGTTAATATTGTATGTGTTTATGAGTGTGTGTGTGAACTGTAGTTTACTGATAGAAAGTATCAGCAGCAGTTGTGTGTGATGTTAATATTGTATGTGTTTATGAGTGTGTGTGTGAACTGTAGTTTACTGATAGAAAGTATCAGCAGCAGTTGTGTGTGATGTTAATATTGTATGTGTTTATGAGTGTGTGTGTGAACTGTAGTTTACTGATAGAAAGTATCAGCAGCAGTTGTGTGTGATGTTAATATTGTATGTGTTTATGAGTGTGTGTGTGAACTGTAGTTTACTGATAGAAAGTATCAGCAGCAGTTGTGTGTGATGTTAATATTGTATGTGTTTATGAGTGTGTGTGATGTTAATATTGTATGTGTTTATGAGTGTGTGTGATGTTAATATTGTATGTGTTTATGAGTGTGTGTGATGTTAATATTGTATGTGTTTATGAGTGTGTGTGTGAACTGTAGTTTACTGATAGAAAGTATCAGCAGCAGTTGTGTGTGATGTTAATATTGTATGTGTTTATGAGTGTGTGTGTGAACTGTAGTTTACTGATAGAAAGTATCAGCAGCAGTTGTGTGTGATGTTAATATTGTATGTGTTTATGAGTGTGTGTGTGAACTGTAGTTTACTGATAGAAAGTATCAGCAGCAGTTGTGTGTGATGTTAATATTGTATGTGTTTATGAGTGTGTGTGATGTTAATATTGTATGTGTTTATGAGTGTGTGTGTGAACTGTAGTTTACTGATAGAAAGAATCAACAGCGGCTACTGACTTTGTTTACAGCGGAATATGTTTTTCTTCCATTCGAGCAATAAAGTAAAAAAAACTGCGCACCTGTTTTATATTTTTCCTTCACTTAATTTAAAGCTCGTATTTTATTTTACTTCCACAACATTCCATAATGAACGGATCAGCGGATTAGTCAAACAACCCCATCAACTTAACAGGTTATTAACACAGTATCTTTACCAGTAACTTAACATATACGAACGAAATAATATATAGCGCATATCTAGTTGCGAAGTCCGTGACAAGAGACAATGGTGAGAGAAGTATAGTATATTATATGTTCTTTACCTCCTTGCCACGAGGTAAGACACAAGGCCAGGCGTAGTTTTGAGAATCCCATGAACTAGGATAAGTGCACGCTGGCATACAAAAATGCATGAGCAGCCCCGTCAGCCCCCCCCCCCCCTCCCCCTCAGAGAGAAGGTAAAGCCTGGGAAAGTGGACCTCCTAGGACTGAACAAAATCATACAAAGTCACCGTCGGTGTGATTGGGAACCAGAGTCTATTATACACTAAGAAGCATTTATATGTTAGTTTGTCAGTTTCTAATGGCGTCACTGCATAAGGTCACGGCCCACAACCGAGAGACTTCGGTCTAATTCGTTCTTGTTCTTATAAAACGAAGGAATCCGTTCTCTCCAACAACAAGCCAAAAAGTAATCAACCGTGAAAATTATTTAAATCAGGTTTCAACCTAAAACGAAATCTACTTTTTCTCACTTCTTTTCAACTTCGGAAACGATTTCTACCAAAATGACGGATATTGTTGATAAATCAGACAAATTTCGTTTCTTTTTCGTGAACAAAAAAAAAATCTTCGTTGAAATACCATTCTCAAATGTTACCATTATTTAATATGATTCAATATTTATCAAAATATTTTTCGCCCAAATCCAACAATGTCAATATTTAAAAGGAAGTATATACATATATTAACGAAAAATACGTCCTATAAAGTTAAGGGCGACTAATAATGAAATCTTCTGCATCTTTATAACTTAGGAAGTGAAACGATCGAAACAGTAGTAAGCGAAAGGCAACAAACACTACCATCACCAATAAAAAACAATTACATAATATATATATATATATATATATATATATATATATATATATATATATATATATATATATATATATATTTGCTCTGTTGTCAGTAAGTGACAATCATCGAGCTGAATCTTTTAAGGAGACTGCAAAGTAAAAGGGCACTGATAGTATATGCTAATATACATATATTGTCATTAATAATTATATATATATATATATATATTATTCACAGACAAATCGTTTCGTTGTATCACAGCTCTTCAGTTTAGTTAGACAAAAAAGGCCTTAAGCAGGGATCGAAACTCGACCGCCTAGACGACAAATAGTTCTTCTAACCATTTGGCCATCATCTGACTGCTGCTGAACGTAAGCAAAATCACAATGATAAACATTGCTGAATGCTCGATTTGTTTTCACAGAGTGCATTGCATTATATGCTAGTGGCAGTTATCGATTTCACTTACCAGAAAGCTCACCTCAAGAAATGAAGAATATCTAGTCATCCACAGACAGACTGTTTCGTTGTATCACTGCTCTTCAGTGCAGTAAGACAAGAAACTGCCTCAAGCCGAGATCGAAAAAAGTTTGATATTCCACGTATGCTTCTAGAGATATTTTGATGATGATGAGTGAGTGGTGGTTAAATCATAAAACGATGTCGTTTTATTTTGATAATTTTTATTACGATAATTCAATATTTCAAACGTCCTGCGTTCTTCATCAGGAAAGAATTAGTGTGGTGAGGAAAAACAAAAATGGAAATGAAGCCGCTCATATGTGGGGTATTAATATGCTAAAATTGGACGATCATACTTTTTTGCGTGTGTGGGGGGGATCGGTAACTATTGTTTAAATGTGTTTAGAGGCTGTTATTTTAATGGTGTGGTTATTTATTTTGTTAATATTTCATTATAATTGTTGGATATAATGTATCTGCAAGAATGTTAGCGACCACTTCAGCTTGTTGTTTTGAATCGTTTTTGTTTATTTTTATCTTACAAATAAAAATAATGACGTTGCTTATTTTGTTATTGAGATATTATGTCTTGCTATGTTAGTGTAAGTCTACATGTATTTCAACGCGATGTCACTATTTTTTTTTTTTTTCATATTGGTGCGTGTACTTGTCGAGTTTACAGTGTGTGCCCATCTGTTAGCGTCCGTTTACGGTCACAGTTTCGTAACGTGCTATTAAATGTTGTCTAGTAAATAACGCTGTCTGTTCTTATTTTACTATTAAGATCTTGTTTTATGTTATGTATGTGTAATTTTCTGTGTTTTTTAAAAAATTTATTTGTTTAGTTTAGAAAAAAGGTTTTTAGAGAATGTGCTTTTGAAAGTGGTCTGTATATATATATATATATATATATATATATATATATATATATATATATATATCAAAGCGCTCTCTTCTTAATTCTTTATGCTTATATATTAGGAATGCGGCACTTTAAACTTGACAAGGGCTTGGTTTGCCCGAAATAATTATTCTCTCTAAATGTTTCAGAGGTTGTTACACTAAAATCTTATATATAGGAGAGTAGAAAGTGGATCTTGGCTTTACTTTCGGCAGCCTTGTAACTCTTACTTCCCTTATTTTGTCCTTTAGACCTCACATTCCATCAGTAATGTTTCTGATAAAGGGGGAAAATTGCTGTTTTCTGGAATCTATTCATATAATACTTATCGTTGGCTAGATTTTTACCTTGCAGTGGTATCTTTTATCTCCTTACATCAAGTGGCTTCATGCCTTGTCTGGAGCGATTTCCATATGTATATATATATATATATATATATATATATATATATATATATATATATATATATATATATGTTCAAACATGAGCATTAATAGTAATAATGATGATAACAGTAGTAGTGATAATAATAATAATAATAATAATAATAATAATAATAATAATAATAATAATAATAATAATAATAATAATAACGATGACAACATTGATAGGAATGAACTGAATAAAAGTAATAGTCCATTTATAATAAACTCTCCATTTACATAGGCCCTACCTATGCGGGTTTGCTAAAATATAGAATCTCAAGGCATTCTCATACTCTTCGAAATAAACACCTCTCCAAATTCATATCTTTGACTACTCATAATTGGAATCTCAAAGATAATAACATTCGGTTTCATCTTAACTGGCAGTTGATTAATAAGATGAGGTCCTATAAGCCCTTAGACAGGTGATGTGGACTCTATAAGGATGGAGCCTTATTTATCAATAAACACAAAGGTCAGTTGTTAAATAAAAAAGATGAGATTTTATCCACTTGTATGCATGATAAAATGTACAAATATAAC
The DNA here is from genome assembly GCA_963556195.1 of Sepiola atlantica. NCBI lineage: Eukaryota > Metazoa > Mollusca > Cephalopoda > Sepiida > Sepiolidae > Sepiola > Sepiola atlantica. The sequence continues at coordinate 205,503,487 of OY744516.1, read as the reverse complement.
CACTTTAAATAATTTAACCTCTAATTAATTACCTCTCTTTTTTCCACCATATTTTGCTTACATTAATCTTTTCGACACTGTAGATAGATAGTATTCAATGCATATTGCCTTTTGCTGAATATTTTGTATATACCCCTTCCTTTCCAAAAGATGAACTCAAAAGTGAATGATTAAAAAAAAAATTAGTTCTGAATTTGTTTTAGTATAAATGTTCTGGTCTTTAATTTAATAATACTAATCTTAAAATGGAAACTTAAATTTGGCTTGTACTCTTCAAACGATGTATGAATGGCTTGATGTGTATTATCATGAGGAATGGAATCCACTCAGACTCCAGGGAATACCACCGGTTGTCGGTGAGCAATCACTGATGACCTGTGTGAGACCTCCTAGTGAGTAAATAATAATAATGACAACATTGATAGGAATGAATATTTTGTGTATACCCCTTCCTATCTTCTTCCAGACACATAAATTGTTCTGGTTCTTTATAGTCACCTTTTCCTACATAAACTAACAATATTTGATAACCCTCAACTTATGCAATATCTCTTTGACTTGAGAAATTAATACATTTATTTAATCAAACCCCATATTTTAACACCCTAGTCTACTGAATCTGTCCCTACATTAGAAATTATAATTTAGCTTAACTATAGGGTTAATTACGCTTAATTATGTTTGTGCTGTTCAACTTTAACCACAAAGATATCATGATAATGCGCCTATTACTTTCGCATTTAATAAAAAATAATCGATATTGAATACCCTTAAATACTCTCTAATGTTCAATATTAATTCCCCCTTCCCCTACTATTATTGTACTATTCTGATTTTTAACTTTTATTATCCATTCACATACTCTTGTTCTTCGACCTTTTTTATTTAACTATTATCTGTAATTTATTATTATTTGTAATTTTTTAAAATGTTTATTCAAATTATTTATTTTATCCTTTTGTTCCTTAATTTTAACTCTTCATTATTTAAATTTCACTTCTAATATTCTAAAGCTATTTGGCTAGTTTTATTAGCTTACATATGTTATTTCTGCATTACAGATATTGTATAATTTTCTACTTGAGCGTTTAGCAATTTCTTCCTTAAATATGAAATTAATCTATTACTTTCCCTTTAATTGTTATTCTTAATAAAAATATTTCTTTCTTCAGGATTAAAATAGCTCACCTTTTTTTTCTATGTTTTTGTTTTTAATATTTATTTTATTTTATTGCTGGTCTTTTGATACACCCCACCTCCCCCCAAAAATCGATAATTTTTTTTATTTAACAGTTCACCCCAAACAAGTCAGGCCGCCACTGTAGACGTAAGGGGCTACTGAGAAAAAGGGTGAACGCTTTTTTGGTGGGGGTCAACCTAAATTGGGAGCTGTGCAGCGAGGTGTCTGTTTTAAATTTCTGCATCCGTCAGGAAAACGGGGAGCAGGGAGGGAGTTCCAGAGTTCAGCAGCACGAGGAAAGAAGCATTTGGAGTAGAAAGCTCTTTGGCATCTGGGAACCTCCACAGTGAATGGATAAAATTTGGCAGATTGTCGGGTTGGTCTAGTGAATTTGTGTCGTGGGGGCACCAGAGTAGCCAGTTCATCAGAACACAATCCATTGAAGTAATTGTAAAACAAGCACAAGGATGCAACATTGTGGCGATGGGACAGCGGTTGGAACTTGGGTAATAGTGATGGAACTATTAAGTTGGCAACTCTTTTTTGGACCTTGTTTAAGATGGAGAGACTAGTGGATGATGCAGCAGCCCAGATGTGGCAACAATACTCCATGCATGGGCGGATGGTGGCTTTGTAGAGATATAGGATAATGTCAGGTGTGAGAAGTTTACTAGCACGGTAGAGGGAACCCACCTTCTTTGCAGCAGCCTTGGCAATGTCTTTGTCATGAGCTGCTTTTCTTGCACTATTAGGTTTTGGCCAGATGGCATATACTTTTGCTATGGTAGGGGACTATTTCAGGAGACACCGGCGGTGTACTGACAACCTTTTGTTTATTAGCTTTTTTGAATTTATTCCCACTCGGGTTTAACGGAAAATTACGGTTTCTTCATGGTTTAAAATACTGACTTTTTTGACCAATGGAATGTTTTCTTTTTAGAAATGGACTACTTTTGGTTTGACGTTGACCTCTAATTAACATTTCCCGCTATTGGTTTTGTGACATGATTATATGACTCTAAACCTTGTACCTAATATATCACGATTTATATGTCTTTATTGTTTTCATGTATTTTTTCCTTATGTATTTGTTTTGTCTTTTTGTTCACACACACACACACACACACACACACACACACACACACACACATATATATATATATATATATATATATATATATATATATATATATATATATGTTTTTTTTTTACAACGAATTGCGTACTCTCTGTAAATTCCGGAACGATGACAATTATTGTAAGCTCAATGAGCCCCAGTAACATGATCAGAGCATGTATATAAGTTCACTGATGTTACCAAAACATTTATTCGCTATAGATCCATCAAAACAAAGGTTTTATCTGTTGGTGTATATTTATTCATTGGCATAAAAAATAAATCATCCCTACGCGCGTTTCATTACTAAGCCAGAAGGAATTTAAACAAACCAATTTGACTTCATTTCTATGCTCCGCAATTCTTCAGGGAAAAAAAGTTAGACAAAAAGAAGAGACCTGTAAGTTTTTACATTGAGCTGATTTGATACCTGCAGTATTTTGAGTATAGAAAGTTTTAAATTTGACTTAAACGCCCGTATCTTTAAGATTGGGTTAATACTTGTCCATTTGTACTTTACTTAAGTCTACCTTTTTGACTTTCTAATCCTATATATATATAATGAAAATAAAAAAAGAAACAACCAATATATATATGTATATATATATATATATATATATATATATATATATATAGGGTGTGAACATCTAAGTGAAAGATCAGACTCTTTCCGCCTAATGAGATCTTAGTTTCTAATAACTACTGATCGATAACATCGACATGCCAGTGTAGTGGTTTTTTGTACATGTCTGTATGAATAAAAAAATTATATATATATATATATATATATATATATATATATATATATATATATATATATATATAATGGAACCATGTGGCGTTGGAATTCAAAGGTAGAGGACTTGGCGAGACAAAGTATAATCCCAATCATCCTCTTTATAGTAATGGGCATAAAAATAACGTAGACGGATGTGACGTCACAGTACCAGATGTTAGATCACACCAGATGAAGGCTAACTTTAAAAACAAATTAAAAAAACAAGTGATGCTATTTTTACGTGTATTTCTTTCAAAATTATGTTTAGAAGAAGAAGAAGAAGAAGAAGAAGAAGAAGAAGAAGAAGAAGAAGAAGGCAAACTAATAAACGACCCAAACTAATAGAAATTAATATAAACATAAAATATTATTAATTATTAAAACATGTTATTTCAATTGTCTTGTGATAAAAACAATTCATTTTTCAAAATGTCCACTGATTTAACTTTGGTTATCGCGGAGTAAGTTAACTAATACGTTCTCATTGGTTAATCTCATGGGACGTCATTTTCATGAAACATTTCTAATGAATTCTCACAGTAAACAATATTTCTAATGTATTTCCATATTAAAATCGTTTCCAATGTATTTTCATAGTATATATAATTTCTAATATGTTTTCATAGTGGAAAAAAAATACTAATGCATTTTTATAGTAAAAATAATTTGGGTTGTTTGGATTATTCCGAAACATAAAAATAATCTGCAATGTATTTCAATAGTAAACAAATATTTTTAAATACATTTTTATACTAAAAAAGCCGCGCGTGCACGGTCCCCCTCTGTATATGACTCGATGTGGCGAGTGTAAAATGCAATAAATTTGGGCAATTTGGGGCATTTTTGACCTCCCTTTGACCCCCTGTGCGCGCGAACCAGAAATTTTCTGAGGTTAAGGATGCTCATCTTATATCCAGAACAATTGCCTCTACATTTTGGCCAAGTTTCAGAAAAATTGAATGGATGGATAAAACGTTATAGGAGAAAAGGGTCATTTTTTGCCATTTTGGTGGACTTTTGACCCCCTGGGGGCGCGAACCAGATATTTTCCAAGGTCAGCGATACTTATTTTCTATTAGGAACAATTGCCTCCACATTTTGGCCAAGTTTTAGAGAAATTGAATAGATGGATGAAAAGTTATGGGACAAAAAATGTAATTTTTTGCCATTTTGGGGGCTTTTGACCCCCTGGGGGCTAACCAGATTTTTTTTTTTAAATCGGTGAATGTCACTTTCTAACCTGAGCAAAGTTACAACTTCATGTAAAATTTCAGAGAAATTTAATGGATGGTTGCGGAGAAAAATCCGGACGGACGGACGAACGAACGAACATGCCTCAAAACATAAGTCCCCCGATTTTATAAATCGGGGGACCAAAAAGCATTTCTAATGTATTTTCATTTCAATTTCTTCAGGTCATTTGAAAGGGTTGTGGAGGGGAGATAAAGAGCCTCCCCGCTCTCCACCCCTAAAAAATTTAATTCCCAATTTACATGGCATTTGTACCATATTTATTAGACATCAATTTGAAAAGATTCGCAAAATTTCAGTTTCTTCGGGGTATTTTAAAGATGTGTGTGGCTGCATAAAAGGGGCCACAAAACCGTTCCCACCCTTTGAAAATTTTAATATTTCCGATTTGCATGAGAATTTGGACCATAGGTATTAAACACTAATTCCGAAAATTTCGATTTGTTTTAGAGTATTTTAAATGATGGGCATAAAGTATCCGTTCCTTATTTATTTTAGACTCTTCCGGTCCCGGTTGTATACCTCACTTCCGGAACGAAATAACATGACTGACGTGTGTTTACTTACTCACAAGCAACATTTACGTTTACTGCAAATGCTTATATTTTCTATTAAATATTAATTTTTAACGCAAATACACCACAAACGAGTATTTATTTACTCCTCTCCAGGAGGTTAGGCACAAGGCCAGTTTTATCTTACTCCCACAAGGTAAGAGGTCGGGAAAGTGGGACTTGAAAAGCCAGCGGCCGAGAAAGTGAGCACTCTGGCCATTAAAAATTGCCTGGGCAGCCCCGTCGGCATTCCCCGGTAGGGGCGCCTCAGGCAGTAAGCAATAAAATTACTCCTCCCCAAAGAGGTGGGGGGACAGCCTGGGAGGGTGGACCTCCTAGAACTGCACAGGACCGACCCATAGACCTGCGTTAATCAAGCCCCGAAGGCCAAGACAATACCAGTTTATGGGGTGTAGTATCAATCGGAACAGATACTACACTTTGATCTTAGCCAAAAGGCCAAGCCATCTCTCTTTTTTTCTTTTTTTTCTTTTTTTAATTTATCTACCTCCCACAACGTAAGATGTGACGCAAGGTCGGGAAAGTGGGATTAGATAAGCCAGCGCTCGAGAGGTGAGCACTCTGGCTATTTAAAAATTGCCTGGGCAGCCCCGTCGACATTCCCCGGTAGGGGCGCCTCAGGCAGTAAGCAATAAACTTACTCCTCCCCAAAGAGGGGAGGCGAACCCTGGAAGGGTGGACCTCCTAGAACTGCACAGGACAGACCCATAGACCGGCGTAAATCAAGCCCCGCAGGCAAAGACAATACCAGTCTATGGGGTGCAGTATCCACCGGAACAGATACTACACTTTGATTTTAGCCAAAAGGCCAAGCCATCTCTTTTCAAACGAGTAGGTAAACCAAAACAAATTGTTTAGGACTAATTTCTAAACTGTATTTTCGTTTAAAATCTTTTAGGTCGCCGTTTACCAAAAGTTAAATATGATGGAACACAAGAAAATACTATAGAAAATGAGCATGATTATTATCAACCTTTCTTCTTTTTTACTCGGTGAGTAATTGAATGTATGCGTGCGTGGGATGTGTGCACGTGTGTATGCATTACTCCTAGCCTGTAAGCTCAGCACGTTCGCATCTGGCGGAATATAAATAGGAGTTGGGAAAAGGTCAAAGAAAACTCTGAAACGGTGGCCATTTTTATGAAAGAGAGAGGGAACGAGATTTTGCAGAGAAATGGGAAAGACAAAACGGCGAAAGTACGAGAAGTTACCGATTGGTTACCATGGAGATGACGTTTATTGCTTGCGAGCAAGATAAATGCCGATTTTGATTTTTTTTTTTTTTCACGACGCAAGTCTCGCCCGCCTCATCGCTAACGAGGACGGACACATGTATAAAATGATGAAGCTTATTTTCAGGTCACATTTGTGTACGCATACATATCCCTCTATACACACCGTTTCAATATACCACCGACATCAGAGACATATCCTGATCCTGCCCCGTTTATAATATAATTGTTGCGTTATGTCCCGTTCCTTTCACTGGTGATACCAGATCAGGCTGCCCTGTGGCTCCCTGAGACGAAATTCACCTACATTGACGTTTTTTTTTTTTTTTTTTTTTTTTTTTGTAAAACTTAATTATGTTCTACAAAACCAAAAACAAAAACAACAGCTCCTCTCCCTTTCTCCCTCCCCTTTTTTATTTTATTTTTCCTACCCTACTCCCGGTCCTGGATATGACCTTAAACTACATCCGATGGTGAGATCCGGCTTACGGACTTTGGGGAATGTGGAGCCTCCTCTTAATTACCATTGCTCCCAGGTCCACCCTGACCCGGAGTGGTAGTACCTGTTAGGGTCCCAACTATGGGTTAAATAGAAACAGATATTAAAAGGGGAAGAAGAAAACAAATTTACTTTAACAACCAAACCAAACTCCATCAATAAATATTTGAACATATAAAGAACTTGAAGCATAAAAACTTTCACCAAAATGACTGCATTCGGCATTAAATAACCTGAAAAGGGTTGATATGCCGTAAAACAAAACAACCAAACAACCACGTTCCTTTCAGCGTTTCCAAAAATGGGAAAGGTGTTGCTGCAAAAATAAAGAATCGTACCAAGACAGATACAGTCAACTCCCCAGCCCCAGCTGGAGAAAACAAAAGGCGGACCGTCTGCTCACTTCAATCGTAGCGCAACGGATAAAGGCGTTGATTGACATTAATATGAAGGCGGTATATATAACGAAAAATAAAGAGAGAGAATAGGAAAATAAAGATATAATGTATACCTTTAAATTTAAACTTATCATGAAAGAATTGATGCTCGATATACGAGATAGAGCAATTATGTAGACAACTAAAAGATGAGAATAACTATTGCACAAATACAAAATCTATTACGTCTTCAGTTGTTCAAAACGGGAGATTTATTTTTCCTTCCTAAAACCATGGCTTTTGAAAGAATAGAATTCTTTTTCTCTGTATTCCTCTGATGATAAGAATTCTATTCTTTGAAAAGCCATGGTTTTATGAAGGAAAACATAAATCTATGGTTTTGAACAACTGAAGACGTAATAGATTTTGTATTTTTTCAATTTTTATTCTCATCTTTTAATTCTCTCTCTCTTTCTCTCTCTCTCTCTCTCTCTGTGCATATATATATATATATATATATATATATATATATAACACTATATAATTTGATATTATACAGAACCTTTTCATTCGCATTGAACATGAAACTACAAAATTTCAATTCGATAATATATATATATATATATATATATATATATATATATATATATATATATATATATAAAGAAGGAAAGATGAAAATAAAAAAATTGCATAAAATTACATAAAATTACATAAAATTGATACAAATTTTATTACATCGAAAGTTCAGATGCAAAGAGTTACACTAATCCTTAAACCATGGGTTTTCAAAGATAAAACTCTTCTCGTCAGAGGATAAAATTCGGAACTGCCAAGCAAGAACCTGCTTGAGTAGAGAAACATGTGTAGGGAAAACATTCTTTAACTTTGAAAAATCTGAAAAATAAATAAACTATGAAAGGAAAAATTCTATTGTTGTGATGAATGATTTCTTGAACGAAATGTTTTGGTAAACCTTAAAAAAAAAACACATATAAATGCTCTGTACCCTGTAATATTATTATTGGACTAATCCCGGTCTTTACTGAATGTACTATCTTCTAAGTGAAATATATATATATATATATAAATTAATTAAGTTAAAATATATTGATAAAGTAAACTTAAAACCAATACAAACTAGAGCTTTATAAATAAATTTATATAAACATTAGAACAACCTACGCGAGTTAACCAGCGTTTCGTTGTTAGTACATATCTACGTGGCTGCAAGATCAACTAAATATCAAATTATTCCAAAATACAATAAGACAAAATAAAATTCACCAGTAAAAATTAACTTTTTACAAGGTCGTAGCTATCGGGGTTGTTGGGATAAGACTCTTTTAAACGTGTAATTATCACCGACAAGTAGAAATCAATCCTTCCCCTCAACTCTTACACATTGGAAGTGCCTAAGTGTCAATAATATACATGCATAAAAAAATACACACACTATTCACAGTACGTATAAAACTGTCTTACACATCCTACCTTCGCACGCCCAGACAGTATTCATACTCGAATCAATAGTAAGCAAGCTCAACATCTATTTACACACACGCTCTCTCGCCGGCCAGACATGGATAGAAAACCAACCGCATACACATACATCTCACCATATATTAAATGTTTGCATACACAGATTATTATATAGACATTTAATAAATAAAACATAGCTTCAAAGAAAACATAGAAGCATGTAAATTATAGATGTTAGCATAAATTTTTATTTTAATTTAAAAAAAAGTAAAACGATGCAATCTGCCGCGATCGAATCCGTTGACATTCCCCGGCAGGGGTACCTCAGACGACCGACAATCTCTTTCCCGAAGTAGGAGCTAATGCCTTGGGAGATAGTTTCCTAGAATCGAACAGAAACATACTCCACTCTGATCCAAGAGCGATTAGAATGATATTAACATCATAATCGAAATATTCACATTCATATTCGTCATTAACGGGAGGGTGGGCCGCTGTGTCATCAGCTGACCGTCCTCTGTCGGTGTGAGGTATAGTTCTGAAGCAGTCAGATGATTTACCGCAAGTGAACTCTTCAATGAGATCGTGATTTGGCGAAAAACCCTGTCACGTGATCAGGAGAGCTACCCAGTTCGTGACTTACAGCGAACAAGTAAAGATGTGATCCTGCGATCTCTGCCAGGCCGATGGCGGAGAACATACGAACTCCGGGAAATATATATTCAACCCCATATATAAAAGATTTTCTATTCCTTTGTTCCGTGAATATATATATATATATATATATATATATATATATATATATATATATATATATATATATATATATATATATATATATTGTTGAATATAAGAGACAACTCATGTCTAGATATCCTTTGGTGGATCCTTTCAATAGTCCGAATTAGGATCTTAGTTTCGGAGGAGAATTGGATTATGCATTTGCCATAGTTTGGATTTGTCTCCCAAGTACTTTCGGACCCATCTGGGTCCATCTTCGGGAGAATGAGGTTAATCAGGTATAGACCATGTGTTAGTATATATATATATATATATATATATATATATATATATATATATATATATATATATATATTTAAATAAATTTTTCGTGGTACAAAATTTAATTACAGCATGGAAAACAGACGTTTGTGACATTTTTGGGGGTGGAATGAAATTGAAAAAGTGTAAAAACGAGAGGAAATAATTAAAAAAAAAATTAAAATAAATAAATAAAATAAAATAAAATAATTGATGAATATACTTATTTCCTCTCGTTTTTATACTTTTTCAATTTCATTCCACCCCAAAAAATGTCACAAACGTCTGTTTTCCTTGCTGTAAAAATATATATATATATATATATATATATATATATATATATATATATATATATATATATATATATATATATATATATATATATATATATATATTCCTTTAGTTGATGTGTCTCATTTAATCCGCCACCATACATCATCTAAAATTGGTGACCCCGACGTGATTTAAGAAACGCAACCTTCTGCTTAAAAAGAATGTGCTTTTCCTTTATTCGGTAAACACACAACAGTTGAAGTTCTGTTCGATCCTAGGCTTTACTTTCGCTCTTTGAGAAGGGGTTTGTTTATTGCCCATTGCCTGAGACGGCCGTACCGAGGAATGCCGACAGAGCTACTCAGGCTGTTTTTGCGGAGCCAGAGTTTACCACCCTTTACAGTGCGCTGACTTGTCCTCTTTCTCACCTTTCCGGCCTTCTGCCACATCTTCCTGTGGTGGGAAGGAAGTAAATACTATTGTTTAAAGTCACTAAAACGTAAACCAATGAACTTTAAACATTAACAGATAATAATGTTATGAAGAAGTCCCCGTCTTTATGTTCAACACATTGAACAAGAAATCTAATAAGACGCAGAAATACCGTGGGGCATTCATTAAACGCCTGCTTGTGTTTCACATACATTTGTAGCAGTCATGAATAGGAAACTATTTCCTAAAGTGGACTGATTTGGTCGTACACTGACCAATCAGCTTGCAAGGCGTATTTATTTCAGCTGTCCCTGAGGATCTACTTTGGACCCTTTTGGCAACAGCAGGAGTCATCAGAGAGCGACTCTTCCTCTCTCTCTCTCTCTGTCTCTCCCCCTCTCTCTCTCTCTCTCTCTCTCTCTCTCTCTCTCTCTCTCTCTCTCTCTCTCTCTCTCTCTCTCTTGCCTGAATCACCTGGATTTCCCGAGATCAGCTATCTTCACTCGAAAATAAGCTGCTCGTAGACCTTCGGTAGTTTAAAGAACTTTCCATTTTACTTTGCTCACTTGGACACTGTCCTAACCGTTGCAGACCAATACCGAACCAGAACCGGCGGCACAGTTATAAAAGTGTGTGGGGGGGCTTTCCTAAAAAGTGGGGGGCCCGTTTAAACACATGCATATATAACTTCATTATTGATGACCGTAAAGTGGGGGGGGGGGCAAGTCAAAAAGTGTGTGTGGGGGTGGGGGCTTGCGCCCCCTCTGCCCCCGGTGCCGCCGTCCATGCGAACGGTAGAGATAAGATTAAATAAACCCCTTTTGTTGTGTTAAAATAGTTTGTTTTCCTTCGTGTGATGACCCTTTTCGTTTTACTATATACAATATTAGGAGTTGTTCTTATTGTTCACTAGTAAGAACAGTTCCTATACATTTTTTCTACGGTAAATAAGGAAAAAAGAAGTCAAAACATAACACAGAGCTAACAATCACGTTTAACGATACATTTACCTACATTCTATCGTTTTTTTTTACCTTACGTCACCATGTACAAAGCACCAACACAATGACGAATCTGCAGAAGAACTTATCGGCATTTATAACGACAGCTAACAGAACGAAAAAGGGGTGAAAAAAACGAAAAACAAAAAACAAATAAGCAACAAATAAATGTTACCAAAGGCAAAATAAGTTACTCTTCTATATACCTAGACAAGCTTATTTGTGTTTTAACTTATTTTAAAACGTTTTTTAGTTCGATTTAAAATTAGTGACCAGACGCCATTTTAGAATTGAAAACAATGTCGGTTTGATCACGTTACTTGTCAATACTAATTTTAAATCGAACTAAAAAAACGTTTTAAAATAAGTTAAAACACAAATAAACTTATCCAGGTAGGTAGAAGAGTAATTTATTTTACCTTTGGTACCATTTATTTGTTGCCTAATTTGTTTTTTTTTGTTTTTTTGTTTTTTCACCCCTTTTTCGTTCTGTTAGCTGTCGTTATAAATGCCCGAAATTATATTGCAATCACATGATTTCAATCATGTCCTTTAAATTTTTCACTGTCATATTGTATGATGAAAAGAAAATCGATAAAAGAAAGAAAAATTAATTATATTTATATCGAGTAATCTCTTAATTAGTGCCGCAGATGGGTGGTAAAGATTTTCACACAAAAATGACCGGCCGCTTACGAAAAAGACAAAAATAAAGCTCAGACAGGTCATGTGACGTCTACCCTTCCACTTCAAATGCAAGTATTTCTGCTGCTAATGAGGCGAGATTTTCCCCTCTTCTTTTCTGCAATAAGATATTCCTGTTATTTTTTGCATGCATTAATGCTGTGCTGCTTTCTGTATTCTTCACTGGTTGAAACTGAAAACTCCTTTGTGCGCGTTTGCGACGCATCATCTACTCGCGCGGAATTACCCGTGCGTGTTTGTTGCCAGACCGCACGAAATTGATGCAAACTAACTTTTAGTATGAAAAGTTTGTTTTTGTTTTTAATGCACTGATGCCATATCTGTTGTATTCTTAGGAATTCAGTTATGCGTATAATATTGTTTACTGGCATGGTCACCTGCCATTACCCGGGAGCATAACCAACAAAATAGAAGACCTAAAAAGTGATTGTAACATCTTTCTTTCACCCTCTCTCTCCCTCTCTCTCTTTCTCTATCCCATACCCCCTTCCCCGGTCAAGAAGGATGTTCTTTCCTCCGACCAAGTACAGAACATTTATTTACACAAAATATCAAATTTTACATTTGGAACAAATTAGGCACAAGGCCATCAAAAGTGTGGTAAAGTGGAGGTCGTTGGCCATCCTTAGTCATCCTACTCTTAACTAGAATCATCTCAGTTACCACATTTACTCTAGGGGTCATCCTACTTAAGATATCCCCAAATTGGTTTGAAATTTATATTTTTCATAAATATGGTTGTATATTACTTTCTCTCTTTGAGAAGGGATTTGTTTATTGCCAATCGCCTGAGACGGCCGTACCATTGGAGTATAATGGGGAGTGGAAGAAAGAAAAGCAGAATCCGGTTAGTAAGACCCTTTCAACTCTTTCTAAATAATAGACCGTCCACTGTCTTCCGGTTTGTTGAGAACCGAAAACAAGCAGGTAAATCTCTAAGTGGGAGTGGGATCTAAGTGGGAGAAAAAAGAAAAACGGGGGATGGAGTTTGGAGAGTGGGTGGTGGCCTTCCAAGATAAATGCAATTTGGGAGAGGCCGAGGACAAAAAATTGAAAGTGAGGAGTGGGATTGTAACCCGAAGGCCAAAAAAGTGTATTTTAGTTCGAGTCTTACACAAAAGATCGATAGAAAAACATCACTCTAAATGTGGACCCCCCAACCTAACCTTAACCCTAACCCTAACCTTTACCCTAATCCAACCGAAATAATTTTCTTATTGGTGACCCCCCAAATAGAATGAATATTAAAAAAAAAATGTATCCATAGTCTGTCAGGCACAATGGTGAAAGAGAATATATCTGCTTTGTGGGTGTGTCTTGTGCAGTTTCTGACTTTTATCTGGACACACACACGCATACACACACTAACAAATAACTGCCATTTATATAACAGATTATTTTATTCATCGTGTTGTTCGTATTTACTTCCTATTTACAAAATTAGACACCAGGTCCGTTTTTAATGTAGGGAAAATCCAGCTCACCAAAAAGGGGCATACTGGATTGAAAAAAACAAATAAAAATTGCCTCAGTCTAGAAGGAGTTCTCCTTCATAGACCGAGAACAGAATAGACTAAGTGTTACATCAGAACAGATACTACACTTTGTTCCTAGCTGAAATCGCGTTGTTTATTGTGTATTCACGAAAGAAAGTGTTGCCTCGGCTACGTTTTGTTTATTTTGGTAAAGCTTGAGATATGAACACTTCATTTGTGTTTAATCAAATTAAAAAGTCAGTATTTATTTTCTAGTCTGATGACTGGCAACATCATTTATTTGTTCTTTTATGCTTTGATTTTATATATTTCCTATTTCTTGCTTGTGTCGTAAGTGAATATAACATCAAATCCGTTGCTGGAAAAATGGTTGGATCATTCTACCGCTCCAGAATGTTTCTCACCCATGACGCAACCCTCTACCTGTATAAAAGCCAAATACGTCCTAAGATGGGGAGGTACTGTTGCCACATCTGGGGAGGTGCTGCTCAGCGCATCCTTTTCCTACCTTGACAGGGTGCAAAACCGACTTCGAAATCTTGTGAGCGAAGTCCTGTTCTCCTCCCTACTACCTCTTTATCACAGAAGAGACTTTGCCAGTCTTTCTCTACTCTATCGTTATGTCCATGACAAGTGCTCGACTGAGCTCCAATCTATGGTTGCCCCTCCTGTAAAACATTTACAACAAAACTCGTCTAGCTACAACCACTGTCAATAATTCCCCTTTCTCCCTTTCTGTGTCTAAAACTAAACAAAACTTCCACGAGCAAAGTTTCTTTGCTAGAACTACCCGTCTGTGGAACTCAATACCGCTAGGCTGCTTCCCAACTGACTACAACATTGTCGTTTTCAAGTCCAATGTAAACAAATTCTTGTTAAGCTGTCCTCCTAAATAATCAAATTCTGCCAACCTTCTACCATCATTATCGATCATCATGTATTACGGTGTTGTCTCACCGTCCACCACCATTAACCCTTATCCTCGAGTGGCCTTTGGGCCTTCATAAGTGGCGACACTATAGTAAAAACATTTTTTTTAAGTACGACTTCTTTAAAATCCCCCTCTTTTATGATTTTAATGGCTTGTTGAATTACCTGGAATTTGTCAATATACATTTAAACAAATAAAACGAGAAAATGTATGTGGTACAAAGTGAGTTTGTGTATGCGTTTACGTATATATTTTCTGTAGTGTATCACTACTATCCCCCCCAAAGGAAAAGATAATACCTGGGAGGATGATATCATGACCACAGAACACATACTGCATTACCCCTCCGCTAAAAAGGAGAAGGTAATGCCTGGGAGGATGGTATCATGACGAACGAACATACATTGCACTACCCTCCTCAAAGGGAGAGGTAATGCCTGGGGGGATGGTTTCATGACAACAAAACATATACTACACCCCCAAAAGGAGGAGGTAATCCCTGTGAGAGTGGTCTTATGACACCAGAACAGGTACTACATTACTGCCCCCCCCCCAGAATTGAGCATTGAAAGATAGTATAGTCTGAATTAGTTTAGTAAACTGAATTGAGCATTAAAAGATAGTACAACTAATGGAAGTAATACTATAGTTTAGGCTTTAGGCAGACAGATACCAAATCTCCATTAGTAATTGATTTATCGAGCGTTCTTTTAACAAATCGAAGTGTCGCAGATGGACGATAAAGATGTTCACACAAAAATGATCGGCCGCTTACAGAAAAAAACCCCCAAAATATGCGTGCCTTTGTGTGGATTTGTCTTGGTGTATGTATAGCAGTCATGAATACTGATATTTATTTTCTCTCTCGGAGAGCGACCCCTGTGAGATGATTTGGCCCCACGAGGACCAATCAACTTCCAAGCCGTATTAATTTCATCCGTCCCCTGAAGGACTATTTACACCCCTGGGAGGAGGATATCATGTGTAGGGGTGGAGAGCACGAGCATCCAAATTTGGTGGTGGTGATGGTTTGGGGGGGGGGGTCCAATCATGTCGTTAGACACTCATCCACCGTTATCTGGAAGTAAAATACAGTCAGCTATGTTCGTGCATGTGGTGTGGGTGTGTTGCTCAACACACGCGCGCGTGCGTGGCCGACGAATTACGAATTAAAGGCCAATTCTAACGGTTGCTTCACATGCTTGTATTTTCTTTGAAATATTAACTTGTTTTTAACGCAAATACGTCACACATAAGGAGGTTAACCAAATAAAACATTTTCGCAGTAATTTCCCAACTGTATTTCCTTTCAAATCTTTTCTGTCGCCAACAGTGATGATTGCCCTGTTACTACTAAACAACTAAATCCGTTTAACGTCGATATAATGGAGTGGGTATCCAGCTCCCCAAAGTGGGGCATTCTGATAGGCGAAAAATAAAAATTGCTCCAGTCGAGAAGGATCTTTCCTCTTCCGACCGAATACAGAAAAATCACTTCACCTCGGCCCCCCGCCCTGAAGGCCAGGTGAATCTTTTAATGTCGAACGTAATAATGTGTCCAGATTTCTTTAAATGTCATACATTATATTTATTAAATTGACTGGAACAGAACGTATAGTTCTTGACTCATCAAAAGGTTAACGAAGAAAGAAAGAAAAGCAGCAGCAGCAGCGACAACAACGACAACAACGACAACAACAACATCATCACATCATCATCATCATCATCATCATCATCATCATCATCATCATCATCATCCCTAAATACACACACACGCGCATGCGCTCGAACATGTGTAGTGGCACTAGCCGTAGCAGGTGTCACACAAAATGACCATGACCGGTCAAGGAGGAACGAAAGACCAAGGAGGAAAAGCACTAACCAGACCTCCACTGGAAGGGTGCAGAGAGTACTGGGGCTTTGGAGAGACTTTTTTGCCATCCAAATTTCAGAGAAAACGAATGGTCGGTACCAGCTAGAAATCAATGGTAAACGGCTGCTGCGATAATGTAAAGAGATTTGCAACGGCTATCAAAAAAGAGGTGGAAAGTGCTGGAAATCTGGAGAGACTCGTTGTCACTTAGACTCCAGGGAACACCACTGATTATTGTCAGTGAGCAATCATTTATACTGACTTGTGCGAAAACTCATAGTGTGTAAATAATAATAAATAAATAAACGCATATGGTTTTGGAGGGTCTAGGAGGATGGTAAGACCGAGGAGGTAGAGTACTGAGCGGACCTCTAATGGAAAGGGCCCCGAAAGCACTGGGACATTGGGGAGGTTTATTTCCACCCAAATTCCAGTTGAAACCAGTTGTCGTTGGCAGCGATAAATCTGGAATAAGTAAAACTGTAGCAGCGGCACTACAACAACTACAGCGAGCCGCCATTTTAAATGAATGACCTTCTTTCCATGTTCTTTTTGTTGTTGTTTTGTTTTGAGCTGTTGTTGCACTCTTCTCTCTTTACACACGCATGCGTATACACATTTATAAAAGCTCATCTTAGCATAGACTGTTAAGACCAACTCCTATCATATTTAACGGACGGCACACAAAAAAAAAACAAAGCCAATTTTTTTTTATAATGAAAATCGCTCCAGACAAGGCATGAAGCCACTTGATGTAAGGAGCTTAAAAAAAATATTCTTCAAGGTCAAAAACTAGCCTACGATAAGTGTTAGATGGATAGATTCCGACCCAGAAACCAGCAATTCTTCCCCTTTTGTCAGAAACATTGGTCATGGAATTTGAGGACTAAAGGACAAAATAAGAGAAGCAAGAGTTACGAGGCTGCCGAAAGTAAACCCAAGGTCTACTATCCACCATCCTAGTTCAAACAGTGCCCATCCCCTGAAATAATATCTTATACTATCTCAGCATTGTTCCTTGCCAACAGACTTACTTTTGACTAGGAAGAAAGTGTAGTATCTGTTCTGATGGTGCACTTAATCTATTATGTCCTTAGTCAGTGAAGGAGAAGTCCTTCTAAACTGAGGCAATTTTTATTTTTGTTCCAATCCAGAGTGCCCATTTATGGGGAACTGGATTTCCCAAATTAAAACTGATTTTGTGTCTAACTTTACCTGTGTGGGGAGGCAAGTAAATAGGAACAGACTTAAGCAACGCCGGGTCAGGAGAAGTGTCATTAGAGATTGCAAAACCCTTGCGTCACTATACATTCCCTATCGTACAAGCACTCTTTCCGAGGGAATATATCACATATAATAATGAAAATTAACGCTTATTCAATGCATGACTCAGTTCTTCAAACTTGTAATCTTAGTAATTTTGTTTGCCAAAACTGGTGCGAACCAGTTGAACTGTAGGAGTCATAAACATTAACATTTCTTTCCTAAAGCAGCTCCCGTGAGGTGGTTTGGTCACACGATGACCAATCAGACTCCTGGGCGTATTAATTTCAACTGGACTTTAGAAAGAACTACTTTCAGACCCTTAAGGAATTAGACAGCAGTCACAGAAAGTTTCCAGACACCAACGAAGAAAGACGTCTTCTCTCTCGCCCCAGTCAACTTGACGTCGAGCACAGCGATCTCCACTGGAAGATATACTGCGCAAAACTAGGTGCA
>OY744516.1:205458025-205480525 GCA_963556195.1 Sepiola atlantica | reverse complement strand
ATATATATGCGTGCGTGTGTGTGTGTGTGTGTGTGTTTGTGCGTGTAAACTGGAGTTCACGTCTAGAATCAGCAGCAGCTACTAACTTTACTTTGGCGGGAATATTTTCTTCTTGTTTATTTCCAACTAAAAAGTCATTAACTTCAGACGGCTTTTATATATTTCCTTCGCTTGATTTAAAGCTGATATTTCATTTTATTCTACAATGAAAGGATCGGTGAGCTATTCTAAGAATCCCATTAACTTAACAACCAAGAAAACAATTTGTTTTAATGCAGTAATATTATCTTTAAATTAATTAATAAAGTTATCAGACAATATATCGTCTGTGCGTTTCTCTCGCTTAAATGTAATTACACGTAACTTTATAATATGAATTTTAATTGAAAAAAAAATGATTTTGCCCGAAAGATTTAAGACCGAAGTAAAAAAAAAAAATCAAATAATGAAAAATATTTGCATATTATTTATTGCTTATAACGACACTTGATCAGATTTCAAAAATGCTTTCGAAGAACTTTATCATTCTCAATTCCGTCATGTCATGTGTCTTAAAGTTCTAAATTAACGACTGTTTCAATCACACCGTTTCATGACAACAAGTGGGCACTACTACAACAACCAGCGTTAAAAAGGACCTTATTAATAAAAGAATTAAAACGTAATATTTTTATTACTAATATGAAACACGTCTCCGAGGAAGTGTATTTTACCCGAAACATTTTATACAAAAGTAAATAAATAAATGATAAAAAAATATATGCATCTTATTCATAACTTATAACGGCTTTTTGCGCAATTTTCAATTTTTTAATTTAAAAGATGCGTCAAAAGAACTTTGTCATTCTCACTATAATTCAATCAATTTTATGATTAAACGATATAATCTTTCACACAAACACACAAAAATTCCGATTAAAAATAAATCTGGTATATATTGATTAGCATGCATTAGGCTCTTATAATCTATATTGATAAACTTATCAGACAAGTTGTCTTATATGTCTCTACCCGGGAAACGCCAGGTAAATAGAGTTATCAATGACTATATATATATATATATATATATATATATATATATATATATATATATATATATATATATATATATATATATATATTATAGTCTGAATCTACGAACACCGTTCGATCCAATGCGACCACCTGCAACTACCACTCCTGCACTGATGAGGGTAGAAAACCCGAAACGATATCGTATGTAAGTATAAAAGCACTTTAATATTAAAAAATATTTACAGTGTATATATATATATATATACAAGAACTGATGCGTCTATTCAATCTGCGCATTTAGAGATGAAAATGCTATTCGAAACGCAAACGTAACGGACAAACGAAAATGCTATTCTAAACGTGAGCGTAACGGACAAACGAAAATGCTATTCTAAACGTGAGCGTAACGGACAAACGAAAATGCTATTCTAAACGTGAGCGTAACGGACAAACGAAAATGCTATTTTAAACGTGAGCGTAACGGACAAACGAAAATGCTATTCTAAACGTGAGCGTAACGGACAAACGAAAATGCTATTCCAAACGTAAGCGTAACGGACAAATGAAAATGCTATTTTAAATGTAAGCGTAACGGACAAATGAAAATGCTATTCCAAACTATCAGCGGGTCTGCTCGAAAAGGGGGGTAATTCATTGTTACAATGGACAAAGGGAAATAATTATTTTAGGAGCAAAAGAGAGGTTTACCTTTTTTGAATAACATTAGTTTTAGCTCACGCCCCTATCGTATCGAAAAAACAAATGTCTGTTGTAGTGATTATGTTTGCGGCTTGATTTAAATACCCAATATTGAGAAATGTGTCTATTTAACGTATGAATCAGACTGATGCGTGAATGCGCCCGGTTCAAGTAAAGGCTAATTGAAAAAGGGTAGAGTATTTCTTTAGCGTGTTCTCCGGTCTGAGACCACATTCAAAACAGAGCGGACAAAAGATTAAGTGCCTGGTGGTTGTCTGTAGACAGACCAATTGAAATGCTATTTCAATAGTATGATGAGGGTGAACAAAACTGCTATTTTAAAACGTGAGTGTGACGGACGAACAAAAATGCTATTTTAAATTTAAGCGTGGAAAAAAAAAACGACCGACCAACCGACAGAGCTTCTCACAGAGACAAGATGACGCGTCTAAAATCAAACTCATTCCTGCGAATGTTAAGAACAAAAATCTCTACAATTATTAATGCCAGAGAAAGACATTTTTAATGAAATAATAAATAGAGTATTTTTTAAAAATAAAATAGTACTTTTTTTTTTCAAATCAATCTTATTGTTCTTCTATTAGAGGGGAATCTCCATTTAGTTCTGTCTGTAATTTCGATCTAAATTCCGACCTAAAATCTGAAATGAAATTATCGACCTTATTATCGCCAGTCGAATATTCTACATTCAGCCAGCCATAAACTCCACAAACGAAACATGGACGGCACACACACTTTTGACTGCCCCCCCCCACTTTACGGTCATCAATAATGAAGTTATATATGCATGTGTTTAACCGCCCCCTACTTTTTAGGAGACCCCCCACTTTTATAACTGCCCCGCCGGTCCTGCGAAAGTATTGATTTTAAAAAAGAGGAAAGAAAATATGGAAATGATCAGACATTTCTGATTTATTAGTGAACAACACGCAAAATCACCAGCCACACCGTCGACCGGCCTACTTTTAAGTCTGCAATTTCTTGGTATGCGTTAAGAAGGAAACGAAGAATAATACATGGTTTGGTTGTTTGAATACGACAGGGGCGTGTGATAAAACTAATGTTACATAAAAAGAATTACCTTTCCTTTGTTTCATAAAATAATCATCTCCCTTTGTCTGTTGTGACAATGAATTACCTCTCTTGTCTTCTAAAATAGCCGCATCTGATTGGTCAAGGTGATTCTGTTTGACCAATCACCAGGCACTTAATTTTGACAGAATAACGGTGAAAAGCTTTTGTTCCTTTTCTTTTGAATGTGGTATCGGTCCGGAGAAGACGCTATGGAAATAATCTCCTTCTTTTTTCAATTAGCCTTTACTTGAACCGGGCGCATTCAGGGAGCCGTCCGACTCAGACGTTAAAGGGACACACTTCTCATATTAGGTCTTTTAATCAAGCCGCAAACACAAGTTTGGGAAATGACATTTTTACATTATAATTTAATACATATATTATCATTTATCACTGTCTTGTGCGCCTTCTTCTCTATGCTTTATTTCAGCATTTTACCAACATCCGGCAGACAACAACCAAATCATTATTTTGCCAAGAATCACTTGAACGTCTCTCCTTGCTTTAGAAGCACAACGGAATCATAATACTTGACGCTTGCCTTTAGACTTTAATACAATCCAAAAAATTACTTTCATTTGCAAAATAACGTACGAAATCTTTTGACCTTTGTGATTTTCTTTCAGACTTTTTGAAAACTTTTTTCATTCTTTTGGTAACTTCTTGATTTTACGTGACATTTTGTGACCTTTACACACGTGATTTCTTTTAATTACACTATCACTCGACTTTCTATCCGTCGGTTTAAAAGTTTCAAAATTAATTTCATATTTTGAAGGATCACAATAGTATACACCAGCCATCCACTTTGATCTATTATTAATAGATTTTAAAATGGCTGACTTGATTTATGATCGTGCCATTTCCAAATTCTGAAGCAAACTTTGAAGATTTTCAACTGACTAATAGAAATAGATTTATAATTGCAAATTTGGTTTCATATATTGTATTGTTTTTATTGTCAGAAGAAATATTTTCCTTTCGAGAAAAAAACATAGAATTCAATATATTATCCGGGGTGATCGTAATAATTCTTAAAAGTTAAGTTCGAATCACATGTGAAATAACGGAGCCTTAGTTATACGGACGGACATTTGGAGAAATATTATTATTACTAGTAATATGCTTCCTACGTTCACATATTTCTTTGCTAGTATATATGATGAACGAACATATACTACACAGCCCCGAAAGGAGGAGGTAATGTCTGGGAGGATGGTATAATTATTAACGAATAATTACTACACTACCCCTAAAGAATGACGTAATGTCTGGGATGATGGTCTCATGACACCAGAGCGTATATTACATTATGACCCCCCCCCAAAAAAAAAAAACGAGGAGATAATCCCTGGGGGTAGTCTCATGAGAACAGAACAGATCTACACTACCCCGCTCCCTCCAAAAAAAAAACAAGGAGGAGGTAATCCCTGTTGGGTGGTCTCATAGCAACAGAACAGATCATTTACACTACCCATTTCCCATCACAAAAAAAACAAGGAGGAGTTACTGCCTGGGAGGATGGTATCATGACAACAGAACAGATACTACAATATCTCACTCTCTCGATTGAGCATTATTCTGAAATAGTATAGTAAACTGAATTGAGCATTAAAAGATAGTAATATGAAATCAAATCAAATTTATTTGGCAAAAGAAAAATTATCAAAGTGCAACAACCCATGTAAATAGACAGGTATAAGCTATTTACATTCACATACTGTCTGCATGTTTGTCTAAGGCCGCTTTAAACATGGATATGGTAGTCATCGCCACGACCTCCTCTGGCATGGTGGTTCCACGGAGCAAAAACACGAACAGATAATGCTGCCTTAGTATAGTGTTGGCTTCAGACAAACATATACCAAATCTTCATTAGTAGAAAGAAGAGTAGAAACTGAACTTTCGATTTACTTTTGCCAGCGTCCTAACTCTCGATTCCCTTATTTTGTCCTTTAGTTCACACATTCCATGTGCGATGTTTCTGACAAAGGGAGAAGAATTGATGTTTTCTGAGTCGCAATCTATCCATCGTTGGATATTTTTAACCTTGAAGTAGTATTTTTTTTTAGCTTCTTACATCAAGTGGCGTCATGCCTTGTCTGGAGCAATTTCCATGAAAAAAAGGATTATCATTACTTGTTTTGCGTTCTCACGTCAATCTTTATCAGTGATGTCTCGCTGATATCAACCAGTGGATTTCTATGGAATCTGGATGACAGTAAGTATCCACAGATGTTCCTGTGCTCTCCGTTTCCATCCGTTATTGTTGTAACTCATTTCCTATTATCGCACCAGCGGTTAAGACTGATAACAGTTAACAATAAGTTTCCCTATTATTGCAGTATTCTCCGTTCGCTTCCAATCGAAATATTAAGCATGACAGACCGACGAAGATGCTATCTAAAAATCCAGAGTGAAAAACCGACGACGTTTACAGTAGGTATCGAATTTTGGCATTAAATAACTCATAAAAAGGTTGATATGCCGCTAAAAAGACAAATACAAACTAGACCATCGTAAGTTTTCGACGAGTTTGAGTTCAAACCGAAGTTACACCCATTAAGCCCCCCCCCCCCCCCCCTCTCCGTAGAATGTGTTTTGAGGTCGGTTTCATACGGGGAACAACCCTGCGCGTTATGGCTGTCAGGATCTTAAAAATCCCCTATTCACCTTCAGTATTTCCCCATCAACCCCTTTTGGGAAATGCCCAAAATACAGATGAGCACAACTACTGATCTCTTCTATTTCAAAACACCTTTTTATTGGTTAAAATCATTATATTTATTGGGGTTTTTTTACACAAAATATGTGTAATATAAGTTAATAAAAAAATGACTATCGCTAATTGAGAGGCCGTGAGAGGTCATTTTACAACATTTCAGCGTTTTGTTTACGCGCTTAATGATGCATTATGGTTGATTTTTTTTCGTTCGGAGGCAAGCGACATAGACTTCAAATACAATTAAAGACTAACAATCAACTGTATTTCAAATGTGTGCTAAATAGGCCCGTTTTGAGACAGTTCCGAAAAAATGAAATTCGACCATCCGTAAGCGTTTAAAAATAACCGCGATAGTAATATTTTTATTGAATTATATTACACGTATTTTTGTCATAAAAAACATTGAATATAATAAGGTGTTTTGAAATAGTGCCGAGCAGAATAGTTTTAGCCCCCCCCCCCCCGAAAGTTGATAATAACTAAACAAATTTTTAGCGAATATTTTTTTGTTATTGCTTATTCAGAATATCTTTTTCTGTTCAGACAATCTTATCTATACAACAATGACTGACCGCCAGTGTCAAAGTAACATTTCCGCTAAGTACACAGTCAGTGTCGTTAATGTAACGCCGGCTTTATACAATTACGTTTTTACAAAATAATGGCATTGCATCATGAATTATTACAATTATAGGATTGACATGTATACCAATCCCATAATGTTGACTGACCGACGGCATGGGCGAACACACACACAAGCCACGCCCACAAATTCCATCTAAAACGAAATTAGATTTTTGTTTTCAAACATCGGCTCCAACAGGCAATATTTACAAAAAATACAAAAATCTCTGTCACGTGGTAAGCTTGCAACTGTACAAGAGTCAAATACGTCCTAAGATGGGGAGGTACTGCTGCCACATCTGGGGAGTTGCCGCTCAGAGCATCCTTTCCTGCCTTGATAGAGTCCAAAACCGACTTCGAAATCTAGTGGGGGATGTCCTCTTTCCCCTTGTAAAACATTCACAACTAGAACTCGCCTAGCTACTACCACTGTCAATGTTTTCCCTTTCTCCCTCTGCGTGCCCAACACGAAACGAAACTTCCATGGCCAGAGTTTCTTTCTTAGAACTGCCAATCTGTGGAACACAGTGCCGCGAACCTGCTTCCCAGCCGACTACAATATGGTCGTCTTCGTGTCCAATGTAAACAAGTTCTTGTTGAACCGTCCCCGTAAATAATCAATATCTGGCCTGCTACGACTATCGTGCCGGTGATCGCGATGTTGTTTCACCACAACCCAGTCAAACTTGTTAACCCTTATCCTCGAGTGGCTTTTGGGCTTTAATAAGCGGTGATCTTTATTGTAAAAAGAAAAGAAAAAACTACGTCCGCCACACCTTCGATTGAAATCCCTATTTTTGCGCCCAAACTCAAGGTGCTGCCTCAAGCCGATTAAAACCTTTAAATAAGGTGAGGTCATCGTCGAGAAAATAGCAGGTTGAAAAAAATCAGCGAACGCTTGACCAGAGGACAACGTTTAAACTTCCCTCGCCCCTTTGGGGCTCGGGTGACTACTATTTCAACTAACACATACACTTACGCAGCCTGACAAAAGCGGCACACACAAATGCCTACACTATTCAACTCAATACTCAACTCATGTCTACACCGTCGCACGCATGTACACACACATGAATTACAGCCATAGACATTTTATTACTTTTTTAAATATTTCAAATGAACAATTAATGTCTTGTAATTTTGTGTTCTTTAAATAATATTTCCTTCTTCTATTCTTCCTTCATTTCAACTTTCACGCATGATTCTCTATTTTAAACATTTTTCGTACCAATTTAAATGTAAGCGTGGAGCTTAGCATTTTCTCTAAGACACAACATCTGAACAAGCTACGATCCAAGTTGCTACACAATGAAACGCTAGAAACGGAATCTCCTCAAAAATTAAGGTAGAAGAATGATTTATTTTGTTAAAGTTTTTTTTTTTCGTGTGCAAAATAATCCATAATTTCGATGACAAAAGTGAAGATATGCTTCTCTTCACAGCCAATATATACAGGGTTGTTTAAAAAAACAAAAACAAAAACGTTGAAAATGAAATCTACTTTAAAATATAGGAAAGTTGGTTCATTTATATGACAGGGGCGTGTGCAAAATTCATGTTTTCTTTTGGTTTAAGAGCAAGCACAAATGAAAGATCACACTTGACGCTTGCGTTTAAACTTGAATTCAAAACAGTTTACGTTGTCTTTGAGCTTTTTTGACGGGATCAATTTCGTTTCGGTTATTCTCCGTTTTGTATTATCTCCTCTTACCGGTGTTAAGCCATTTTTGTACCCGATATTTAAAAAAATTCCAAATAACAGTAGCCTTGAATGACCGTGTTAGCAACAAAGCAGAAGCTATTCAATTATTTTTCCAAACATGCTTTCTTCAATAAATGTGGGTTGTTTTTTGTGTGTTTTTAGGAGTTAGAAAGGAATTTTTTTGTTCAATTGTTTTTTTTAACAATTTATTTAACGCAAAGTGTGTTTTTATTTTCTTATTCACACAGAAAAGAGCAATTTTTGTAAGTGTTTCTTTTTTTGTTAATTGTTTTAGGTTAATAAAAGAGAAGTATTTGTTTTTCCAATGTTTTTGTGTGAAAATCACTCGCTCTCTGAATGCATGCGCTCTGTCCATGCCCCCCCCCCACACACACACATATTCGAACACCGCCTGTTACAATGCCCAAATGAACCCCGAGCGCATTAGTTTTCCTATGCAGCAGAAACTGGCGAATAAACGTAGCTAATTCCCGCCTCCACCTTACTCAGCATAGCCTCTATGGGTAATGCCTTCTTTCGCAAAAAAGACCCTAACCCTAAATTTAACCCTAAC
This sequence comes from Sepiola atlantica, assembly GCA_963556195.1. Classification (NCBI taxonomy): domain Eukaryota; kingdom Metazoa; phylum Mollusca; class Cephalopoda; order Sepiida; family Sepiolidae; genus Sepiola; species Sepiola atlantica. Next base: position 205,472,092 of record OY744516.1, on the reverse strand, counting down.
TGGCATTTTCATGAGACCACAAATACAGAAATATTATGATCAATTTCGACCTGAAAAGACTGTTCGACAGACAGGACATCTCCAAATAAATCCGTTAAAAACTTATGAAACGCGAAATAGTAGCATTTAAATTAAAAACGAAAGTTAAAATAAACATCTTCCACGTTACTGTCTTATTTTTAACGTAAAAAATAACGTAACACCGTAGTAATAGGCAATACAAAAAAAACAAATAATCGAAACGAAACTGCTCCAGTCAAGAAAGTTCAAAAGTACCGAGTCTACTTTATATCCGCCAGTTTGCAAGCTTAAAAATCGCTGTCGAATTTCAAAAAGTCACGAATTAAACAGATGTCTGCCATTTTTTAATCTATTAATAATGGATTAAAATGACTGAGTGTTCCCTTTGGAAATCGAAGTGACGAATAGAGTCTAAAGACAAAAGTCAAGCATTATGGTTGATTTGTGCTCCTTGGCCAAAAGAATGCGTAAATCCCCCACGCTCTTCTATCGTATCAATGAACTGGAAAGTTTTTGTTATTTTTGTTTTCTAAATTTATTTTGATAATCGTGTTTAATCAGTGACGTGCAAAGGTTAAGGGGTGTCCAGTCTTTCATTGTATGCCCCCCAAAAGGCAAGTATAAGTCCTAGTACTGAGAAATATTATAAGCTGGGAGATAGTTTGAATATGATTAGATGCCCGGGGCCACCGCCCCGTCGCTACGCTTCTCCCTGCACGCCACTGGTGTTTATTTGATGGTAAACGTAAGAATTACTTTGATAAAACATTCAACATAAAACAATTTTAGAGATTGATTCGCAGTTTCAACAAAAAAGAAAAAAAGTTAATTTAAAACTGTTCAGAAACTGGTTCTGCGGACTTTTATTATTTAATGAGCAATCCTTTGGAAACTGTGCGAACACGTTACATTCCATGCACATGTTTATAGGGACGAGATGTGGCCCTGTTTAATGGGGATTCACGGGGCTGTACTTTGCGATGATTGGTGATGATGATAAGTAGGACGAATCTCTGTCGCCAGTTGGACACACATTGGGGAAGACTTGAGAGAATTCTGCTATGGTTAATTTTTAAACCGGAGCAGAGCTCCTTTGGCTCTCACCCAACGTGTGTTCAACTGGCGACAGAGATTCGTCCTATTTACCCCCCCCCCCATTGCAAAGAGGGAACTGGGTCCAATTTTGTATGATCAGTGGCTCATGGCAGATGACAAAGGACATAATGGTTTTGCTTTAAAATAATTGCATAGAATACCCAAGACTCATCGATTCACTAAACTGTATATAGTTTTTTTTTTGTTAATAAACAGTCTACACTTGTTAGCACCAAAGTTGTGGAGTCGGAAAATATAAGGTCCGACTCCGATTCCCAAAATTCAAAAATATTCAAATACAACTTCTTATCTTAAAGTATTCCAACATGCAGTAATAATCGAAGTCGGATTAAAAACCCGACTCCGACTCCGTTCAAAACTTCCGACTCCACAACCCTGGTTAGCACCAGATTTTAAAAAGAAAATGACAAAACCAAATCCTGGATATCCATACTCATAGGCTAGTCTTTATCAACGATTCAGTATCTGCACTAAACATTAGTCAAAACGCCCTGTTCCAAGTTAATTCAACTTTACTCAATAAGCGTACCATCTTTTTCTATATATGCTTATTTATATGCGATATAAGTTCTCAGGGTTAACTAATTTGCATATTAGTTTTGACAAAGAACATTTTATTAATTAACTATTATTTGTTATTGTTTGATTTTTATGTAACAAATAGTTCTGTTTCGCAATATTGTTTTATTTCCTGGGCAAATATTTAGCATGCGTTCAAAAGTTCGTTTCTTTAGAGGGGATGACTTGATTTTTTAACAAGCTACGATCTATTTCTAAATTGCAAGTAAAAAAAGGGCAAATTATTTATCTTTCTTTTCCTTTCTTTACGGACACATTTAAAAGATAAATACATTATATCGAAAATACCAAAATGTTCATTTTGCGTTAACTAACAAAGTTATGAATGAAATGCTTATTATTTTAAATTAATGTTTAAAAATATTTCAAGTCGCGAGAGCCGGAAAAGTCAGCAACAATATATATATGCAGCATTTTTTTCTTTTAAACATATGTCAGCATTTTTTTCTTTTGATCATTTTCTAATTTCCGTATGTGTTTTTTGGTTTCGCGAGGCCAAGACGGTACCGGTCGACGGTGTGTAGCATCCATCGGAACAGATACTACACTTTTATCTCAGCCAAAAAGCCGAGAAAAGGATTTTACTATAACCAAAGTTTTTCAAGGTGTTCACACGTAATCAAATAAAAAATAAATAGCATCTCTCTTATAGGAAGGGGGAGGGGGTTATTTAGCCGAGGGTTCTCATCTACAATAATAGCGGGACTTTTTTTTTTATATCCGTCATTCAATCTGTCACACTTATGCGTTTTCCTAAATACCTTACTATTTTAAATACGACACGGTCAAACGATTTCCTTTCGTCTGTCACGCTCTTGTTTGAAATAAGAATCACATCGTTAAGGCTTATCTGCTTTCCCGAGCAACGCCGGGACACGGGTCAGCTAGTAATAAATAAATAAAGTTGAAAAACCCTTCCTAAAAAAGGAAAGAAATAGATTTGATTCACTTACTGAGTCGATGAAAATTATTAAACCCATCCTTAACGCGACCCTAATCAGGGAAAAAATGAAAAAGTTGTTTATTTGATATTGGTACTAATTGACTGTTCGGCGACGGTTTGACAATTTCTAGTTTGTTTCGTAAATCGCAATTGAAAACATTCGGGTGGATATGGGTTATCTCCTATAGAAATACAATTTTTCTTTTCCATATTTGGTCTCCAAACGTGGTTATCGACGATAATCTGTATATTTCTTTAATTTTAGAATATTTTTCATCGCTAAAATACAATGCGGCCTCTATTCCGAAGCTATTCTAAAAATGCGTCTATTCAATATGCGCATGGAAATGATATTTTAAACTTAAGCGTGACAGACCAATGAGAGTATTATGTAAAACTTAATCTTGACAGATCGCCAAACATGCTATTTAATACTTAAGCGTGACAAACTAACGAAAGATTTACATAGCATTAAGTAGAACTTAAGCATGACAGACACCCTAAAACGCTACTTTAAAACTTAATCGTGACAGACCAACGGAAGTTTTACGTAGTTTAAAGCGAGATAATCCGCCAAACATTCTATTTAAAACTTAAACGTGACAGACCTAGGAAAGTTTAGTCATTTTATAGAATCACTCAAGTCTCCAATCGAGTGGGTTTTTTTGTGTGTGTTTTAACCTTAAATATTTTACAAACTAATAAATAAATTCGAACGGCCCTACATAAGTAAAAAAACAAAACGGTTTAGAGACGGGAGTGATTCGATAAAAAATATGGAAAGTTTTACATAATATTATGTAAAACTTAAGCGTGACAGACCGCTAAAAATGCTATTCAAAAGGTAAGCGTGATAGATCAATGAAAGTTTTAATAGTATTATTAGAAGTTAAGTGTGACAGACCAGTAAAATGCTATTTAAAACTGAAGCGTGACTGGTAAAATGCTATTTAAAACTTAAGCGTGACCGGTGAAATGCTATTTAAAACTTAAGTCTAACCGGTAAAATGCTATTTAAAACTGAAGCGTGACTGGTAAAATGCTATTTAAAACTTAAGCGTGACCGGTGAAATGCTATTTAAAACTTAAGTCTAACCGGTAAAATGCTATTTAAAACTTAAGCGTGACAAACCGCTAAAATGCTATTTAAAACTCAAGCGTGACCGGTAAAATGCTATTTAAAACTAAAGCGTGACTGGTAAAATGTTATTTAAAACTTAAGCGTGACTGATAAAATGCTATTTAAAACTGAAGCGTGACTGATAAAATGCTATTTAAAACTTAAGCGTGACCGGTGAAATGCTATTTAAAACTTAAGTCTAACCGGTAAAATGCTATTTAAAACTTAAGCGTGACAAACCGCTAAAATGCTATTTAAAACTTAAGCGTGACCGGTAAAATGCTATTTAAAACTTAAACGTGACTGGTAAAATGCTATTTAAAACTTAAACGTGACTGGTAAAATGCTATTTAAAACTTAAGCCTGGCAAACCGCTAAAATGCTATTTAAAACTTAAGCGTGACAAACCGCTAAAATGCTATTTAAAACATAAGCGTGACAAGACTATCGACTGACGGACATAGAAACGCATTTAAAATATGGGTACTTCTGCAGTTTTCGCACCGTGCTATTTTTAGATAGGATTTTCAAGTTAAATTCAATTTTTACGGTATCTTTTGTTTATTAAATTGTTCAGTAAAAGTACAGAATAGTTAACAAATTCCCCTTCCCCTTCCCATGTTAAGAATGGGTTTCTAACTATAAAGGTTATAATTTCAACACGGTCCGTGAACTGCAGAAGTACAAAAATATGTTAAATCGACAGAAGTCATTAAATGGGCGAATTGAATGACCACAACAAAAACAACTTTGAACATCACATTTCGGTTAAAGGATGTTTGGAGGGTTCTTTTCTCATACCCTTTATTATTATTTCAGTATTTCGAAAATCGCTTATGGGTCCTTGACCACTCAGTAAATCAACATGATAATAGCGAATCTCTGGCTACCGGGAGAAAGAAAAGCGCGGCTTGCTGAGAAAAAAGAGACGAAGGAGGAGAAGGAGAAGAAGAAGAAGAAATATAGATTTGATGTTTGGATTTTTGAATGCAAGTAGAAGGATGGGGAGGCAGTAAAACTGATCGAGGAAGATGGCTAACAGAAAAGTGCATTACACAGTAGAACGTTAACCTAACAGAAGGGGAGGGGGGAAAACATGGATAAAATAGAGTCATTGTGCTAAACATAATAATAAAGAAGAAGAAGAAGAAAAAGAAGATGGCGAGAGGGCTAAAAGTGCGAGGGGAGTGGGAGTTGCTTTTCAATGGGTAGCAGAAAGAGGAGGAAGAAAAGTAGTGGGGGTCGTTGTAGTGATTAAGACAGCAGTCGTAAAATATGGATATCTCACGGATCTATAAATCGAACAAGAAGAGAGATCAAAAAGGAAATGGGAGAATAAGAATATCGCAAGGGTTATAAAGTAGGAAAGGGACGAGACCGAATCGAATGAGAAACGAATAAAAGAGATTGGAAGGTTAACTGTCTGGGAATTAAAAAAAAATTTTAAAAACGGGTTTAAAAAAGAACCCTTTTTTGTTCACCTTTACTTAGTGGCGTGCAGAGGTCTCTGGTGATACCCTGGTGAAGCTCAAAGCCAACTCCTTGACCAAAGACTAAAGTATAAGTCCTAGTACTGAGAAATATTATGAGAAATGGAGACAGTCTGAATATGATTGGATGCCCCCCTACCCACAAAAAAAAATTTAGATGCCCGGGTCCACCACCAAGTCGCCCCCCCCCCCATCCGTCTGTTCGCAACGGCCTTTACTATAAACTGTCCAATATAGCCATTGCAGAAATAGCTATAAACTTTTGGAAGAAAGTCCGCCGTGCGCGTTAAAAAGAGCGAAGTTGGAATAACAGTGTAAAGTGTGAAATATGCGCAGAAAACGGATGAGATTGAATTTTTAACACAAAGAAGAACATTATAGTAATAGCTTTTTTTTTTTGATTGGTTGGTATGAATCTTTGCGATTTTATGTTTTTACTTCAAAAATACGATGTAGTAATGCAGAAAAACGATTTTTTTTTAATTTCAATTTTTATTTTATAGATTCATATGTAGAAAGGTGTAGGATTAGAAATATCGCGCACAGAAAGTATGTCTTTTCTTTCTTTATTTCTTTCTTTTTTAAGTTGCAAAATAAAATTATTAGTAAAAAAAAAAAAAACATGGAGAAAAATATGTTATAGATTATTCTAAGGATACTTTTTAAAGTTTTACAATGAAAAGAGGGGAAAAATTACCCACGATAAACGCAGTTGGTCCTTGCGTAAAATGTTCCGTTGTCGGAGTCAAAAAAGTCCAGAGTTTTTGTCGTCGATTCGTGCGTTAAAATGAGAAACGAATAGAGTTGAATAGAGAGAGGGAAAGAGATAGAGAGAAAGAGAAAGCGGGGCAGAGAGAAAGAGAGGGTCTCGTACTTTTTGCAACGATTGCGCGCAACACTGCGAGAGAGAGAGAGAGAGAGGGGGGGTAGAAAGGGAGAGAGAGGGAGAGAGAGAGAGAGTCAGCAGCAGTCAACATTGATGGTCGACGGAGGACCAATGAGATGCCGCTACCCAGGTTCAAGTCGGCCGCTCAACCAATAAGAACACGGATAAGCGCGTCGTCTGTTTCCAAGTTAAAACTCGCATTCTTAACCTATTTGAGTTTCTAAATACGTTTTTCCACGTGTTTTTCGAAAAACCGGGGCCACACACGTTCACCATGCTGATTTTTTATGTTCTCGATTGAGGCCAATCTATATTGCGAAAATTCACTTTGTCTCTGACCGTTGCCGGGTGTATACCTGGTAGTTTCGTTTATTATTATTATTTATTTTTATTTACTTTTTTTTTTACATATCGCTATTAAAGTGCATATATTTATTATTTGGACCCGTGCATGCGAACAAGCAAAAATACACGCACGTGCATTCACGCATAAACAATGGAATAGATATATAAGTGTGATAGTTAGGTAAGAAATTGTATCTATAACGTGTGTGTATATATTTAAATAAGTACCATTAACAAGTGCAGTATTATTAGACAAATCTGAAATCGAAAATAGGTTTTAAATGATTCTGGTATTGTGGACAAAAACAAGCGGCAATATATCAATGGTAGAGTTGGAAGGGAAGAGAATTTGCAAAGGCAATCCGAGGAAAGAAGCTATCAGAGATTGAAAATCTTCCGACATCTAAGGGTCTCTAGAGTGAAAGGGTGTGATTTTGCTGCTCGTCGGCTGGGTCGGGTATATATATATATATATATATATATATATATATATATATATATATATATATATATATATATATATATATATATGTATGTATATATATATATATATATATATATATATATATATATATATATATATATCAGGACCGGCGACACAGTTATAAAAGTGAGGGGGGGAGGCTCTCCTAAAAAGTGTGGGGGGGGGCGGTTAAACATATGCATATATAACTTCATTATTGATGACCATAAAGTGGGGGGCCAAGTTAAAAAGTGTGTAGGGGGGAGGGGCTGTAGCCCCCTGCCCCCCCCCGGTGCCGCCGTCCATATATATATATATATATATATATATATATATATATATATATATATATATATATATATATATATATATTCATTTAAATCGCTCCAGAGAAGGCATGAAACCACTTGATGTAAGGAGCTAACAAGAACAAATATGATTATCGCAAAGACAGGAGATGCCTATTGGCCTTAGTCTTGAAAAGATCATGGTTATAGGTAGGAGGAAAACAGTCAGCAGGAAGACAATTTCACAAGCCTGCGGTTCTTGGAAAGAAGCTACTGGAATAGGAAGCTGTATGACAATGAGGTATCAAAACAGCGAAATAAGAATTGATGGAGACCACTAAACGAACGAGTCAAACGAACTGGAACCAAAAAAACGAGAATAGATCACATAATTCTGAAGAACACATGTATATATATATATATATATATATATATATATATATATATATATATATATATATAAATGAAATATTTTTTTAAATCAACACATCGTGCAATTTAAATGCAAAAATCATTTATTCATTTATTTTTTCTTTTGCAAGCTTTCGTTGTAGAACAACTTTGTCAGGCGAGACTGTCTTATGTTTTTTTTTCTTTTCTTCTTTCTCATTTTGATGGTATTAACCCCGAGAAGAAGAAGAGCAGGTCAAGTTCTAAAAGACGTTAGGATAAGTAGAAGTCCAGTCGATGTTATGCGCAGATTGGCGCTTTTTGGATAAGGAAATTGACAACATCTTCGAGGCACGTATGAAAATGTATTTAAGTGAAATATTTTTGAAAATCAACACATCGTGCAATGTAAATAAAAAAAATCATTTATTTAATTTTATATATATATATATATATATATATATATATATATATATATATATATAAATGTACTTCGCTTTAACGTTTTACTGCAGTTTCACAGTATCACCAATCATCAGTGCCTTCGAGATTACGGTTAATCCGAGTTGGAGACACTTCTGATCATCGGTGATACTGGGAAACTGCAGTAAAGTGTTAGGGTGGTCGCTAGAAAAGCGGGAAATTTGAAGTTGTGCATTTTATTGTTTCAATCTTATTTTGTTTCAATCTTATTGCGTCTGGCTTATTCACTTCTTCGATTTGCACGGACGACATTTTGAGCATCTGTGAGTGTATTATAATATTAGTCTTTGAAAGACTTCAAAAAAAGTTATTCTTTGTAAAAATAAATGACCGTTTGACAAATTTCCCGCTTTTCTAGTGACCGCCCTGTATTGATATAACTCTATCCGTAAATTATAGGAGATCACCCCTTATTTGTCTGAGATCTGCCATCTTATTTCGATTTTGAAAGGTTGGATTTATTGGTGGTTGTTTGTTGTATATATACATGGACGGCGACACCGGGGGGGGGGGGGGCAGGGGGCTACAGCCCCCCCCCCCCACTTTTTGACTCCCCCCCCACTTTACGGTCATCATTAATGAAGTTATATATGCATGTGTTTAACCGCCCCCCCCCCACTTTTTAGGAGAGCCCCCCCCCACTTTTATAACTGTGTCGCCGGTCCTGATATATATATATATATATATATATATATATATATATATATATATATATATATATATATATATTTATATATATATATATATGTGTGTGTGTATGTGTGTGTGTGTGTGTATGTGCTTTTTATTTTATTATAGACGTATCCTACTGTTAATGTTTATTAAATATCCTTGAGCAAAGTGTAGCATCTGTTCTGATACTACACTTCATCTTTTCTGTCCTCGGTCAGTGAAGGAGAAATCCTTTTAGACTGAGGCAATTTTAATTTTTTTCACTAATCCAGAGTGCGCCTATTTGTGGAGCTGCATTTTGCTCACATTAAAAAAACTAACAGTGTGTCTAACTGCTCTCGTGGGGAGGCAAGTAAATAACGACTATCATCTCTTTGCAAATGCGGGCGTGTCATTTTGTGCGTGCGTGCGTGCGTGTAGACAGCGAGCGGGCGTGCAGGTGCGCGACCTCCTTTTGCGCGCACGTAACCAACCTTATGCGGTCATGAAATTGTGCGCACGGCGAAAAGCGATGATTGTTTTCTTCTTACACATATCACAAGTAGAAAAATAAAACATTAAACAATCTACCCGCCACCTCAATCTCCAGTAAACAAAAACAAGCAAATTAAGTTAGGTCGTGAGCAGATACTCGACGTTTGGGTGAATTTATATCGTTTAAGTACAAAAATGTCATAAACCGTATCATTTTTGTTTAGGTAGATAGATCTTTCATTTTAAGCAACCAATCAGTCAATCTCTCTCTCTCTCTCTCTCTCTCTCTCTCTCTCTCTCTCTCTCCCCTCTTACGTTCTCTCTTTCTCTCTCTCTCTTTCTCCTTCTCTCTCTCTTCAATAATGCCAAGCCTTGGCTTTTTGGCTAAGATCAAAGTGTAGTAACTGTTCCGATGGATACTACACCCCATAAACTGGTATTGTCTTGGCCTTCGGGGCTTGATTTACGCCAGTCTATGGGTCTGTCCTGTGCAGTTCTAGGAGGTCCACCCTCCCAGGCTTCGCCTTCCCTCTTTGGGGAGGAGTAAGTTTATTGTTTACTGCCCGAGGCGCCCCTACCGGGGAATGCCGACGGGGCTGCCCAGGCAATTTTAAATGGCCAGAGTGCTCACCTTCTCGGCCGCTGGCTTTTCAAGTCCCACTTTCCCGACCCGACCTTGGGTCACATCTTACTTGTGGGAGTAAGATAAAACTGGCCTTGCGCCTAACCTCCTGGGGAGGTAAATAAAAATCGTAAAAAGCAGGATAGTTAATAGAAATGATAGACGATAACGTGGTGTAGCTCAGTGGTGTGGGTAGGCGTCGCGTTTTGAAATGCGACTACGATTGTTTTGATTATCGCAAAGTTGAGACTAAAATTTAAATTGTAAACATTTGTTTTGTATTCATTCTGAAGTATGCTGATTTAGCAATGTAACTTACATCACTGATTGACTGAGAATTGGGGAAAGCAAGAGAACATACTTGCCCATCGACGAGCGTGGATGTCCCGCCTTTTGCTCCCTAAAGCTTGGGTTAGAGAGTTGATTGTAATTAACGGAAGGTGAAAAAAAAATGTCGATATACTACATATAATAAGGCACTTGTATAGATCGGGTACACGAGTCGAAATTTATTTTAGAAGAGTTCCAATGGTGTAAGGGGCAGATAACTCTCTTTTTTTTAAGTACATAATTTCTAGCTTCTCCGAAAATGGACGTAATCGACGTGAATGCCTTGAATATGAGCGAATTATTATATTTAACAAGTACTCAACAAAAAGTGTTGCCTTATCCTATTTATCAGAATTTATGTGGCGGCAGAAATTTTCCGCAACCCCCTACAGAGTCTTTTTGAACAAATTTATGAATTCTATCGCGTTTAAAAAAAACAAAATCAAGAGAAGAAAGAAAAAAACAGATAAATTTATTTTTTGAACTATAAAAAAAAAATCAAAAATGTTTTGAACCAAAACCGATGGCTGTTCGTTTTGAAATGAAAAAATATACTGTTGATTTTCCCAAATTCTATTTTCTTCAATATACTGTTGATTTTCACAAATGTTAATATCTGCGATAATTTAATATTTTAAACTATAAAAAAATCAAAAATCTGTTAATCCAAACAAGAGGACTGTTCGTTTTGTATGTTCTATCAATATACTGTTGATTTTCTCAAATATTGAATTTGCATGACTTCTCATTTAAAAAATGGATATTTTCCATTTTCGGAGAAATTGCGTACTAAAAACAGAGAGTTATCTGCCCTTTACACCATTAAAACTCTTCTAAAATAAATTTCGACTCGTGTACCCGATCTATACAAGTGCCTATAATAAATTGTAACCTATACAAAAATCATTTCTGGTTTTCGATTTGTTTTAGTTCTGCCGCAACGCGTTTCGATTTGGGGACCGGTAAAAGACGGGGGGGACAATGTTACACCGGGCAACGCCGGGTCTTCCTGCTAGTACAGATCTAAACCTAAAAGAAAAAACAAACAAAAAAAACATGTTTTTTTTGTGCTTGTTTTTACTACAGATGCTCCAGTCAAAAGAAAAACAAGGTCTTTTTCCTTTCGCAATGAGGTATATTTATAATGACGTTGTGTTGCCCCTATTTGTTTTGGCGCTATTGCAAAAACGATTCCGGCATTTGTACGATCAAGCGCGCGTCTACAACCTTTAGTCTCATGAGCCTTTCGTGGAGATTCGCACGAACAAACAGCGTTGCCCTTTCTTACAGAAAACGCATGGTCGGGGGGGGGGGGGGGGCGTTGTACAAAGCATGAACAACAAAAATGTATCATTACTTTATTGTAAGTAAGTTAGTAATAATATTGTTCTGATTTAATTTGAATTAAAATAAATATTTCGTTGTGTATTTAAATATAAAAAAACAACACTTTTCTATAAATAACAAAATGCATTTTAACTAGGTGAGATGCGCTTACAAATTGTTATCCTTTAGGATAATAATATCTTCCGTTCAGTTCTCCCTGTTCTACTGTCTCTCTCTCTCTCCTCTCTCTCTCTCTCTCTCTCTCTCTCTCTCTCTCTCTCTTCTCTCTCTCTCTCTCATATATATATATATATATATATATATATATATATATATATATATATATATATATATATATATATATGTAAAATTAATTCACAACTTTAAAAAATTCAAACTAAGATATAACGCTACTAAACTTTATGTCTATTTTAATCATAACCCATTACTTGATTTCCATTCTAGAAAATTTCTTCTTAAGGCCACTTCAGAAGAAATTAAAATTCAGCGAATCTTTCTTAAATTGGTGTCCGATGACTATGTATCAAATTCAATGCAAATCTGAAATATTCGAATTTTCAAATGAGGGGGAGGGGTGCTTATATTATGCCCCTAAAAGTCTTTTAAATTCCCCAAATAAAATGAAAGTTGGGGAATATTTATTAATGGATGTTTACTAACTATTATTAAAATTTCACAAAAATTCGGAGGTATCTGAATTTTCATGAAGACTTCCATTCCCTCTTATGCTCTGAATAAAACTAAATAAAACTAAATATGGTCAACATTAACTTCCCTAACGCCTAGCAGCTGTGTTCTAAAATTTATAATGATCGATTAATTAATTTAAGAGTGAATCCTATCAGCGAAATATATAAATATACACACATAACTAACTTTACATAGGTAGAGGTATGTATGTGTGCGTGTTTGTGCGTATATATTTGAGAGAGAAAAGTGAAAGACTAAAAAAAAAACGATAGAAAGTTTTGTAGAAAATTAAAATGAAAGAAATTGGCAACTATAATCGGAGACTTTTGCATAACACACAAATGTGCATACATGTACGGTTCCGAACACGCTTGGGCACACACACACACACACACACACACACATAATTAACCTGTGTGTATGCGTGCGCACGTGCGTGTGGATAGATAAATGGAAAGATAGGTAAATAAATAAAGAAAAGGAAGATGGCGGACGATTGGTGTAAAAGCCGATTTTAGAATATGAGATGATTTATTTACACAAAACAAGAGATTTCAAGATGCAAACATTGACAAGAGATTCCAAGAATTTTAATCTTTAAAGAATAAGCCCCCTCTCTCTCTCTCTCTCTCTCTCTCTCTCTCTCTCTCTCTCTCTCTCTCTCTCTCTCTCTCTCCCAACAACACGAACAACAGAAGAAAGAAAAACACAAATCGCAGAACTTTTTTTTCTTGAAAAAAAAACAAAAAACCCTCCGCCATTTCAAAAACCTTTTCACCGTGTCGTGATTTGGCTGCTATCAAATATTCCTTTAATAATCAACAAAATCAATTTTTATATTCTATAAAAATAAAATTAAATTGGTTTTCCTTTTATTTCATACTTATTTAATATTTTGCCATGATTTTCTACCGTTTGTTTTGTTCACAGATGTTTATGAAGTAAAAATAGCTAATAAAACACAGGAAACGAAACTCTGTAAATGCTTAGTCATGGCGACGGCCATGAAAGCCCTGAGGAAATGCTAATCATGTAAATGGCATAGTACGACAATGGAGGACAATAATAATTTTTTAAAAAATGTCTCATTACTTTAAAACCAAGAATAAGTATTAATGAATATTAATCATTCTCTGTAGTATTGATTTTTTATTAAATATTTATATTTACATTAATTTCTAAAGAATAAATCTGCTCAAGATTTTAAAGAATCGTAACTCATGTCTTAAATAAGATAACAGCAAGTATCGTTATCACAACTATTAATACAACTAGTACTACTGTCATACTTATTATCGTTATTATTATGACTATCAATATGGATATCACTCTGAAGAAACTGAAACTAGTGTCATCATCAGCAGCAGCAGCATCAGCAGCAGCAGCAGCATCGTTATGATTAAATATTGTTTTTTCAGTAATTCACGAGGCATATGCAAAATTCTCTATAGAAGGTCAGATTAAATTATAGCAATAAAACTCATAATTTAACAATAATAATTCTGCTATTTACGAGATCTGCTTAAGGGATACGTATTGCTAATTATTTTCCATAATTTGAATCTAGCAGATCAAGATCCTTTGCCAATTTCTTGAGATTGGCCAATACGAAGTTCTTTGCAAAACCAAATAAGCTTCTTCTTGCAATATTCTGCTACTCCTTCCCCTCTTCTTCTTTTTTCTTTTTTTCTTCTACTACTATAACTTTCACTCGTTTTTCTTCTTCTTCTTCTTCTTCTTCTTCTTCTTCTTCTTCTTCTTCTTCTTCTTCTTCTTCTTCTTCTTCTTCTTCTTCTTCTTCCATCCCTT
>OY744516.1:205353025-205453025 GCA_963556195.1 Sepiola atlantica | reverse complement strand
GCTCTCTTCAGCTTATGTTGTCGCCTTTTTTAGAAATGTGAATCCACGTATCACTCTCGTTTGGATACGTTTTTTGCTTGCGAGAGTGATACGTTGATTCACATTTCTAAAACAGATGACAACATAAGTTGAAGAGAGCCGGAGGGTTAAGTTCTCCTGAGCTTGAAACCGACGATACTAATGTTGTACTAATTTTTCTGTACGAAAAAAAAATATTACGCTCTTAATTTTGATTCTGTATCAATCGAGCAGTCTGCTGGGATTTTTCCCACTATATTATAAGAAGTTATATTCTATCATATATTGGAAACCTAGAATCGGCTCAAATCCGGGTACGGTTTTGGAGGGGGTAGAATTTTTTCTGAAAGTCATCTTTAATGTGAGTTGTTAGTGTTTTTGATTTGTCGTTCTTTTCTCAAGCTTTCCTCACCTTCTTTCCTTCTATTTTGGAATAATTTTCTTGTTTGTTTTATTATTAAATAAACAGTTCTCTAAAGAGCAGCATGTTGAACTAAAGATTATCTATTTTTACTGGTTGTGAAACGCGCGTAAGACGAAATGGAAAAAAATACAGGCATTCGTCGAAATTTAACAAAAATTATAAAATTTAATGAAAATTATGGTTGTGGATTGATTTTTCTTTGGTCATTGGGATGCAACTAAACTGCTCTGAAGTCTGACATATAACTTCATTGAGCTTGTAATCTGAAACAATTTTGGATTATATTATAAAGGATGTATACCTAAATATATATATATATATATATATATATATATATATATATATATATATATATATATATATATATATATAACCTCAGTGTGTGTATGTGATGTTTGTGTGATGCCTAAAGAATTTACATGTAAATTAAAAGTGTATTCTTATGTAAAATTTAGAAGATAATGGAAGTGTTCCCGAACCTCTAAGTGTAACTCTAAGGAGACTATGATGGCATAATCCCCTGAAAACTTCAAATATATCTTATTTTTTATGAAATTTAAATCATATTCATAAAATTATCCGAGGAAGACAATGGAAGTGGTCCCGAATCTCTACGTTACTCTGCGTGGCGAATATCTACGTGCCCCCATCTTTAAATGATCCGTAGGGACGGGCTCCTTAAAACGTCAAATACGTATATCCGATGTTAATGAACTGTAAATCGTATGTATAAGACACTAATTCAGAAAGTTTCGCAACATTTCAGCTTCTTCCTACTAAAAACAAAGAAAGTAATATGGTGAGCATAGTGCAAAAGAACATAGTAGTGATCCTCATTCAATCCCCAGCAACGTCGGGTCTTCCTGATAGTATGTATATATATATATATATATATATATATATATATATATATATATAAAGCTAGGTATGCTTATATGTTTATATATTTGTATGTACAGGGTGCAATTCTAAACTAATTAACCAATCATTATTAATTTTGGAACACAGTTACTAAGCGTAAAAGGTGCAGATGTAGGCTATATTTAGTTTAATTTAGTTTCATGCAAAGGGGGTGGGGGCGAAACCGCTTAGTGAAGATTCGGATACCTTCTATTTTTGTGAAATTTTAACAATAGGTATTAGACATCAATTAATAGATATTCCCCAAATTTCAGTTTCTTAGGAGTATTTTAGAGAGTTTTTAGAGGGGGGGGGGGTTCATAATATCGGCACAAGAGAGGAATGACAGAGAATGAGAGATGAATAAAGATAAATATATCGTGCAGAGTGTTGAATGAAGTTTAAAACACACGTAAAGCAGTGAATACCTACACATTTCTGTGAATTAATGTTTTGAAAGACCCTTCCTCCATGAATTAATTAAAAAAACGATTTCTTTGAAAAATATGATCAGCCGTACACCAGATAGCAGATAAAAATGTTAAATGGCGGTATTCATTGTTACTGAGATATGTTAAATGACAGACGATTTTGATTGGCTGAGAGTAATATAATCACGTGATCGTTATCATATAGCGCTATGGATACCGGATAAAATTTTCTTTCTTCCAAATCTTGAACTGGGTGTTTTCTCACCTTTACAAATATAGGACAAACGTATTAAAATGAGGACGAATATTCGCTGTTTTGCAGGTTGTAGTGACATTTTCTGATAATAATTATATTTACACAAACTTATAAATGGCCGTAATTGTCGTCTGCTGAGTGAATATATCTGTTTACCTCTGTACGAACGGAATATGTGATACTGTGCCGTTTTTATAGTGGGATGTCTCGCAGCTTATGACGCTCAAGACTATTTACAAAAATTGTTTTTGCTCGTATAGCACTACTCTCATTGGTTGGGGGAAGGCAATACCTGATAGCTTTCACAATACATATTTCGTTTGCTGAGTGGGTGGCGGCCATTACGGTACGACGTACTTCATAGCATGATGTCATTCGTGACGTCACACGACAGTTTACACGAAAGATAATGATGGTCACAAGGGAAGGCATTCTTGCCATATTTGAAAATAAATCAATCAATTAATAAACGAAAGAGGTGAACACAGAATTTGTTTTGTTGGTACTTCTATAGGATGGGACCCATAGCGAGCCGACATTTTCCGATTGCGATTTACGGAATATACCGAAAATGGCCAAGCGTGGCCGAACAGTTAATTAGAACTGACATTAAATAAAACAAGTTTTTCATTTTTTTTCACTGACTTAATGTTAGGGTCAAACTTTTAATAATAGGTTTAATAATTGTCTTCAAATCAGTAAGTGAATCAACTTTATTTCTTTTATTTATTATTTTGAGTAAGCTTTTTCAACTTTATTTATTTGGAGGGTGGAGAGGCTAAAATATTTTTAACCCTAATCCTAACTTAACCCTAACATGACCCTAACCTGGTTTTGCATTCGTATGCTTTAGTGTCGTTTGCCTTTTTACATCTGTAGCAGTTACCTCCTCCTTTCAAAATATAACTACACCGTTTTGCCGTTAGGTGTCGCTTTTTCACCGACAGGTGGCGCTGTAAAGCGACACCAGAGTTATCTGCCCTTCGGACTATAAAAACCGTTGCAAACGGAAAATCCATCTCTTCTTCACCGACCAATTGTTAGGATCGAGGGTCGTGTTCCCCCGATTATGGACGTGTTCATTAAACCAAGCAATGTTGCATGCAAAGACAGAGTAATAATTAACAAACAAGATGAGGTAGTTCAAATAACGTTTATTGAACGTGTGTGTACGTGGAATGATGAAGTGTGTGATGTATGCATGTGTGTCGATGGAAAAACAATTCTTGAAAAAGGTATAAGAAGAAATGAATCCGGCGTGAGGAAAGTCTTTGAAAGCCGTACACAAAGAAAATGAGTTGAGAACTCTTACCGTTGTTTGACCACGTGTTGACGGAAGAAACCTGTGTTGGTAGTTTTTATGCCGAGACCAGTTCAAGAGAAAAGCGTGAGACGAAACGCTAGTGTATTAGCGTCGTTCTGCCAAGGCCAATTGACCAGAAGAGAAGAGTGAAACGGAACGCTAGTGTCAGCGTCGTTCTGTCGAGGCCAATTGAGTAGGAAAAAGCGAGTGAAACGGAGCCCTGGTGCCAGCGTTGTTCTGCCGAGGCTGGTTGGTGAACAAGAGCGAGAATGTCCGTTTGCACCTGGTTTTATAGTCCGAAGGGCAGATAACTCTGGTGTCGCTTTACAGCGCCACCTGTCGGTGAAAAAGCGACACCTAACGGCAAAACGGTGTAGTTATATTTTGAAAGGAGGAGGTAACTGCTACACATCTTTTCGCGGTTTTCAAATCGTAAACTGCTTCGACCATTTCCGGTCTGTTCTGTAAATCACAATCGAAAACATTCCTGTCGATATGAGTCTCCTACAATAGAAGAACCGTTTTATTTAGTTTAGACGCAAAAAACTCAAAATGCAAGCTTTATAATGTTATTGATATAAGTAATTTGCATGATTAAGAGAGAAATTTAAATAAAAATTCGTTGATGAAGGTTGATGATCTTTCCTTTTAACTAGGATCAAACTGTAGTACTTGTTCTTACAAAATTCAAGGTAGAGAAATTATTCTTGACAGAGGCAATCTTTGATTTTGTTTTCCGTCCAGCGTCTTCCGTTTGGGGGAGCTGAACTCGCCATATTAAAAAAAAAAAAAAGTAAAAGGATACTTTGCGATATTTGAGTGGGAGGGGGAGAAAGTAAATAAGAGAGAGATAGAGAAATTACGAGATTTCGAATAGAATTATTAAAGTATATATTTTCAACTCTTAATGTACATTACGTTTTAATATTAACTTTCTTTCTTTTTAAATAATAATGTGTTGTTGTTTTTCAACTATGCGGTAACAAAGATGGTGCTAATGTTTCCCAGGGAAGTAATCGGAGTAAAATTACCCGAAACAGACATTCACACTTTCTATCTCCCCTATTCAAAATTACACCCCATACACACATCTGACCGAGGTCACGCAATAATTCAATTGTTCTCAGACCGAAGTCTTCTTCTTCCTTCTTTTTCCATATGGACATCTAAAAGACAGGAAATACTTTTCGCCTGAGGAGATCTTAGTTTTCAATAACTACAGAGCGAAACATCGCCATGTCAGTATTGCGGCGTTTGTACATGTCTGTATAAATAAAATAAAATATTAATATAAGTAGCTCTATTTACTATTACGGTTGAGAAACTCTGGATTTTTATCACGCGAATACATACTTAACCTGGATTACTATATATATATATATATATATATATATATATATATATATATATATATATATATTTATTTGTGTTCACTCTTTCTAATTTCCGTATGTGTTTTCTGGTTTCGAGCGATAACTGGCTGATGTATCTGCACATTAAAACAAAAAAGCCACCCATCAACAAAATTAATTTCAATAATAGTGAAAACATAATAAAATGCCTATAATACTAACATTTGTACTTTATTATACTATGACCATTACGTGATTCCTGAAAAAAAAAACTACTTATAAATAGCTAAACACCCTGTTCTGTACACGATAACCACCCCTAAAGTCGGATCCGAAAGTATTAGGGATATACACGAATACAGTAGATACATCGGCCTGTTCCCGCTCAAAATCTGAACAAAAAAAACATACAAAAATTAGAAAAGAATCAAAACAAAAATATGCAGACATAAATTGTCTGTCATCTTTTACAATATATATATATATAGGTAGATAAAAGGATAAAACAATCCAACGGGATGAAATTAAAAATGGAACAGTGGAAGACCCATAAGCTCAACGTTTTGCCCGATGTGATGTGGGCTTTTTCAAGAGCGGATGAAAAATGTTCTAAAAATTATATATATAATTGACATGTTGCACACTTATTTCTGACACTTTGCATATTTGCATATATTTCCCTCCATTCAAACCCTACCACTATATATATTCCCCAATTATATGACCTTCCCGTCTTTTATCATTTTTAGCACATTTTTCATCCGCTCTTGAAAAAGCCCACATCACATCGGGCGAAACGTTGAGCTTATGGGTCTTCCACTGTTCCATTTTTCATTTCATATATATATATATATATATATATATATATATATATATATATATATATATATACTCATCCATAGTCAGATTCTTTCGTTGTATCACAGATCTTAAGTGCTGCTAAACTTGCACCTCTCCCTAGCCAGAGATTGAACTTTCAACCATCGAGTTGATAATTGTCAGCTCTATATATTAGGCCAACGAGAGAAGCGCTTATAAATGACATATCAAATGTATATTTATATAAACACTGAGCGCTGCTTCACCGTGCTCAATTTGTGTGTATTTATAAGCATGAGACACCATCCAACAATAGTGCTCAACCCGAGAAGACGGGCTTTTACATATATATATATATATATATATATATATATATATATGTGTGTGTGTGTGTGTGTGTGTGTGTGTGTGTGTGTGTGTGTGTGTTAAAATAAACAGTTTGAGTATCCGACAATTGTTTCAGAACCTCTTCGGCTCCTCTTCAGGGATATACTGATGAACAAAGATTAGATCCGCCAATACACGGATCTAATACGGATCTGATACGGATCTAATCTTTGCTCATCAGTATATCCCTGAAGAGGAGCCGAAGAGTTTCTGAAACAATTGTCGGATACTCAAACTATGTTCATTTTAATATAAAAGCTCTAATATATATTGAGCACTTTTGAAAAGTATTGGTTTTGTTCATTTTGTTAATATTTGAACTTAATTAATTAATTAATTAATATATATATATATATATATATATATATATATATATATATATATATATATATATATATATACAGGGTGGCCCAAAAGTAGGTTTACAGTTATTAAACTAAATATTTAACCTATTTAAAGTTTTTCGAATAACCTAGTTAAAAAAACTTCAAATATTAGATGATAACTGTAAACCTACTTTTGGGCCACCCTGTATATATATATATATATATATATATATATATATATATATATATATATATATATATATATATATATATATATATATATAGTAATTCAGGTAGGGTAAAAATCCACAGGTTAGAAATCCAAAGGGAATTAAACCGGGCTTATAAAAGAGTGCTCAATAAAAATATAGAGCTGTATTGTGAATGCTTTTATTCAAACATGTACAAGGTCTGCTACACTGGCATGGATCATAAAAAAATTCTCTGTCTGATGAGACCTCAGCTCTTGAGAGCTTTAGATCGATAACATCGACATGCCAGTGTAGCAGACCTTGTATATGTTTGAATAAAAACATTCACTATATATATATATATATATATATATATATATATATATATATATATATATATATATATATATATATAATACGGTGATCCAATATATTGTGTATCAACTTTTTGTATTTACTCCAACAGTGCTCAATACGTAATTAGAGCCTACCAGTAGTAGTATGACAATATATTTATGGCAATTAAATTACACAGAAGCGTCTATATTTCATCCCCGCAGGTAATTATCAGGCGAAGTGCATGGATTTTTGTTATTGACTGTTTTATATATCTAAGTAGTGTTTAGTCTCGGAAATTAACCAATCAGATTTGTTATTTCTCACTTACGGACTACTGTTTTCATTGGGCAATGATCGAACGTCTCTAAAAAAATGCCTGGCCGATCTTTACTTTGACGCCTTTCTCTTTTGTTTGTTTGGGTGTGGTGCATCTCTTTTGTAAGTGTGTCAAATGAACGGATTCTAAGCAGGTGAAGTGTGAAAAACTCAAGAACATTATACATATGGAATTGAAATTAGCCAAACGTAGACGTATTAGCTAACATAAAATAACCCTTTTTTTATGTGTCACTTTCAGTTTTAAAAAGATACATAAAAGCCATATTTAAAAAATAATACCAACCCAATATACGGGAACCCAAAATTTAATCACCCTCCATCAATCAAAAAATGTATTTCTAGTTCTATCGAACGTAGGCTGAGCAATAACTCTAGCAACGAAAAGGTATTTAAGAATTCCAAACATATTTACAACACAGCTCTAAAAAGGTAGTGGGTACAATAATATCGTGATTAAATATAAGCAATAAGATACAAATAATTATAATAGAATAAGAATAGAAGAAAAAGAAACATTATTTGGTTTACGCCACGCTATAACCAGATGCTAAAAATAAACTTGGTACGAAATTCCTAAATCTCATCGAAAATAAAACTACTCCGTGATTGATGCCTTGCACAAAATGTGCAATAAAAATAACTTAAAACTGTCATACGGCTGTTGTGTTAACTTAGAAATAATAATCAAAGCACACAATAACAAAATACTAAACGAGAGAAGTAGAGTAAAAATAAAAGCAAAATGAGTAAAACAAGTGGTAAATATAGCAACAATAGCAATAACATTAAGAAGAAAAATAATATAACCAGTAGAAATGGTAACAACTCAAAGTCTTATAGCAATCATACAAATAGAAATAAGAAAGTTAATAATGAAAAGAAAACCGTAACTGTAGAAATCGTACACTTTGCCCACTACAAAATAACTGCTTAACCAAAGGCATCGTTTACTAAGCCGCAATATTTGCCAAAGAAAACGAAAATAACAAAAAATACTACGCAGGAGAAACCTCCTTACATTTTAAAACCAGGCGTAAAAACCATAAAAGCATATTTAATAACAAAAACAAAACGATGCAAAACATCACTAACAAACCATTAGTGGCAGCTCAAAGAAAGCGGACGCTCGTCAATAGTTCAGGAGAATAGAAAGTGCACCTCGGGGTAACTTTCGGCAATCTCATAACTCTCGCTACTCAATTAGTCCTCACATTTCATGAGCGATGTTTCTGACAAAGGGGGAATGATTGCTGTTTTCTGGATCATAATCCATCGATCTAACACATATCGTTGGCTAGTTTTTGACCTTGAAGTGGCAATTTTATTAACTCCTTACATCAATTGGCTTCATTTCTTGTCAAGAGCGAGTTCCATAAAGTAAAGAAAATAAATTGACTAGGAAATATTACGATGGTCCAGTACATGTAAATATCTATAAAAAAAAGTTGTGTAAATTAGATTTGAATGAGAAGCTTGAAATTTTTTTTTTAAAAGATCACTAAAACTTACTAAATTATAGAAGCGAAATAGCAATCAACTGTAGACATAGAATAAACTTCATTGTAATATAACTATATACATAACAAATAAATAAAGAAAATTTATTTTTTTAAACTCAACTACATCAGCATTTAAAGTAGTAATGAATAATAAAATGAATAGAAAAGAAATTATTTCAATCACGCACGTGCTAAAATAAAAGAGTTTCCTATCTGTGGAACACATTACTATGGGGCTGCTTTCCTGCAGACTGCAACATGGTCGTCTTCAAGTCCAATGTCAAGAAGTACTTGCTGAACTGTCTGTTTAAATAATCAAATCGACTCTCGATTGGACAAGATCTTCCGTAATATCTTCTTTCAGCCAATAGAGGAGTCGGAATAGTCCCGTACGAATGTTATAATATTTTGCGCATAATATAACTCCCTACACACGGCAAACTAAAAGAAACTACTTACCGAACTCACTTAGAATGGATTTGTGGGATAAAATGTATCGATGACCAAATTTGAGAATCAAAATCACTTAATTTTATATTTTAATTATATATATATATATATATATATATATATATATATACAGGGTGGGCAAAAATAAGGGTCCTATTTTTAAAAATTCATAACTTTTTTATTTATTGATTTTTTTTTTTTTTTTTTAGAATAAGTAAAGGACCCCTTCCGAAGCAAGCATGAGCCGTATTAGCCCTAAGGAACGTACCCTCATTTAGAAAACATTATTTTTGCTTAAAAAACTCAAAACAGTGTAAAAAACAATACTTTAGTTTTTGTAAGTTTTAAGAAGTGTTTTTCGGCTAAAATTTGTTTTGTTTATTTCAAAAAATCTCGGAAGGGTCAGTCTACACACACATAAAGTTTGGTGAGTTTAACTTTTATTTTGTGGAAGTTATTCAAATTCAAGTTATTCAAATTTAAAGATAGGACCCTTATTTTGGCCCACCCTGTATATATATATATATATATATATATATATATATATATATATATATATATATATATATATATATATATATATATATATATATATATATAGTAAGCAATGAAAATATATATGGCAATCAAGCTACACAGAGGCTCCCGTTTTTCATCCCCGGGGGGGAATCGTCAGGCTAAATGCTATATTTTCATTGCTTACTACCTAGCTCTACTTACGCATCGAGCACTGTTGAAGTAAATACTGAAAACTGACACATAAAAAAATTATATCACCTTATAATATTTTATGTGGATACATGAAGTATTAATATATATATATATATATATATATATATATATATATATATATATATATTATGGACTCTCCCGTCGGTTTCGACGTATGAAGTTCCGTCAACCCTGTTTATTGAACCCTGTGTTTGAGTCGCAAATGACTCGTCAGTCATGCGAGTGATTTGCAGAGAAGTCCACAGATTGTCCAAGAGCGTAACACGTTTGAGTATATGGCTGGAACAGCAACAGATATTTTCTTTCCCTAGTTTCACGAAGTTTGACAATATATATATATATATATATATATATATATATAATATTTGTATAAATAAATATTAATTATTTAAATACCTAGAGACATCGATGTTTCATGCTAACGCAATCTTCAGTCTAGGAACTAATTCTCATAGCCAATTAGTTAGTAAATATAGAGGAACTTTAAATGTAAATAGCGAAAATCGGCGGCAATTTACCAGGCAGTTAGAGTGATCTACGAAACGGCGTTCGGATCGTGCATATAGCTATTTGTACTGCTTGTTATTAAAGCTACTCGAGAGTGCCCAGCCTTTGTGGGAGGGAGCTGATAAACAATAATATTTTTATAAATAAATATTAATTATTTAAATACCTAGAGACATCGATGTTTCATGCTAACGCAATCTTCAGTATAGGAACTAATTTCGATCACAAATCGCCGATCACAAATCGCCACTGATTCGTAGTCGGGGGGTCTTATCCATCGGCCATAGCCAATTAGTTAGTAAATATAGAGGAACTGTGTGTGTGTGTGTGTGTGTGTGTGTGTGTGCGTGTGTGTGTGTTTGCAGTTGTTGCAGGGTATGGTGTATATTCCTGCGAGTGTGGGGGATGTAGGTTTTTTATTGTGTCTCTTTAAAATGTTTTTTATAGTAAGTGTGGTCGTTTGGATAGTTCTAAAACCATGCTGAGCAAGGGTAGAAAAAAGATGTTTGTTTTGTGAGTTGGTAGGAAGGAAGATGTTTTTTGTGTGGGTGATGTAGTGCGGGGCGATTTGGTTTTGTTGTTGAAATGTATTTGGATGGCCTTTTTTAGCAGAGAGGATAAAATGGTTGGGGTATTTTAATGTTTTGAGTGAGGATTCTATTGTTATATTCCATTGGTTAGATATATAGGGCTGCATATGCGCAAAGCACTAAGATAAAAATCTTTAAAAATATTTTTTTTAAACGCAATAGCAAAAAACATACATCCCCAGACTCGCAGAAATATACACAATACCCTGCAACGACTGCAAACAAATCTATTTCGAGGAAACACAGCGTCCCTTAAAAAGAGGATGTACGAACACACCAGAGCAGTCAAACGTGGAGACACCCTAAATGCATTAGCCAACCACATGATAGCCCATAACTACCACATGGAAATACCTCAAGCTAAAACCATAAAATACATCCTCGATATCAAACTACGACGCCTCATTGAATCCAGTTTGATTCTACGATGCAGCAATCATATCGTACAAAGACCGGGTTTTTACAATCTTTCAATTATCATAGCTAAAATCATCCTCTCCGAACACAATTTAAGAGAATTTGACAATGAATAATTGACTTTCCGATCATTTCTCTCATACTTTTCCCCTTTTTCCTTATTTTTTTCTCGTTTTCTCCCTTTTTCTCTATTTTTTACTTTTATATTATTTTCCTTATTATTATTATTTCATTTCATATTTTTTCTTATTCAATTTTTATTCTTTTCTCTTTTTCTCCTTATTTTTGTATAAACTGCTTGTGTTTTTGCTAATGAATATGATCGCTAACTGACGATCGAAATATTTTAGCCTTACCTTAATGATGTTTTGATGTCATTATTTTTGTTAGTATGATACTCCGCTTTTTCCACATTTCCTAAACCCATTTCACATTTTGTCTAGAACTCTCGTTTCATGTTAACTTCCCTCATATATATATACATATATATATATATATATATATATATATATATATATATATATATATATATATATATATGTATATATATATATATATATATATATATATATATATATATATATATGATGATTCGATATACAAAAAAATAGAGTTAAGTAAGCTTTCCTTTTGAACTTGAGTGAAAAAGGGAATACATATGTTGTGAAGTTGTCCCACGGTAAATAATAAATAAAGGAAGTCAAGTCGAGGGTTGGTTTAACAAGTATATTAACAAAGTAAGAAAGTGACTAGCTCTTGGCTAGACAGTTACAAGACTGTGCTTTGTCTTCAGTGTCTCTGGTGACTCGCACTATTTATAGTGACAACCGGTGTAGTTTCTCCTGTGTAAGAACGGCCGGTGTAACAATATATAAATTAAATGAATGTCGGGTGCATTTTGAAGTTTTTAGTCTGACTATGGTATATTATACACAGATGAAGCCTCTTCGTGAATATTTGTGATATTTTGTATATCATAAAAATATGTTCTCAATATGGGAAGAAACAATTGTTTGTCAATAAAGTGTTTTTGAAGGAAATATAGAATGTTTCTCTGAATAACTACGGTATATATATATATATATATATATATATATATATATATATATATATATATATATATATATATATATATATATATATAGTAAGCTATGAAAATATATTTATGGCAATTAAGCTACACAGAGGCGCCCGCGTTTCATCCCCGGGGGAATCTTCAGGCTAGGGGATGAAACGCGGGAGCCTCTGTGTAGCTTAATTGCCATAAATATATTTTCATAGCTTACTACCTAGCTCTACTTACGTATCGAGCACTGTTGAAGTAAATACTGAAAATTGATACATAAAAAATTATATCTCATAAAATTTTATGGTGATACATGAAATAGTAATTAATGATGATCCCCGTGTTAATATTAGATGCTTACGTTAAGGTCTCCTGTTTTTGTTTCACTGTTAGATACTTAATCCCCCTTTTTATTTTATTTACTTTCTATTATATATTTTATTTATTTATGAATTTTCCAACGAATGTTAAGTCTGCACTATTTGGGATTTAGTTAGTTTCTGTGGGAATTTAAACTGCATTTTCCTTTTTTTTTGTCTTTTTGTTTAAAATAACTCAAAGCTTCTTTAGACTATATATATATATATATATATATATATATATATATATATATATATATATATATATATATATGCGCACGTGTGTGTGTGTGGATGTGGGTGTGGGTGTGTGTGTGTGTTGTGTGTGTGTGTGTGTGTGTGTGTGTGTGTGTGTGTGTGTGTGTGTGTGAAATAATGTAAATGATACCTACACGAATTGTGGGCTCGGCTTGAATACATAAAGTATCACTTTCATTAATAGCCTTGAAACGTGTATAAATCCATCCTATTGCTATGCTTGAAAATAATAGGATATATAAGACTAGGGAGTAGGGTAAATTATTGAAGGAAAGGTGACAAGCTGTATAAAAAATAAAACAATGAAAGTAGAAATCTATTATATTGTTTAGCGAACATCATGGCGCACGAACTTTGTGAATGTTTCACCATCAAGTGATGGATGACTGAAGAAGACGAAAGGTGGATTGTGCAATTATCTATACTACTACTACTACTACTACTACTACTACTAATAATAATAATAATAATAATAATAATAATAATAATAATAATAACTGAAACTGAAGAGATAGAAGACAACGGAATCACAGAACCAGATGAGATAGAACTCAACGAAAAAGAAGCAAGTGAAGTGGAGAACATTAGACGATACATGTTAGAAAACAAAACAAAACTCCCATCTCTCAGGAATGAAGTAGCGAAGAAGTTACAAGCAGAAACAGAAAGAGTAAACAGACTCCTCACACACATCCCAACAGAAACTATTACAGACCTAAACAACCTGATATATGCAGGGGCAAAATCGGTAAGTATGAAACTAAGAAACGAAGAGAATGGACAAAAGAGAGGACCGACAAAACCTGGATGGGAAATTAGACTGGAAACCCAGATCACCAAACTTCGGAAAGAAGCTAAAACCGTGAACAGAAGGAAGGAGGACATGAAACGATTAAGAAGCAAAAATCAGAAACGCAAGGAAAAACTAAATGAGAAACATGAAGAAATAAAACGAAAGATAGCAGCAATAGAAGGAAGACTGAGACGATACAGGTACAAAGAAAAATCCTGCAAAATCGTAGACTTTGCCGTTCCAGCGGACCACAGAGTGAAGATCAAAGAGACGGAAAAAAGAAGCAAATATACTGAACTTGCCAGAGAATTGAAAGGAATATGGAACATGAAGAAAGTCAGTATAACACCAATAATCATAGGAGCACTAGGAACAGTCCACAAAAACATGGAGAAAAGACTAGGAGAAATAGGAATCAAAGGGATAACTGAGACGTAACAAAGGACAGTAATGATCAAAACAGCTACAATCCTGAGAAATGTCCTGAAATGCGGAAACCAACCCACATAAGCAACGAATGGAGAACAAACACATGGAAGCACAAGACAACAGAACTGGGGAAAATACATCCGCACGAGAGAGGCGCAAGCATAGGCCGACACCACGAAAATTATGGACAGAGGGTCGAGGAGGGAAAGCGCAAACCAGACCTCCATTGGAAGAGCGCGGACAGCTCTGGGACCTTGGGGAGGCGTGTTGCCACTCCGGCCCCAGAGGGGACCAATGGCCCTTATCAGCGGGAAATCGGTGGTAAGTGGCTGTTGCGATACCGCAAGGTCATCAGCGGTGATGAACGAAAAGAAGTGGAGCATACTGGAAGTCTGAGAAGACTTGTTGTCACTCAGACTCCAGGGAATACCACAGGTTGTTGGAAGTGGGCGATCACTGACGATGACCAGTGTGATAACTCCTAGTGAGTAAATAATAATAATAATAATAATAATAATAATAATAATAATAATAATAATAAGAAGAAGAAGAAGAAGAAGAAGAAGAAGAAGAAGAAGAAGAAGAAGAAGAAGAAAATGGTGCCAGCATAGGCTGACACTACACAAAATATTTGCATAGGGTCAAGGAGGATGAGCAGACCGAGGCGGGACAGCACAAACCAACACAAACCAGACCTCCACTGGAAGTGCAGAGAGCGCTGGGACCTTGGGAAGGCTTATTTCCACCCAAATCCTAGAGAAGACCAATGTTCCTTACCAGCGAGAAATCAATGGTAAACGGCTGTTGCGATACTGCAAGGTTATTTGCGGTGGTTATCGAAAAGAGGTGGAGAATACTGGAAATCTGGGGAGACTTGTTGTCACTCAGACTCCAGAGAATACCACCGGTTGTCGGTGAGCAATCACTGATGACCTGTGTGAGAACTCCTAGTGAGTACAAATAATACAGAAGTAAATAAGAATAAGAAATATTAATAAACATATAAATTTAATTTAATGCAAAAAAAAGTATACATGGGTATATAATTCTAATCTCTTTTTGTCACACCTTGTTTGATACCAAATTACACGTAAGGCACCACTTCTGATGATTGGTGAAAACCGTAAAATATCAGTAACGTGTTAAACTCAAGTGTATTTTTATTATTCATCATCTATATATATATATATATATATATATATATATATATATATATATATATATATATATATATATATATATATAAATTAATTTTTACGTATATTTTACCATTAATCCAGGTAAAGTAAACATCCACGGGATAAAAATTCAAAGAATTTCAACCAGGCTTATAAAGAGTGCTCAATATCAAATAGAGCTTATATATATATATATATATATATATATATATATATATATATATATATATATATATATATATATATATAAGCAAGCGTTGTTGAACATCACGGAACTTTCGCGTTTGTATATTTTCCTCGTGGGGTTCTCAAACCGTCGAGCCATCTTTCTGGTTTCAGGTGGCAATCCGTATAGTACTTCGCCGATAGTTTTTAATTCGGCCATTTTCTCATACATAATCTGCGACACGGGCATGTCGATGTTGTCGATCAACAGCTGTTAGAAACTGAGATCTCATAAGGTAGAATGAAAATCTGATCCTTCTCTTAGGTCATATTTGGAAAAAAGTAAGTGGGGAAGAAAAAGAAAGAAGAAAAAAGAAAACGAAATTAAAAATTAAAAATTGGAAGATCACGTGGTCAGATTTATAAACCGTCGAAAATCAAATATAATATAAACTCATGTTTTGAGGATGGAGAAAAGAAAATGAGGTCAAATTTCCGTGACACATTTTAACGGCAATTTAATCTCTAGATATGTGTTATGTATTGCTTCAGCGTGTCAATATTATGCGCGATGTGGGAGTGGGAAGGATGACACCGTCAGTAGTCTGGCCTTGATTCTAGGTGGAGTGTGGAATGTTAAGTCATTTAGATCTTATTCTTAAAACCGCCCAGGGAACGAAACATAATAAACGCACAGGTAAACACACCGGGTTTTTCTATCGTTAGTAAAAAAATATAACAAAACAAAAAAATCCGCGTAACATAATAGGCGATAAAAAGTCGTGCATATAATGTGACAGTGCGTCCTAGACTTGTGGTAAAACACGAGACTACGGATATTTACATCGAGGGGTCGATCCCTGCCCGGGTAGTCATACTGATGACGGCTCATAGCCAGAAACACGTGTCCATGTCTTCCTTTTATGTACGTAAAAATTAATTTATAAAAAATGAATTAATTAATATATATATATAATATTAATTATTAAAAATAATAATGAACAATTAGAACGCCATACAATGCATTTTAGTTTTATTAATTTTTTTTTTTTCCAATTTGATTTTCGAAGATATACTTCATCATCAGAATTTCTGAATTTCAAAATAAAGATATATTAAAATACCTTTTTTTTCTTCCTTTACTTCATCTCGTTTTTGGTGTTTTCAGAAATTCTGATGATGAAGTATATCTTCGAAAATTAAATTGGAAAAAAAAAGTTAAGAAAACTACAATGCACTGTATGGCGTTCTAATTGCTCATTATTATTTTTAATAATTAATATTACCATATAAACAATGCTTTCTAAAACAAGGACAACATTTCTTATTATATATATATATATATATATATATATATATATATATATATATATATATATATATATATAAGTAGTTATTGAAAACTAAGATCTCCTCAGGCGAAAAGTATTTCCTGTCTTTTAGATGTCCATATGGAAAAAGAAGGAAGAAGAAGACTTCGGTCTGAGAACAATTGAATTATGGCGTGACCTCGGTCAGATGTGTGTATGGGGTGTAATTTTGAATAGGGGAGATAGAAAGTGTGAATGTCTGTTTCGGGTAATTTTACTCTGATTACTTCCCTGGGAAACATTAGCACCATCTTTGTTACCGCATAGTTGAAAAACAACAACACATTATTATTTAAAAAGAAAGAAAGTTAATTTTAAAACGTAATGTACATTAAGAGTTGAAAATATATACTTTAATAATTCTATTCGAAATCTCGTAATTTCTCTATAACTCTCTTATTTACTTTCTCCCCCTCTCACTTAAATATCGCAAGTGCAGATTAGTCGTCCGAGGCTATAGCAATGCGATGTAGTTGCCGTAAGATGGAACAGTGAAAAGAAATAAACGAAGAGAGAAAGTGAAACTCAAGTTCCATCTTACGGCAACTACATCGCATTGCTATAGCCTCGGACGACTAATCTGCACTTATTTTTATCAGCAATGCTTCAAACAAACTACAATCTCCTTATATATATATATATATATATATATATATATATATATATATATATATATATATATATATATATATATATATATATATGAGAGAGAGAGAGAGAACGAGAGAGAGACAACTAGAAAAATAACCATCCTAAGACAAATAAAATTAATTCCTCGAGCAAAATAGTGCTGAACCACTTTTATGTCCCTTTACGAAGATTAAACCAAGATATAATGATACTCAACTTTATTTATAGAATCCTTATTCCAATTTTGCCTTAAACCCATTACATGGTTTTTATTCTAGAAAATCTCTAAAATTGAAAGCTTAAGCTTAAGGGGTCTTCAGGGAATCTTGCTTAATCACGATCTAATGACTGTGGATCAAATTTTATGCGAATCTGGAATATTTTAATTTTATTATGCTCCATTAATCCCCTTTAGAATAGTCCAAAGAAACTGAAATTTAGGAAATATTTATTAGTTGATATCTCATATCTTCACAAAATCAGAAATATCTGAATTTTCACGAATCTTTTTCACCCCTTCCTCCTTGTCCTCTTTGCCCCCTTTTACATAAAACTAAATTAAACTAAATAAATCGCACATTACCCACATTTACGGATGTTCTAGAATTAATAACGATCGGTTAATTAGTCTTGGAGTGAATCCTGTACATATAAATATATAAACATATGCCTAACTATATATAAATATAGCTATAGTCATTCGCAAACAGCCGTTTCGTCATCAACCACTCAGTGTGGCTAGATGCAGAGAGTGTATGTGCGCGACTGACTGTAGCAGAAATTCAAGCGTTATATATGTAGTCTCTCTGTTTACATATATATATATATTTTATTGGGCCTGTCAGAAAACCCGAGAAATCCATTCTTTACAGAAGAGTAATGCTTTACGCTACAGGAAACCGTTGTTACCTCTACCAAGGAGCATGACAAATGCTTACAATCTCACAAAATATATGATAAAAATATATACAGATCATATTATGTTGAATATTTCATCACATAGGCACGTCCCACGTCAATGTTTCTTGCAATTGATCTAGCTTATTGTTAAAAATATCTACACTGGTGCTATTTTTAATTTGATTAGCTAATATTAATATATTACTCTATTGTAAAAAAAGTAATGGAATATTTATCATTTCATTTTCTTAAGGCAGCTACAACCGTTGGAGAAGAACACTTGTGAGTCCCTCCCCCCCACACCTTCTGAAATACCACTGGGGAAGGTATGGACACCTGATACTAATCTGGCGCAGGAGGTATACCGCCCAGGTATTACCTTCCCCTTGGGTTTATTGCCTATCGCTCGAGACGCCCATATTTGTGGGGGAGTGTCTACGGGGCTTTACAGGTTATTATTGTTATCAATTCAGATTGATCCTTTTCGGGTGAACTGGATTCTCCCCACATTAAAAACGAACCTTGTGTCTAAACTTACTGTCGTAGGGAGGCAAGTAAATAAGTAAAACCTTCCCCAGGTAAGGTAGGTATTTCTGTATGCGTGCGTATGTTTTTGCGTTGGGATTAAACCTAGAAACTACACAAGATACACTTACAAAAATTACATATTCTGATTTAGTATGACCTCGAGCAGGTTATGGTAAAATAAATACTTTCATATTTATTTGGTTATGGCATCTTTTATAGAAAAGCCCCGCCTAAAAAAAAAATAACCCTAATTCGACGCGTACGTGTGCGCATACTGCGCATCACTGACGAGCCTTTTTCCATTATTAGCGGGGATCTTCTACAAAAAGACCCCTGTTGGGATCACCAAGGACCAAATTAATTAGTGCATGGGAGCACAGACAAAAATGCTTTCTTCATTCGTATTCGTAATTATTCGAAAAACAGAAACAGAGAGAGTGTTGTGTGTGTGCGTGTGTGAGAAGGGAAAAGAAAGATAGGGGGTTAGTGTTTTTTTTTATATGTAACACTGCTTCAAAAAATATATCACTACTGGCGCAATCCTCTACCTGTGTAAGAGTCAAATATGGAGTACTGTTGACACATCTGGGGAGGTGCCGCTCAGGGCACCCTTTTCCTGCCTTGACAGAGTACAAAACCAACTTCGAAATCTAGTGGCCGATGTCCTCTTCTCCACCATACAGCCCTTCTCTCGCAAAAGAGACACTGCATATCTTTCCTTACTCTATCGCTACTTTCATAGCAGATGCTGACTGAACTTCATCCTATGACCTCCGCCTCCGTTAAAACGTTTACACCAAAAACTCTAGCTTCAACCATTGTCAATAAATTCCCTTTCTCTCTTTGTATTCCTAGAACTAAGCCGAACTTTCATGAGCAAAATGTCTCTCCTAGAACTGCCCGTCTGTGGAACACAGTACTGCAAGGCTGCTTCCCGGTTGACTATAATATTTCCGTTTTCAAGTCCAATATAAACAAATTGTTGCTGAGCCGTCCTCTTTAATAATACATTTCTCTACTAGTTCCAACCATCGTTACAAATCTCCTCGATGTCTTACCGTCTACCTGTCTAACCCAATAGCCTTTATCCTTGAGTGGCTGTTGGGCCTTGATACGTGGTGACTCGTTTGTAAAAAAAAAAAAAACGTTTTTCTTTAACTCTTCCATTTGCTTATCCAGGATCCCGGGCAACGTTAGGTAACCCTTCTATTATTCAATGAAACATTTTCAATAGGCATTGCGTCTTGGCATCTTTGTTGACAGTCGATAAGAAAGCATCGTATGTTGGCAGAAACTTCATTTTCCTTGTTCATATTGACTTCGTTACTGTTATTGGCTTCGTCATGCGTCGTATTACTTCTACAAACGAACGACATCATTAACATAAAATATTATAATTGGCGATGATGTTTCTATTGTAGAATTACTTCGCCCTCGCGTTATTTATAGCATTGCAATTCTTACGAGTAAATAAACGTTAGATGTTTTTTATTTATTATTATTGTTGTTGTTGTTTTCGTTTGTTGTCATCTTTATTCTTTCTTCATTTTATTTATTTTTTTTTTTTTCGTAGCATAATATTCGCGAAGAAAACGAGAAAGAAGCTTGCCAACAATGTCACAATCACACATAAGCGGGCAGGAGAAAGAAGTGTCGGCCATGCGCGATAGCAGCAGGTGCTTCGAAAATGGCTCCAAGGTCATTAGCAAATGCAGGCAAGTATATATCAAGTGCCACCGTCCTTGTTTGAACATTGGAAGGCTTTCTTTTTTTCTGACTTTTTTAACTAATTATTTTACACTTGCAGTTTTGTTATTTATTTATTATAAAATAATAAAATTAGGCACAAGGCCATGAAATTGGGGTAGTGAGAGATGTAGGTCTCCCACTGATTATCTTATTTTTTAACAAGCTCAGAGCATTTTTCTTTGTATAGACATAGTTCAAAATCGACTCCGAAATCTAGTGGGGAATGATCTCTTCTGTTCTCATAGAAGAGACGTTGTTAGTCTCTCTCTACTCTATTATTATTTCCTTAGAAGATGCTCGACTGAGCTCCAATCTCTGGTTCGTCAGTGTAAGACATTCACAGCAAGAACTTGTGTTGCTCTCTCAATGAAAAAAGAAACTTTATTTTCTTTCTCCGTGTGCCTGACGCAAGGCTGAATTTCCACAAACAGAACTTGTTCGCAAGAGCTTCTCACCTGTGGAACACATTACCACAGGAATGATTCCCTTCAGATTACAACATGGTAGTCTTCAGATCCAATGTTAACATATTCCTATTATGAACCGTCCCTATAATTATTCGAACTTGATCCCCCCATCAATCATTTGCAATCCTCTCATAAGGTTTCTCATCGCTCAACTCACAATCATTCCATCTCATTAACCCTTATCCTCGAGTGGCTCTTGACCTTTGATAAGTGGTGATTCATTAGTAAAAAACAAAACGAAAGAGAAGAACAGACGCAACCATTCAGCCTGTTCAATTAGCCATCGCATTCATACTTGCCATCACTACAATACCGCATTCGCTATATTGGCTACTGTACGTAATAAATGTTAACACTGCTTATTACAAAGTAATGAGTGATTACTGTCACCATAACACTTCCGGTGAGCACACCGCCAGCTTCAACGTAACCCCGGTGTTATTTTTAATTATTTCTTTTTCTGTTACGTTTCATGGTGATTAGATTTGGAGCGGATGCGCATGCGCAGCGTCGAACTGCTTTGGCGAGGAGAATTAACTGCCGTGGCCAAGGAAACGGTGGGAGGAGAGAACAATATGGCGGAGTGAAAAGAGTAAGACTTGCAAATGAAAGATCTCAAAAACATATATAGAAATGACGAGAAATGGTAGCAAAGAAGACAGACTTTCTTAATAAGATCTTAATAGTATTTTTCTTTCTGTTTTAAAAAAAATATTTTGAAGAATACTCTTCATTGCAACACTTGTAAAATACATACAAGATCGGTTAAAGTCCAGAATAGTTAACAGTCGATAACTTGAAAAAATAAATAGATAAAAGCAACAAATAATTTATATCAAACGCAGTAGAATTACATTCTCTACCGACCCATATACCTTTAACACGTGGAAACTGTTTGTAAGAATTCTTTTATTTTAGAATTTTATTTCGAAGAAAGTGGTCTTATCGACACACGAAAATCAAAATGGTGGCCGAAGTGATCGCTTAACTTTTTTTAACTACGTGCTTAAAAGATAGTTAAGAAATAATTACGCTACTACTAACCCTAAATCTAAGTGGCAGTCCCCCCCCCACAACAAAAGTCCTCGTTAAACTACATGTAATCGCACATCAGAATTATGTGATCTATTCCCCGCTTCTTTTGTTCCAGCTCGTTTGACTCGTTGGTCTAGTGATCTCCATCAATTCGCTGTTTTGAAACCTCATTGTAATACAGCTTTCTATTCCAGTAGCTTCTTTCCAAGAACCGCAGGCTTGTGGAACTCTCTTCCTGATGACTGTTTTCCTTCTACCTATAACCTTGGTCTTTTCAAGACTAAGGCCAATAGGCATCTCCTGTCTTTTCGATAATCATATTTGTTCTTGTTATCTCTTTACATCAAGTAGCTTCATGCCTTGTCTGGAGCGATTTCCATAAAAAAACATTGTCTTTAAAAGTGTTAATAACTTATCA
Organism: Sepiola atlantica; assembly: GCA_963556195.1. NCBI lineage: Eukaryota > Metazoa > Mollusca > Cephalopoda > Sepiida > Sepiolidae > Sepiola > Sepiola atlantica. The sequence continues at coordinate 205,430,400 of OY744516.1, read as the reverse complement.
GAGATACACAATTTCTTAAATTGTTTTTCATCGTAAGGGAATCAAAATTGTTTTCTTTCTTTTTTTTTATATTAAAATGAAAAAGCATTTAAGTTTTTGGCTTTGTAAAATAAAATTCGTACTTGAATCAGGGTTTCATGTTCTCTAAATAGTAAACAAATGGTATAAGCACTAACCGAAACCATTATTTGAACATGAAAGGCAAAGCACCTTCTGTGTAGAATATTGCTGCCGCATCTGGGAACGTACCGCTCGGAGCACTCTTTCTTGCTTTGACAGGGTACAACATCGATTTTGCAATCCAGTCGGAAAGTCTCTCTCTACTCTATTGTTATATCCTCAGAAGGTGCTCGACTGAGCTTCAATCTCTGGTTCATCCTTGTAAAACATTCACAGCAAGAACTCGTACCCTTACAACATAACAACTGCAAATAATTTTCATTTCCTCCTCCTCCGTGTATCTAACATCAAACAGAATTTCCACGAACTTCACATCCGTGGAACATAATATCACGATGTTATATAATGATGGACGTAACTTGTGGGATTATAAAAACCTTTATGAGAATGTTATATAATGATGGACGTAACTACTGGGATTATAAAAACCTTTATGAGAATGTTATATAATGATGGACGTAACTTGTGGGATTATAAAAACCTTTATGAGAATGCTATATAATGATGGACGTAACTACTGGGATTATAAAAACCTTCATGGGAATGTTATATGATAATGGACGTATGTGGTGGAGAACGGATGTGGGGTCGTTTGTTTGGCTTGTGCGATTTAGTGCGTGCCGCCGAGTGCATAGAGTGCGATGCTGTTTCCGGGAATCGAAACGTGACAAGTGACGAGACAATGGATGACCCTAGTTCAAAAGGTCATCCTACACCTGTGTGGTGATCACGTGATATTACGTTACAGTTTTGATATGTGAGAAAATTGGAGTTTTCAAACTAGTTCGGACTTAGGAGGCGCAGAAGTCGGACGAAGGAATTACGATGTAGCCAAGTCAGAACGGGAAATGTTTTTCCCTAAGAAAGAATACTGGCGTACAAGATGTCATTCTCCCCCCTGTCTCCTCAAATAACAAAGGACTGATTAGACAATAAGCTAGCTAAGAATTAACCACGATATTCGTAAATATCTCAATCTCTCTCTCTTAACGATGAGCAAAACATCTCCACGGGCAATAGAAACTGACGCCGAATAAAAAGTAATTAAAATGAAAAGATTGTTGTCTTATGAAGCGAGAAAGGTCTTTTGTTACAGACAACTCACGGAGATGGCCACTACAGTGCAGAGGCGAAGAAAGTACTCAACCACTAGACGACAGAGCAAACCGAAAAGAAACGAAAGAATGAATTATTAAGGGGTTATGCAACACACGAGCCTGCCTCCGTGCATGATACAACATGGTCGTCTCTAAATCTAATGTCAACAAATATTCTCACAAACCGTCCTCATAAGTAATTAGATTTTAAAACCCTTCATAAGGTTCTTCATCATTCAACTGACAATTTATCCATCTCATTAATCCTTATCCTCGAGTGGTTTTTAGCCTTGATAAATATTGAATTATTTGTAAAAATAAATTATCCATGAACGCACCTGTCCAGCACGTAACTGTCTTATAAGCTCCTAGGACTGACTTTCACTCCAGACCTGAAATGGAAGACTTACATCAGATCTGTTGCTAAGGTCGCTGAAAAAATTGTTGGATCATTCTATCGCTCCATAAAGTGTCTCACTCCTGGCGCAATCTTCTACCTGTAAAAGAGCTAGATACGTCCTAAAATGGAGTACTTCTTTCATATGTGAGGAGGTGTCGCTCAGTGCACTCTTTCTTTCTCTTCCCTACAGCCTCTTTCACACGGAAGAGATGTTGCTAGCCTCTCTCTACTGTATCGTTATGTTTATGGTAAGTGTTCGATTGAGCTCCAATCCGTGGTAACCTAGCACATCCTATCTGTGTAACAAAATACCACGAGGCTGCTTCCTAAGCGACTACAACATGGTCGTCTTCAAGTCTAATGTAAACAAATACTTGTTGAGCCGTCCTTTGCGATAATCAATTCCTCTTAAGTAATCTTCTGCCCATTCCACCTATTGGTTCCAATAGTGGCGATCATCGTTCGACTGGCGATCTCTTTAACCCTTATCCTCGAGTCCCCCCCCCACACGGGCCTTGATAAGTAGTGACCCATTATTATATAAAAAAAGAACCGTCCAAATATATTTCTGGAATTTATCGTCCAATGTTCTGCAAAGTACCTGGCATCATTTGTAAATTCTGTGAATTTTCCTGGCATTCTCTCAGAGTTGCGGCGATAACAAATGGGTGAACTTTATTTTAGTTTGTTTGTTTGCCTGTATCTCGCATCTCATTTCCTTGATTTTGTTTCAATGTGGTTTGTTGATGTTGTGGAGAGTCTAAAAAGGAATGTTAATCTAACGTTACATCTTCACGTTTCGTTGCTTCGCGAACCAATTTCTCGCCGCTTCAAGGGAATGCCCTCTTCTCTTTCCTACAGCCTTTTTCTCACAGAAGATACATTGCTAGTCTTGTTCTACTCTATCGTTATTTTCATGATAGGTGCTCGACTGAGCTCCAATCTATGCTCTCCCTTATAGAACATTCACAACAAAAACTCGTCTAGCTACAACCACTGTAAATAAAGTTTCCTTTCTCCCTATGTGCACCTAAAACTAAACGGAACTTCCATGAACAGAGTTTCTTTCCAGAAACTACCCGTCTGCGGAACATAACACAACGGGATTGCTTCCAAGCTGAATACAGCAGTGCCAGTTTTAAATCCAATGTTAAGCAATTCTTGTCCACTTAAAAATGAAATTCTGTTCAATGTTAACACATTCTTTTTTAGCTGTTCTCTTAAATAATTATATTCTGACTAGTTTCAACCATCGTCAGTAATCCTCATTGTATATCTAATAAACTCATTAACCTTTATCCTCAAGTGGCTTTTATGTCTTGATAAACGATAACTTATCTAAATACTTAAATGCGAAAGTTGTTCCACCTATCCTTATTATATTAACATCAAAACAGGTTGTGCTTATTTTATTCAATTATACCGAATGCTACCTTTTAATACCGTATATACAGCAGACTGCAAATACCGACAAACACTGCTTGATCTTCTTAATTTGCATATTTATTTCATAAACAGCTTCTAATGAATTAATATTCTGTAATATACAGTTGTAATTTTACATTGTCATGTTTTCTTATGTATACGCAGTATTTTCGTCCATAGAAAAACGTATGATGTTGCCGGGAAGATGAGAACAGATACTATACTTTGATCTTAGCCAAAAAGTCAAGAAACCATAAAGACAAATGTTTTTATAACTAGCCATTTTCAAATGAATGAAAAAAAATGATTTATTCTATTATTTTATTATCTTTTAATAGGGGTAATGTAGTATCAGTTCTGTTGTCATAAGACTATTACCTCCTCCTTATTAAAGGGAATTACCTCCTCCTTATTAAGGGGAATTACCTCTTCCTTATTAAGGGGTGGGGGTGATCCTCCCAGGTATGACATCCTCTTTTGGGGAAGGGGGTAGTGTAATATCTGTTCTGTTGTCATGATACCATCTTCCCAGGGACTACCTTCTCCGTATTTCGGGGGGGGGGTATAGTGAAGTATCTGTTCTGTTGCCATGATACCATACTCACAGGAATTACTTTCTCGTTTTATGGGGCGATCCTCCACGATATTACCTCCTCTTTTTAAGGGTAGCATAGTATATGTTCGTTCCTCATGATACTATATTACCATAATTATCTTCTCCATTTAAGGGGGCGAGGGGTTAGTGTACTATCTGTTCTATTTTCATGATATCACCATCCCAGGCATTACCTTTTTTATGTGGGGGATCGTCATGATGCCATCCACTCAGTCATTGACTTCTTCTTTGGAGGTCAGTGTAGTATATGTTCGTTCATCATGATATCATCCTCACCGCCTAGCAAAAATAGGGAGCATATATTTGCTAGTTAGTACATAAAAACATAATTTTAGGGGATCCTTTACTTTAGAAAATTATGAAGTTTGGGAAATAAATAAATGGGTGCTTATTTAGAACAGGGTCCCTAGAAAAAATTATTTTCATGTAAAATCAGTATTTTGTACTTACTCAGGCATAGTTTCTCACTCACGGTACGCAAAAGAATGTTAAAATATCAAGTAGAACTTTAATTAGAACGATTTTTTCATTTCCATAAGGGCGATGTACAACGTCTATTCGCCGACATTTTGGGTGTGAGCGATCGATGGAATAGCCAAGGGCAATAACTCCGTTGTTATTGTTAGAATTTTAAAAAGAAAGAAACACATATGCAATAATAATAAAATATATATTTATTAATTTAAAAAAATGAAAATTAAATAATTATTTTTGATTTTTTCACCGGGGTACTTTCCACGATATAATTTTATAGATTAATAAAATGTAGGTACTTATTGTCCTTGGCTATTCCATCGATCGCTCACACCCAAAACGTCGGCGAATAGACGTTGTACATCGCCCTTATGGAAATGGAAAAATCGTTCTAATTAAAGTTCTACTTGATATTTTAAAATTCTTTTGCGTACCGTGAGTGAGAAACTATGCATGAGTAAGTACAAAATACTGATTTTACATGAAAATAATTTTTTCCAGGGACCCTGTTGTAAATAAGCACCAATAAATGGTTATAAAATCAAAGTTGTAAATAATTCATACAAAAATAAACGAGAAAGTTTCAAGTGAGTCATGCATTTATTTTTCATCCCCAAAAGGAAGCCGAGGAAATTTGTTTTCGCAGCTACAAAATTAGGTTCTGCAAAAAGGTTAAAATAGTTAGTTAAAATCCACTCCCTATTATTGTGGTCATAATTTATTACTAAAATATAATTCTTACAAGAAATAAAGAAAAGAAAATTGTATAATATAGGGTTTTATTTAGAATTCAATATGGACGGTAGCATTTGCCACAAGCTTCTTAAGCTGCTTGGGAACCGCATCAACTGATTTCACAAGTAATTTATTTTCTTAATTAGTAGATCCTCCATGACCATGTTCCAATGTTAGTGTCTCTGTAAGTATATTTTTATTAGAGGGTTGGGGTCACATTATAGTATCTTTCTAATATATCTACTCGGGTATTATCCGTTGCTTTTGGGCTCGTCTTAGTATTGTTAAATAGTAATGGATATGTTCGCTAGTATACATCTGATGATTTGGATTTGCAGGTCAACGTTCACATTTACAGAAGAAACGGGGGTCATGGGGTCGGCGTGTGAACTCAGATGTCAGCCTAACCTGCTGTAGCTAGAAGCGAACGTGACGTCACATGTCTGAGTGAGAGAGGGAGCGAGAGAAGTGGAGAGTTTTTTTAGAAGCGTTGAGCGAACAACACGTGTAAAGAAATCACTTAAAAATCTATGATCAATTAAGGGACTTTGGCTTCAGATGTCCGTAGCCCGGAATTCCACTCCCGCCACTAGCAGAAGATAAGGCGACGTCAAAAGCTTAATAAATGACCCTTCTCCAAAATTCAGAATATTCTTTTTTTTTGGGTTGTTGTGAGATTTTAATTCTAGGCGAGAATGCCCCCCCCCCTCCTGGAGACGATCGTAAATGAAATGCCTCAGTCATGGGAGGAACGGTGGATACGAGGTAGGATTTAATTGTGCTGATCTGATTTGTGATTTGTTTGATTGTGACTTACGGGACATAAAATCTCCCCTCGGAGGGGAGAAATATGCAATAGTATATTTCACCCATATTTTTAGTTGTGTTTATAAAGTTCTATTTTAGTTTAACTAACCTGTGGTTGGGCAGTATCATCTGGCTATGTGGGTTGGTTTCCGCAAGCTAAGATGTTTCTTAATATATCGGTTGTTTTCATCAGTGCCGAGGTTTACTAATCTAATTTCTTTTGTAGTTCATTTCTCCTTCTGCGTGGTCTTTGGTTTGTGATGATCATATTTATTTGTATTTTGTCTGTTCTATTCTGTTACCTGAAATAAGGCCCAACAATCGCAGGATGCTAACCAGGTGACCCGTGTTGGTTATCAAAAGAACCCCTGTCAAGGATGACGCTCAGATCTTTCTTTTGACCCCCATGGCTTTTATATTTCTTTGGTGTCATTTTCTTTCATGATTTTGTTGGTGTATGTGGCAACACCAGGCCCAGGCTTAGTTGCGAGTGGTCATGTCACGAGGATAGTGTGTATCTATCCCATATAGGAGAGTAGAAAGTGAACGTGTTTACTTCCGACAGCTTCGTAACTCTCGTTTCCTTTATTTTGTCCTTTAGTTCTCACATTTCATGAGCGATGTTTCTGACAAAGTGGGAAGAATTGTTGTTTTCTAGTTCGGAACTCTATCATAAAGACCAATGTATATTTATTTGTATATAAATAAATATATGTATATCCATCCTGTCACGAAAAAGTTAGCGAGTAAAACCCGTGATTTTTCTAAACCCTGGACGAAATCATTTCAAGTGGTGAGGGGGTATCGATAAAGCAAAGAGCAGGTGAGACAACAACCTCAGACTAACCCCGCCGCCTGAAATGAATTCGGACAGAAATCCCCCACTTTATAATAAAAAGTCAACTACGAGTGTTCTTTTCTTTTCTTTAGATCATCGGAAATGATAATAATAATTAATATATGAAAAACTAAACTATTGACGTAATTCTGTGATTTTATATGAATATTTTAGTAATATATCTAGAAAAAAAACGAATGCGAACACTGGTGAAGCATAATATTTTCCGTCACGTGTACAAGTAATATATTTATAAGAAATACGAGTTTTACAATGTAACATCATTTAAGTTTAAGTTTGACCAGATTAACACACAAGTGCAGAAACGTTCTTGTTTTTGGGTTTTTTTTTTAATATGTTGCTACTGTTAAAAGCGACTCTATATAATATTTCCAACGTTTTAAGTAAGAGGCTGAAAACAAATGAAAACTAAGGCGGCCTCCAGAATATTACTGAAATTATCCCTATCCTCTGCCAGGTGCGGGGTGGGTATTGATTTACTCCTCACCAGGAGTTAGGCACAAGGCCAGTTTTTATCTTACTCCCACAAGTAAGATGTGACCCAAGGTCGGGTCGGGAAAGTGGGGTTTAAAAATTGCCTGGGCAGCCGTGCCGTCTGCGATAGCTGCAAATAAAGGAACGCTTGTTTTTGATTCTAAAGAATTATGCGGAACATTTTCTTGCCGTGTATTCGGCTCCCTTCTCCAATCAAAGGCATGGGTGGCTCAAATCCGAGCTCAGTGTACAGCCCTGCGCGCGATATGTGCGGTTTAAAACGTACATACGGGCAACGTTTGTTTGTTTGTTTGTTTGTTTGTTTGTTTCCATTAATCTGTTGTCTTCTTTACGTCATACGACAGTTTCATTTTGAAGCATGTTGTTTCTTACTTTCTACGCAGTCCTTTGCATTACTGCTGTATCTGCAAGATCTTTCAAGCTGTACCGGGCGTCGCCGGGGGGGGGGGGGGGGAAATACCCCCTCCCCTGGAATGTACTTGGCTTTACTAAAAGAACGAATGACAAAAAGAGTGTGTTATTTTTTTTTATGTCACGGACAATACAGTAAAGCCATTAAATATTATAAAGATAAAGATAGCAATTTCATCACTAAACGCGCAGATTGAATAGGCGCATAGTATTTTCGGATATCGCCAAAAACTGTTTGCTCCCTCCCCCCCTGTTAAAAATTCTGGCGACGTCCATGCTGGGTGTGCAGTAGACAAAGCGATGTTGCATTGTATGGTCATCCTCTCAATCAGATTGTTGTGTCCGTATTGTAGCCTCATCTGTCCATAGCAGCTTTTGGTCGCCTCATTCCCGTTCTCGGGTGGTTAAGCATCCTCTACTGGGCATTGAGTGTTTCTTGGCCAAGATGACGAAGGCTTAAGAACAGGATGCTACCAAGTCACTAGGAGGAGAACCATTCTCTAGGCCTCTGATATACAACTGCAGTATAAACAGATAGATAATATATATCATTCTTTGTATTCGATATTTTTGGTTTCGTTTCGTTTGCTTCTTATACGGCATATCAACACCTATTTTTTTTTTGGGGGGGGGGGGGGGGGTATTTAATACCGAAACCTAATACCAATCATAAACGATTCATTGTAAACGATAAATTGAACACAAGTTGCTATTTTATCCATAGCCGAGGAAAAATCGTGGGTTCATGCCTTTCTAAATAGTGTTAATTCGAAAATGACAACAATAGATCGAATTGGATGCGAATTCAACATATCCGATTCCATAATCTTCGCCGGCATCCATTGATATAATTACGCACCACTTAGATATTTGTAAAACATTTTTATTTTACCTATTTCGCTGATAGGTTTAATGTCGGATCAATAGTTGATCTATATATTGAACAGACCTACTATTATATGTACGACAAATTTGTTGACTTTTTTAAAAATCGATTTGTATGTGATAGCATAAAATATCTAAGATTCAATAGTTTTTTTTCAATATATATATATATATATATATATATATATATATATATATATATATAATTTAGCATGATCATTCTCTACGGGGATGAAACGCGGAAGCCTCTGTGTAGCTTAATTGTCATAAATATATTTTCATAACTTACTACCTAGCTCTACTCACGTATGTGAGCACTGTTGAAGTAAATACTGAAAATTGATACATAAAAGATTATATCTCCTTATAATATTTTATGTGGATACATGAAATAATAATAATATATATATATATATATATATATATATATATATATATATATATATATATATATATATATATATATATATATTATAATTATTATCAGTATTCTTTGATTTTGATTTTTTGATTTTGATTCTTAACGGTCCCAACCACGTGACTTTCCAAATTAAAATTTTAAATTTCTTTTCTTTTTTCTCCATTTCATTTTTTCCAAATATGATCTAAGGTTAAGATTGGATTCAAACTCTGCCTGATGAGATCTCAGTTTATAATAGCTGTTGATCGATAACATCGACATTCCAGTGTCGCAGATTTTGTACATGTCTGTGTAAATAAAAAATAATCATATATAAAAGCTCTATTTGATATTGAGCACTTTTTATAAACCCGGTTGAAATTCTTTGGATACTACCCTGTGGATGTTTTACCTGGATTATTATATATATATATATATATATATATATATATATATATATATATATATATATATATATATATATATTAAAATATGAACTTTATATAAAATTGAAAAACTTAATTAAAAATCGTTTAGGAAAACTCACCTTAGAGTTATCTCTGCGAATTAATCCAAATCTGCAAGTAAATGTAAGCTCAATAACTTATTAAAAGTAGAATTTTAAATTCTAATGAGAGGTCTATACATGAGCTGCCCATAAGCCTTGAGCCAACCTAAATAAATACTCCGAGACACGTCTAATGTGATATGTACAAATCTTTCTTTCTGAAACTTGATTTGAATGTTTAAAACACACACACACATATATACACACACACACACACACACATATATATATATATATATATATATATATATATATATATATATATATATATATATATATATATATATATATATATATATATATCCAGAGCTGCCATAAGTAACTATATAATTGTATTTCAACATGATAAATGTAACATGGAAAAATCCGTAACTGTAATATAAAAACTAACAAAGGGTAAAACACTTAAGTTTTTTGCAACATAAAACAGGATGTTTATTAAATCTCCGTGTGCTCTCCATGGAGGTCAATGCACTTTGCAAATCTTTCACGGGCTGAGCGACATACTTTGGCGCACAACTCCAATGGCACTTGAGCAATGTCAGCTCAGATTTGTTCCCTAAGTCCAACGATCCTATGAAAATATACGATTTTCGCTCTCAAAAGACACATGAAATAAAAGAAATGCTTAAGTATCAACAAAGTTAAAAACAACAGAAAATTCATAGTTACTTATGGCGGAGCCTATACATATATATATATATATATATATATATATATATATATATATATATATATATATATATATATATATATATATATAGCTGGCTCTTAATATTATCTTCATCTGAAACTTTTATTGAAAACAGGAAAATATATATATTAGTGAGAAATTAAAAGAAGATGGAGAGATATATTAACAGAGTATAAGCAATGAGAAGGAATAGAAGAAGTCGAAGGGGAGGAGGAGGAGGAGGAGGAGGAGGAGGAGGAGGAAGAACTGAATGAAGGAAGAAAGAGTACGATAAAAGAAAGAGGAGGGTAGGCGGTGAGAAAAGAGTGGTAAAGTGAGAAAGAGGAGGAGAGGTAGTAGTATGCAGAGGGCATCCACATTGGGGGGGGGGACATCCAATCTTAATATCGAACTATCTCCCTTTCTCATAATATTTCTCAGTATTAGAACTTATACTTGAGTCTTTCGGGCAAACAATCAAGGAGTTGACCTACTGGGGGAAGAGAGAGGGGGTAACAGAAGAAGGAGGAGAAAGGTGACGGGAATAAAATCAGGATGGGATTAAAGAAGAAGAAGAAGAAGAAGAAGAAGAAGAAGAAGAAGAAAACTATAGTAGGAGCGCTTCATAATGTAAAAAGAAAAAAAAACGATTGCTATTTAAGAGCCGTGTGGAAATCAACGTTTTAAGTTAACCAAGACTGACTATAGTAATAATAATATAATAATAATAATATAATAATAATAACACATAAACCCGTAATAATAACCATACTTATGTTGCATGGAAATTCAAGAAACTCAGACAGCAGCAGCAGCAGTCGAGGTTAGCGTAAAGATAAATACAGGAGGCTAATCGCAAATACGAAATATAAAGTCTGAAATTACTGCTATTTGAGTTTCTATTCCTAAGGAAGTGTTGAATAGTATTGTTGCAGAGCATCGTTCGAAAACCGGTGGAAAAAAAGGGAGGGGGGGGGTCGCTCTTATCACCGGATCATCAGCAAATAGAGAGAGGGATACACTGAAGGAAGGAGAAAGGAATGGTCATTAACCAGCATACGCCATTTTGTGTGCGAGTGCGCATGCGTGCGCCACTATGCATTTCAAAGACAGTAGCTGAGGTCGAAGTTACCCCTCCCCCTCTCTCTATGACTTGTGGATAAAGATTTGGTAGTAGTGCTAAAGCAGTGTCTGTGTTAGAAGACCATGTCACCCCCCTCCAATCTAATCCCCCCTTCCTCATAAGTCCAACATAAGTCCCACTCCCACTTAGAGATCAACCTGCTTGTTTTCGGTTCTAAACCAACCGAAAAACAATGGAAAATATATTCTTAAGTAAGTTTTTTTTTTTAGCCACACGTCACTACCATTGAATTTACACACACACACATGTATATATATATATATGTGTGTGATGTCCGGATGATGATTAGAAATCATTTGATATTTCGGGAAAATCTTCCCCTTGTCAAAAATGGGCACAAAAGAAAAGTCCGACTGTGTGGAATGCATCAAACCCGACTGATGGGTGCCAGAAATATATATATATATATATATATATATATATATATATATATATATATATATATATATATATATATAATATATATATATATATATATATATATATAATTAAATATTTACAACACTTTGAGGATATTTGAAGGAGGACGACCCCCTAGAGTAAATGTGGTATTGGGGTGGCTGCAATGATTCTAGCTAAGAGTATAATAGACAGAGCAAGATAAGCAAACGATAGACAACAACCTCTATTTTCCCCGCACTTTTAATGGCCTTATGCCTAATTTTTTCAAATTTTAAATTGTAATTTTATATTTTTGGCAAATAAATAATATACAGTTTATCACATGTCTTCAGTCAGAGAAGTGGAAATCCTAGACTGAAGCTAATTTAATTTTGGTCTCAATCCAGAATCCACCTTAAAAAAAACGACGTGGTCTTTAGCTTTGCCCTAGTGGGGAGGTATATACTAGGGGCTACTTTTTGGGAACACACCAGTGCCTTAATTCTGTTTTATCATCAAAACTCAGAAAATTATCCAATTTCAATAAAATTGATATAACTTGGTTAGAAGTTATAATAACAAAAATAACCAGCGTGTAAGGTCTTTAAAAGAGGATGGTTTATTACAATTTTCTGGATTAGTGCTATTGTTTTCTACAAGATATTTGTACAAAACAATAGCACTGCCGGTAATCCAATATGGTTTAACCTAATACACTCGAATACCGTCGAATACAGTCCCCCTACATACTACTGTTCGTAGTATATATATATATATATATATTTGTTATTGTTTATATTTTTATCTATGGACGTATACGTTTCGTCTTTTTCAATCAAGACTCATCAGCATAGAAGTATTCACTATTCACCACCGGTCACACGATTCGAAACTACAAGTATTTTCCAACCCAGTGCAACGTCGCTAACCGCTAGGCCAGTTCTGAACAGCTTATAAACAATGATAATTTTAACACATTAACGGCGGCGAAGCGAACAAGCATTCAAACTTCTATAAGTGAAGGAACGATGCATAGAGCAAGTGACGCTACGCTGTGTTACTACTACCATTTTACAGTGCTCTACTTTTTTAACGAGGAGCTTCAAATATAAATATTTGTTATTGTTTATATTTTTATCTATGGACGTTACGTTTCGTCTTTTTCAATCAAGACTCATCAGCATAGAAGTACGACTATTCACCACCGGTCACACGATTCGAAACCCTGGACTACAAGTATTTTCCAACCCAGTGCAACGTCGCTAACCGCTAGGCCAGTTAAAAAACCAAAAGATGTTTTTTTATGTATCCATCAACGTTTCGTCTTTATTTGTAAGACTTTCTCAGGATGGTAATTTTAAGAAAAATGTCATGCAAGTACATGAAAATATTGCCACCGACTTCTCTCAGCCCGGACCTTGGTCCTGCGCTCCCAGTAGTGGCTACTACTTCTTCTCATTAACCCATCATGTCAACCCAATATTTTCATTTCCCATTACGTCGGATTACCATCATCCTTTCTTTCTCATATATATAAATATATATATATATATATACAACAGACTAGTACACTTAACACCCTTGAGGGGAGTGAGGTATCGCATCACAACTGAAAATCTCCCTTGAATTTTTTGCTTTTAATACTTCTTCCTTTTAGGATCCGGGCTGAAGCGCTCCACTGGTTTTCTTTCACGTGTGCTCTTTCTTTTATTCTGAACTAATAGAATTGGATCCTTTCCAGCTTGGGGCGAAGACAAATTTTGTTCAGCCCGTAAGGCTGGTCCAGTAGATGTATACATAGGTTCATGTACAATATTGGGTAGTGGCATGTCAAAAGCATCACATCGAATCTCCACTGGGACTTCTTCCTCGCTTTTTTAATTTTCAGCGTGGTCTAATTTAGTAAATGTGTTTTTAGACATGATTTTTTTAAAAACTTTTTATGGTGTAGACCACTTTGCCAATCATTTTCTGAATTATACCATCCATCCAATAACTTTTTCCACCTTGGAAATTTTTAAAATATACTTTATCTCCTGGGGAGTATTTTATTATGTTTAGGTCTTCTTCCTTTTTAGCAACTGTTTTCTTTGGATAGGGTATCAATCTATCGAAAATCGATCGTATTTTCTTCGCGAACATCAGTTCCGCAAGGGACAACTTCGAGTCGGTGTTTCCATTAGGAGTCACCCGATTTATTGCTAAAAATTTCTGTATAGTTTTTTTCTTCCGTATCCATATATTTAGTTTTTATGTAAGGCACGCTTAAACGTGTCAACAAATTTTTCGGCTTGACCATTCGATCTAGGATGATATGCTGGTGTAAGTACAAAAATCCTTAAATTCCTTTCATGTGAACGCCATATCATTGTCGCTGACTAGTGTCCAGGGGACCCCAAAACGACTGAAAATTCAATCTAATGCACTGATGGTGTTCCTAGATGTAGCATACTTGCACTTGAATACCTCAGTTAGTTGCACTTAATGGACGGTTAGAATCTTAAAAAGATCTCTTGGCTGGAGTATCCGAAATAGCGGGTGAATGCCTGGCATCCGGTAGTATGCCCCATCCCCACCAAAAACAAAAAGATAACAAAAAAAGTGGAGGATTATATATTTTATAAAGAATTAGATATTTGGGTATTTTCCATTTATGCCCACCACGTGATATTTTCGCCGTAATATTTTATTAACTCCCCCCCCTATGAGGTTAGACACAAGGCCAGGTGTGGTTTTGAAAAGCCAAAACACTAGAATTAGCGCACTCTGACCTACAAAAAAGGCTTGAGTAGACCCATCCGCATTTCCCCGCGAGGGGAGCCTCAGTCAATTAGCAATAAACGAACCCCTTCTCAAATAGAAGGTAAAGCCTGTGAAGGTAGACCTCCTAGCACTGAACAAAACCATACCTCAGCCCGACAGCAACAAAGTCACTGACTGACTGACTGATTGTCGATGACGTATCTCCGACTTGTACAAACACCTCCCCGTATAATCTGTTCGTTCCTTAGTCATGATACCATCATTCAAGACAGTACCCCCCTCTTTTGGGATGGGGTAGTGTAGAATATGTTCGTTCATCATGATACCACCCTCCTAGACTTTACCGCCTTCTTCGAAGTGGATAGCGTTATATATATATTCTTATTGTCTTTTCTGTTATTTATAGCATATTTTCTGTGCAACTGTAACTAAGTTTGAATATTTTGTGTATTTATTTCGATGTTGGGAAGTATTTCAGAAATATGTTTCCTATATTCATTTTTACATTTGTATTGTGTGGTCGGTTGGACCAAAGTATATGTTTATATTACGTTTCTATTGATACATATAGATATATCTAATAACATAATAAACAACTTCTAAAAATCAGAACCGATACGAATCAATACAGAAGATATTTCACAAAAAGGACTCAGTATATTTTCAGAGAATTATAACAATAATAAATGGTGCTTATATTAACACTTTAATCTAGTATAAAATCCAGAACAGTATTATATGTGTAAATACAGAATCAAACACTTTGATCTTTTTTATTTAAACTGCTATCAAGTGTTAAGATACGTCACATTAATTATGCATGTGTATCAAAGACAGAAATGAAAACAATTAATCACAGGAAGAAATAAAAATCAACTAAGAGATTTGACCGGTCTCGTTCGGATTAACGAACGTCTTCAAAAAAGTGAAGATTTGAAATTTACTTTAAAAAAAACGGCAAACATAGGACAGAAGACGCAAAACAATATGTTTTTGAAACGTGTGTAACTATTTGAAAAAATATGCGGCGTGTGCAAAAAAGACGTTAATTGAGAAAACGAAAGAGAAAGAAAAAGAAGAGAAGGAAAAGAAAAATGGAAACATGTATAAACATAAATATAATTTCTCTCTATATATATTGTTACGAATGCATCTGTTTTATTTTTTGCTAAGTATATAAGTTATATTATAAGACGCATATAAATTATTGGTTAAATAAATACTAAAAAGGCGAAAATCGCTGAATGAAATTCTGACAAAAGCAATTATAACTTCCAACCTCCCATCTTATACACTCATCTCCGCTAAGCGAAATGGATAAAGAAAAGGGAATAAAATATGAACGGTACATCTCCCCTATCTCCCTTCGATATAAAGCAAGGGAAAAGAAAGAAAGTAAAACTTTTGTCGTATCAGTATCAGAATCAAATCACTAAGATCAACCCAAGTTAAAGACAGGCACCAACTAAAAATCATTTTCGCCTCATATATATATATATATATATATATATATATATATATATATATATATATATATATTTATTATATATTGATATATTATATATATATATATATATAATGGTTAGTATATTGAATGAGTCGATAAGCATGTAAACAAACTAGTTAAAATAATGACCTATACACATTTCTAAATCCATCGATATTTCGGTCGTTAAATGCCGGAAGACTAGTCATTGCAGTCTTTTTTCCTATAATTAAAAATCTCCGTGTAGATTTATCTTTTGCCTGAAATGATCCAGTTTATTTTCAAAATGAGTCACATTACTGCTATTTTAAAAGTTATTGGACAATTTGTTCTAAAATGTTCTCTGAAAATTCCTGGGTCGTGACAAAAAAGGACCCCATGTTCACCAAATTATAAGTCCGACCTCCTGCGTCACATTAAATACTCGGCCCATCGTCCATCTTGGATTTCAAAGACAACAAAGCTATTTCATTCCTACGCCACGAAATATTAACCTCCAATTATCTTATTTAACAAATGTACTAAGGAACTTTCTGACAGCTATACATTTTCCATCCCAGAATTTTATATGAATCCGTCCCAACATCATTTTCCATGACTTATTTTATCTTCAGTTGAATTGCGCCAAAATGTAATTAGACATCGTTTATTTGGACTTTTGATTCCATGAACATTATATTTCATTCTAAAAAGATATAATCTTATTTTGAGTTTATTCAATAGTATCTAAATCACTTTTTTAGGTTCTGATTAATTGTGCTTTGTAAGAGATAAATACGTATTCTTAAATTAAAATTCTATCTAAATTAATATTTCTTAATCTTTCTTTTCTTGTATATCTTCCCTGTTAATAAATATTATATTTAATACAGTCTTTTGTGTCGGATTTTGTTTCTTTGTTCAAGGTTATCGGTTGTCTTTCGAATTCCAGCAGATCCCTAGGAGGTAATGCCATATACTAATTTTCAGTGAATCCAGTAAATTCGCAGTTCACTCGTCGTTAGATTACAATGTGATACTCATCGGGAGATCGAAATCAGCCAGTATATAACGATTTTAGCTCGTCTTTACAAAATCCAATTCTAGGGCTTCAGGTCTGTGGCTTTAATGATTTGAATGGGCTATGTCAAATTATGGAACTAATAATAGAATATATCACATTCAATTTAATATTTGATTTGATTGCTGGGTTCTCTTGTTGAATAGCATCGGCATAGCGAGTCTAAAATCCTATTTATGATACATCTGCTTGTAATCTGATGACTACATCCCAGGTTGGGACGAGTAGTTACTTCCTATGGCCAGCCGTTCATCGTATTTTTGCATGAGCTGGGTTAGATAATAGAGTTCTTGTGTTTGGCGTAGTGGCTCGAGTGACAGTGTACTCGCCTCGTATACAAGTGACATAGGCTTCGAATCCTGAATTCGGATGTCATACTGATGCGCGCTAGAGATTGCTGAACTGAACGCACGTCTAAGACTGCTGGTCTGTTGCTTTCATGAATTTTGCGGACTGTGGTCTGATGTATGATTATATATATATATATATATATATATATATATATATATATATATATATATATATATATATAATATTTACAAATAAATATTATAGTATAGTAAGATATAGGGTATAGTAGAGTAAGATATCGTATAGTAAGATATAGGTATGGTAGAGTAAGATCTAGGGTATGGTTGAGTAAGATATAGGGTATAGTATAGTAGGATATAGGGTATGGTAGAGTAAGATCTTGGGTATGGTGTAGAAAGATATAGAGTATAGTATAGTAAGACATATGATATGGTAGAGTACTATATAGGGTATAGTATAGTCAAAAATAGAGTATCGTAGAGTAAGATATAGATTATAGTATAGTAAAATATAAGGTATGGTAGAGTAAGATATGGGGGATAGTATAGTAAGATAACGGGGATGGTAAAGTCAGATATAGGGTATGGTAAGGTAAGATATAGGGTATGGTGGGATAAAGTATAATGTATAGTATAGTAAGATAAAGTGTATAGTATAGTACGAGAGACAATATTGTAGAGTAAGATATAGGGTATAGTTTAGTAAGATATGGGGTATAGTATGGTAAGATATAGGTATGGTAAAGAAAGCTATAAAGTATAGTATAGTATAGTAAGATACAAGGAAGAGTATAGTTAGATATAGGGTATGGTAGAGTAAGATACAGGGTATAGTATAGTAAGATATGAAGAATAGTAGAGTAAAATATAGAGTATAGTATTGTAAAATATAAGGTATGGTAGATAACGATATTAGGTATAGTATAGTAAAATATACGCTATGTTATAGTAACATATACAATATAGCAGATAAAGATAGAGGGTATAGTAGAGTAAGATATTAGTTTAGTATAGTAATATATGGGGTACGGTAAAGTAAGATATATGGTATAGTATAGATATAGGGTATGGTAAAGTAATATATAGGGTATAGTGGAGAAAGATATAGCGTATAGTATAGAAAGATATAGATCATGGTAGAGTAAGATATAGGGTATGATAGAGTAAGATATTGGGTATAGTATAGTTAGATATAAGGTATTGTAGAGTAAGATATATGGTATAGTACAATAAGATATAGAATATTGTAGAGTAATATGTAGGGTATGGTTGTGTAAGATATAGGGTATAGTATAGTAAGATATAGGATATGGTAGTGTATTATATAGGATAAAGTATAGGTAAATATAGAGTATTGTACAGTAAGATATAGGGTATAGCATAGTATAATATAGGGTATGGTGAAGTAAGATATAAGGTATAGTATAGTAAGATAATGGGTATGGTACCATAAGATATAGGGTATTGTAGAGTAAGATACAAGGTACGGTAGGGTAGGATATAGGGTATATTATCGTAAGATATAATGTATAATATAGTAAGATATAGTATATGGTAGAGTAACATATAGAGTATAGTTTAGTAAGATATGGAAGACAGTATGGTAATATATACGGTATATAGGGTATGGAAGAAGAAGGCCAAAGTATAGTATAGTAAGATATACGGTATGGTATAGTAAGATATACGGTATAGCAGATTAAAAGCGCTGTCAACATCAATCAATCATCATCAAAAAGTTTCATCACTAAACCTTAAAAAAAAATTTCTGTTACACGAAGTATCCCTATTTTAACTTACATCTGTACGAGGGCAGAGTTAAACACTAGGTCAGTTTTTAATGCAAAAGAAAATCTAAATTCCCAAAAAAGGGAACTCTATATGATGACAAAGATAAAAATTCCTGCAGTCTGAAAAGATTTCTAGACCGACTAAAGAAATAGCAGATACTATACTTTGATCCCAGTCTGAAGACTAAGATATTTACCTTCTTTAAAATATCTCATTAATGCTATTTTTAACTTTAATTTGTTTTTAATGTTTTTTAGTGAAAGTTTAAAGTTGCATTAATCCTGTCTATAGTGATACTTAAACAGTTACACATAGAGGCAGTTGTTTGTCTAGAAGACATGTGATACGGCGAAACAGATCTTCCGTGGACGACTTATATCTTACCATATTATCCCCTATATCTACTTTACCATACCCCACACCTTACTATATTATAACCAATATCCTACTCTACCATACCGTATATCTTACTCTTCCATTCCCTATATCTTACTATGCTATACACTATATCTAACCCGACCATACCAAATATCAGACTATGCTATACCCTATATAATACCGTACCCTATATCTTACTATACTATACTTTATATCTTACTCTACCATACCCTATATCTTGCTATACTATATACTATATCTTACTCTACAAACTCCTATATCTTACTTTACTATACTCTATATCTTATTCTACCATACCGTATATCTTACTATACAATACCCTATATCTTTTTTTACCATGCCATGTATCTTACTCAACCATATCGTACATCTGACTGAACCATACGATATATCTTATTTTACTATACATATATCTTACTCTACCATACCCTATATCTTAGTCTACGATAATCTATATCTTTCTCTACCATACCCTATATATTACTGTACTATGCACTATATATTACTCTATTATACCATATATCCTACTATACTATACCCATTATCTTCGTCTACAATACTCTATATCTTACTCTACTATTCACTATATTATACTATACTATAGCCTATATATTACTGTACAATATCCTATATCTTACTCTACCATACCCTACATCACCTCTCTTCCATACCCTATATCTTACTCTACTTTAGACGAGATCTTACTATATTATACACAATATTTTACTGTACTATACCTTATCTCTTACTCTAACCTACGCTAAATCTTACTCTACAATACCCTATATCTTACTCTACCATACCCTATCTCTTCCTCTTCCAAACCCTATATCTTACTATACTATACACTATATCTTGCATACCCAAGATCTTACTTTTCCATACTCTTTATCTTAGTTAACTATATCTTATTTGTTACTCTACTGCACCATATCTCTTACTCTACCATACGCTATATCTTACTATACTATACACTACATCTATCTCTACCACACCTTTCATTTTTATTATACTATACCCTATATATTACTCTACTATATCTTATATGTTACTTTACTATACCCTACGTCATTCTCTTTCATACTCTATAACTTACTACACTATACCCGATATCTTACACTACTATACCTGATATCTTACTATACTATAAACTATATCTTACTATACTATACCGTATCTCTACCTATAGCATACTATATATCTTATGATACGATATTCTATATTTTCTTCTATCATACCCTGTATCTTACTTTACTATACTCGATATCTTATTATACAATCCCATATATCTTACTATCCAATACCTTATATCTTAATATTCTACACGCTATATTTTACTTTACTATAACCTATATTTTACTATACTATACGTGATATCTGGGTTTACCATACCATATATTTTACTATACTATAACCTATATTTTACTCTACGATACCATATATCTTACTATACTATACCCTATATCTTACTCTACCATACCCTATATATTACATTGTATCTTATTATACTATACCCTATATCGTACTATACTATACTCCATATTTTAAACTATCACACCCTATTTATTACAGTATTATACTCGATATCTTACTCTACCATACACTATATCTTACTATGCAATACCATATATGATACTCTACCATACATTGTATCTAAATATACTATACCCCTATATGTTACTATAGTATACTATACATTATATCGTACATTACCATACCCTATATCTTACTATACAATACACTGTATCTTTCTATGCTATACCTTATATCTTTGTATATTATACCCTGTATCTTACTCTACTATACGCTATATTTTATTATACTATGACCAATATTTGACTCTATTATACCCTGTATCTTACTATACTATACCCTATATGTTACTCTACCATACTCTATATCTTACTATACTCTACCTTATCTCTTACTTAACCATACCTTGTATCTTACTATACCATACACGGTATCTATCTATACCCTATATTTTACTCTTCCATACCTTAATATCGTTCTTACGTACACCCTTTAGCTTACTATACTATACTTTTTACCCTATACCCTATGTCTTGTATCTTATAACACTATAGTCTTACTATACTCTACGATACCTTGTATCTTACTCTATGTCTTACTACACTATACCATATATTTTATCATACCTACTCTATGTCTTACTCTACTATACATCTATCTTAGTATACTATACTGTATATCTTACTCTGTTATACCCTAGTTCTTACTGCACTATATCATATATCTTACTCTACCGTACCTTATATCTTACTTTATCATACTCTATTTCTTATACTATCATACCCTCATGTATTTCTCTACCATACCCTATATCTTACTATATTCTACTCTATATCTTACTCTACCTTACCCCATATCTTACTATACTAAACCTATATCTTACTCTACCATACTTTATATCTTACTATGCTATACCCTATATTCTACTTTATCAGTCCTTTTATCTTACTATACTATACCTGATTATCTTACTGTGCTATATCCTATATTCTTCTATATCATACCCTGTATCTTACTATATTATACTGTATATCTTACTTTACCATACCCTATATCTTAATATACTATATCCCATATCTTACTAAACTAGACATTATATCTTACTCTACCATAGTCTATATCTTTATCTGCTATAATATATATCTTACTATACCATACCGTATATCTTACTATACTATACCTTATGTCTTTCTCTACTATACCCTTTTTATTTTATTTATTATTTAACATAATTAACCCCAAACAAGGCAGGATGCCACTATAGACGTAAGAGGCTACTGAAAAAAGGGAGAAGTTTTGGGGGATCTACCTT
Source organism: Sepiola atlantica (assembly GCA_963556195.1). Taxonomy (NCBI): domain Eukaryota; kingdom Metazoa; phylum Mollusca; class Cephalopoda; order Sepiida; family Sepiolidae; genus Sepiola; species Sepiola atlantica. Next base: position 205,408,195 of record OY744516.1, on the reverse strand, counting down.
AATAGGAAGCTGCGCAGCGAGATGTCTATTTACATTAGTTTTAAATTTCTGCATGTCAGTACGGTCAGGAAATCAGGGAGCAGGAAGGGAGTGAGTTCCAGAGTCATGCAGCACGAGTAAAAAAGTTATTTGAGTAGAAAGCTCCCAGGCATCTGGGGACCTCCACAGTGAATAGATGGGATTTAGTTGATTGTCGAGTTGGTCTAGTGAATTTACGTCGAGGGGGGCACCAGAGTAGCCAGTTCATCGGAGCATAATCCATTGAAGTATTTGTAAAACAAGCACAAGGATGCTACATTGCGGCGATGGGACAGGGACTGGAGCTTGGTTGACAGTGAGGGATCTATTACGTTGGTGACTCTTTTTTCGACCTTGTCAACGAGGGAGAGAGTAGTAGATGATGCACCAGCCCAGAGGTGGCAACAATATTCCATGCATGGGCAGATGGTGGCTTTGTAGAGATACAGGATAATGTCAGGTGTAAGGAGTCTACTAACACGCTAAAGGGAGCCCATCTGCTGTGCTGCAGCCTTGGCAATATCTTCAATGTATTTATTCTAATTCATGTTACCTGTGAAGGTCAGGCCGAGTAGTTTGAATGATGAACTCTCAGGCAGGGTTTAATTTGCCATGACAATCGATGGTTGGAGAGGTTTCTTGTAGTCATTAAAGGAAAGGAGCTTTGTCTTTGCGACATTAAAAGTTATCAACCATTTATGACCCCAATCCACTATAGCCTGGAGGTCATTTTCTAAGGATTCAGCCATTGCCTCGGATATGATCGCGTCTGTTTTGCCAACATGACGAGAGTAAAGCGTGGTGTCATCAGCAAATAAACCAATCTAAGACTCTATGTCACCAGGGAGATCGTTTATGAAGATCAGGAACAATAAAGGTCAATGATAGATCCCTGGTATATACCAGCATTTATGTCATGTTGCTTAGATGAACGGGCATCGAGGACAACCAGGATCTTTCTTTTAGCTAGGAACAATTTAATTATATTAGGTAATTGCCCAATAATTCCGTATGAGCGTATTTTCAGAAGAAGCCCTTTATGCCATACCTTGTCAAAGGCCTTGGATATATCAAGTGCTACTTCCCTAGCTTCGCCTCCCTTGTCGAGTGTATGATACATGCGTTCAGAGATGACCGTTAGGATGTCTGTAGTAGATCGTGCTTGTCTAAATCCATACTGGCGGTCAGAAAGAAGTTTAGCATTAACTAAGAAAGGGAGTGAGCTAAGGAGAAATTATACGTAGAATTGCCCGCTGCGTAAGTAAGACTGGAGAATCCCAACCAGTCACGGTGGTGTGCATTAAAATCCCCAAATACATGTATCTGGGCATTCAAGTCAATTGAGAGTGCTCTATCTATGCTTTCAGAGACAGCGTTTAGCAGGGTACAGTCCTGGGTCGAAGGGGAACGGTATAAGAAATATAAGTAACTGACGCTGTGATGTAAAATCAATCTAAAGCACATGTAGTCTTGGTCATACGATTCTAACCTATGTTCTCTAGTCAGGGGGGGGGGTGTTCCGAACATAAACTCCTAGCCCGTGCATATATTTGTGGGATGTAGTCAGTCATGTTAAAGTGGTGAGAAGGGATTGAGGATTGAAGGTTAGTTTCACTTAAGGCTAGGATATCCGGGGAATTTGCCAGGAGAAAAGTTTCTACATCGTTGATGTTGGTTCTAAGTCCCCGGATGTTTGTGAATGCGAAAGTGTTTTTGTTGGGTGTCTGGTTTTGGTTTGATTTTATTTTTTTGTGATGGCATGTTTGTTTTGTTATAAAGTGGGTTGGGCAAGGTGAGTCCTTGTTTGGTGCCAATAAGTTCACACAGCCAGTCTATTAGTCGCGACCTGGTCCACGGGGGTTGTAGCCTCGGTAAAGCCCTCCGGAGATAATTGCAGGGTCCCTTTCCACGCGCGACATGGCACATACAACTACCCACAGTATAATGTAACTGATGATGGAGCAGCCGTTCTTAGCGCTACCCAAGAGTTTGGGCTCCTGTCCTGTCAGTCGGAAACAGCAGCCAGACAAGCTGTCTAACCTGTACCCGCAACCTGTCGGAACAAGAGTGACCCAGACTGGTCATGTGAACCTTAGTGGCGAAATAACTTTCCCCAAGTTTCCCAAATAGAGAGAAAAAGAAACGGCATTCATTGTCCTAGTAAGGAAACAAGGCTAGGCACTGAGTGTGTTTGAGTCGTCCCAGCGCTGGTACCTCTGCGCCTGGATAATAGACAAAAGAGTGTAAGGGCCGGCGTAAGTAGTTGGTAGCAAGTTTTATTGTCAGAGATTTCCTTCTCTTAGATGGATAGCCTTACAAGGTCCTACGGGTCCAACACACCAAGAGGGGTAAAAATAGCCTGCGCTTGTGTACTAGTCAAGTATTTCCGAGCCTCCGCAGGTTGAAAAAAACAAAATTCCATATATATATATATATATATATATATATATATATATATATATATATATATATAGTCTTGGAAGTTTCTCAACCATTAAAACTATATAAAAAAACAAAAACTAAAAAAACAAATGTTAGTCCCAAGTCGTTCAGTGGAAAATCACTCATGTAAGTCAATTTATTTTTTACAGTTATTATATTAGTTTGCTTCTAACATTATTTAAGGGATCATCAGTTGTTTACCATTTTATATATATATATATATATATATATATATGTATATATATATGAATATGTATATATATATATATATATATATATATATATATATATATATATATATATATATATATGTATATATGTAGATATAAGTTCATTGTATACTACAGAGAGAACAGAAAGTTGAAGATAGGTGTCCCTCACGCAAGTAAGTACAAATAAGAGAAATAAGAGAGAACGCCAAAACTTCAGGCCAGCGTGGGATTTCAAGAATTTATTCCGTGGGGAATCAATAGAGGCGCAATAAGACAGTATATATCAATAATTAAACGCATTTAAGTCAAACACAGAATTAAGTACATTCATATAAGACATATTAGAATTTGGAGATGATAGTATGTGAGTAGCCAAAGTGTATGGGAACAAAAAAATAAAGAATTAATTAAAAAAAAGTGCTTATCTTTCCATCGGATTAACATTGAGAAGTATCGGGTCGACCGCCTGCAGAAAGAAAGAGAGTCACCTTTTTGATGAAGGAATTTGACGGTAGGGGGTATCTATTTCTCAGCAGTTCGAATACATGGGAAACAATTTTAATTTAATCCGAAAAAATTTTGAGATAATAAGTTGAAAACGCTGATAGCCGCATCAGATATAAAACAAGTCAAATAAAAATTTAGATGTTTTGTATCTGCTACGATTATCCGCATTTCCACTTATTTTCTCAACATTTTGTATCATAAAGGTTTAATACTTTTTTAAAATAAAATGTACACAATTGTTGACAACAAGACACCTGATTTCAAGTTTTCATTTGCACAATTAGTGAATATAAATAACTAATGTATCGAGTAAAAACAGAAAATATTGAATAAAAAATTTCTTTAGAACAAAAAGGGCTTTTTTTCACATACACTTAACTCGTTTTAGTAGATTTAAAAAAGTTATTATTGTTTAATTTATGACATGTTTGCTGGTTTCAATTTTTAATTGTGTTTGTTGTTACCGTTCGATAGCTCAAAGATATTTCTACTAAAACCGAAACGCAGTATCTAATATCTCTTTCTATATTTCTCTCTATCATTATGACCGTCTGTCTTTCTTTGTGTGTGTGTCTCTCTCTCAGTCGACATTAATCATTCTACGTCGTTACACTCGGGTAATTCCGTGGGTGGAGTTATATATATATATATATATATATATATATATATATATATATATATATATATATATATATATATATAAAATTACTATTTATATGTATATGGGTATGAAACATTAACGTTTTTATATAGCTTACTTGTCATAAATAGATTTTCATACTATATATATATATATATATATATATATATATATATATATATATATATATATATATAATTATTTCTACAATCAGACAACGCCGCAGGCCACACAATCCATGAAAACCACAAACCGGAAGTCCTACACTCGAGTTTCGCCCTCTTTTGGGCTCACCAGTAGAACATATCTGAACTCAGGATTAAAAACCCAAGTAACTTGCATGCAGGGCGAGTACTCTGCCACTGAGCCATCACACCATATATATATATATATATATATATATATATATATATATATATATATATATATATATATATATCATGGACGGCTCAAGCCCCCCCCCCATTTTGACTTGCCCCCCCCACCTTACGGTCATCAATAATGAAGTTATATATACATGTGTTTAACCGGGCCCCCTACATTTTACGAGAGCAACTTTTATAACTGTCTCGCCGGTCCCGTATATATATATATATATATATATATATATATATATATATATATATATATATATATATATATATATATATATATATAGTTTGGGAAGCTTTTCAACCATTGTATGGAAAAAAAACAAAAATCGTTCAGTCCCAAGTCCATTCGTTGGAAAATTATTTTGATTGTAAGTACATTTACAACTTACATTCACTATATTAGTTCGCTTCCAAGAATTTACGCTAGCTTAACCGTTTATCTTTCTATACTAAACTCTGTATTTTACTCAAACATACACTATATCTAACAATACTATACACTGTATTTTACTTTACTTTATCATATATCTTACTATACCATACCCTGTCTCTTACTATATACTATATATTTATATACCTTCTATCTTTCTAAAGACTACCTTTATCTTACTATACTATACCCTATATCTCACTCTACCATACCTTATATTTTACTATTTTATACCTATATCTTATTCTACTATCCTCTATATTTTACTATACTATTCCCGGTATAGTACTCTACCATATCCTATATCTTACTATACTATATATTTTACTCAACCATCCACAACATTTTACTCTTCCATACCCTATATTTTACTCAACCATACCTTATATCTTACTCTACCATACCCTATCTCTTACTATACTATAACCTATATGTTACTCTATCACACCCTATATCTTACTCTACCATCTACGTATCTTACTGAACTATGCATGATATCTTACTTACCACACTCTGTATCTTCCTATATCTCACTTTACTATACCCTATATGTTACTATACTATACCTCATATTTTTCTCTACCGTACCCTATATTTTACTCTACCATACTTTATATCTTACTCTACCATACCCTAGATCTTACTACACGATACCCTATATCTTACTCTATCATACCCTATATCTGATTATACTTTACCCTATATCTTACTCTACTATACCGTATGTCTTACTACACTATATCCTATATCTTTCTCTACGATACCCTTTATTTTACTCTACCATAATCTATATCTTACTGTATTATACCTTATATCTTACTCTACCATACCCTATATCTTACTATACCTTACCCTATATATTTCTCTACCATACCCTATATATTACTTTTCTATACTATATATCTTACTATAATATACCCTATATCTTACTGTACTGTACCTATATCTTACTATACTAAATATATATTCTACTTACTTACAATCTAAAGCAAGTGGAAAGTTCTTCTTAACATGTGTTACTGCTTTGTGTAAATAAAATAAAATTTGAGATTATATTTCACTTTTTTCCATATTTTTAAATTTGATGTTTAAATTGATTGAATGAATAATTTGTTTGTTCGTTCCGTCTTTTCTTTAATACTAAATATTCAAGTTTGATCAAAATCTATTACATGATTTTGATTTTAGAAAATGTCAAAAATTTAAGGGATAAGCTTAAGGGGTCTTAAGAAAAAATTGAAATTTAGCGAATCTTTTTTTATTGGTATCTAATGACTATGGATCAAATTCAATGCAAATCTGAAATATTTCACTTTTCAAATGTGAAATTGTTCCTAATAGAATGTCCCCTAACCCATTTTAACTATCAAAAATAAGCTGAAAATTTGGGTATATTTATTAATTGATGTGTAATATTTATTGCTAAAATTTCACAAAAATCGGATGCATCTCAATTTTCTCGAAGGGTTCCCCTTTCCTATCTTTGAATAAAACTAAATTAAACTTAATATAGCCTACGGCAACAACCATTGCGTCTACCAACTGATGAATCATTCATAATAATCGGTTGATTAGTTTAGGAGTGAATTTTGTACAGACAAATATATAAACATATGCACACACTTAACTTTATATAAATAGAAATAAGTTTAAATACTTTTATTTTTTTTAATTGTAGCAACTGTTTTCATCCCTTCTCTTATTTTATGATATCTATTTAATCTTTGTAATTAAAAATACTTCTGCGTATTATTTAATTAAGCATGAAAAACAAAATGAAAAAAAGAGTATGTCGTAATTTTTTACGGTTTTTACCAAACGTAGTTCAACTATAATAACAATAGAATTTAGTGAAGCACATGTTTTGCGCGGGAATATCTTTCGTCGTCGTATGTCGCTACATTATCTAAAGTTGGTGCACTCTATGTATGCCTGAATTAGACAGTACAACTGTCTAATTGAGTATTGATTTACTCCTCTCTAGGAGTTAGGCACAAGGCCGGTTTTTATCTTACTCCCACAAGTAAGATGTGACCCAAGGTCGGATCGGGAAAGTGGGGTTTAAAAATTGCCTGGGCAGCCCCGTCGGCATTCCCCGGTAGGGGCGCCTCAGACAGTAAGCAATAAACTTACTCCTCCCCAAAGAGGGGAGGCGAAGCCTGGGAGGGTGAACCTCCTAGAACTGCACAGGACAGACCATAGACCGGCGTAAATCAAGCCCCGAAGGCCAGGACAATACCAGTCTATGGGGTGCAGTATCCATCGGAACAGATACTACACTTTGATCTTAGTCAAAAGGCCAAATTTTCATATTACATTTCCAGCTCAGTTAATTTGTTTTTCGAAAAACGAAGATCCCGGCTATTAAAATTAAAAGGAAAACAAAACTTCTTTTGCTTATATTCATATGTAAAAACTTACGACTCAGTCTTCTGCAAACATCTATGATTATGTATGACGTTAGATAATTGGTGGGTTTGCCGTCGCGATAGCAACTTCCGCTACGAAATGCTTGAACTAACAGTTTGCCTCATGGATATGGATACATATATATATATATATATATATATATATATATATATATATATATATATATATATAGTAAGCTATGAAAATATATTTATGGCAATTAAGCTACACAGAGGTTCCCGCGTTTCATCCGGGGGGGGGGGGAATCTTCGGGCTAAACTTCCTAAAATTAAGATTCCCCCGGGGATGAAACGCGGGAGCCTCTGTGTAGCTTAATTGCCATAAATATATTTTCATAGCTTACTACCTAGCTCTACTTACGTATCGAGCACTGTTGAACTAAATACTGAAAATTGATACATAAAAAAATGATATCTCCTTATAAAATTTTATGTGGACAAATCAAATACTAATATATATATATATATATATATATATATATATATATATATATATATATATATATATCCAGAAACACGTGTACATGTCTTCCTTTTGTGCACACAAAAATAAATTTATAAATTAATTAAAGAAATGTTTATATACAAAAATTAGTTTAAAAATTAGTTAATTAATATATATATATATATATATATATATATATATATATATATATATATATATATATATATATATATATATATATATATGAAAGAGGAAAACCTAAATAATTTATGAATTCACCAACATTTCGCCTTCATTTAAAAGACTTCCACGGTATGATTTATTTTAAAGAAAAATATATATATATATATATCTCGTAAAAGAACAGTTTTGCACCACTTTTATATGCCCTTACAAAGATATAATTATTCTAAACCTAATGCCGAAATAGAGAGAGGGGAAGAGAGAATAGATAACCCTAAAAAGTGTGTCTGTGCGATGAGGAGATAATAGTGAATTAAGAATTGCGTAATCCACAGCCGCATTTCTCTTGGCTCGACATCGATGAAGACCAGTGGCAGAACGATCTTTAAGATGACCGGAAGTGACGCTTAGATAAGGATTGATTTAATTCCGGAATATTATTGCTTCTAGACTAGTTGCCTACTATTTAACTCAGAAATATGACATATAGATTTGTAGTTAGATGAGATATTTCTGTATGATGATGTAGAAAATTCGAGGCCAGGCAGTTTACCCGTTCAGGTAACGTGAATAATATAGTCCTCACCCTATAGACAAATAGATTCACTAGTCATGGACGGCGGCACCGGGGGCAGGGGGCAGGGGGCAGGGGGCAGGGGGCAGGGGGGCAGGGGGGGGGGCTCAAGACCCCCCACTTTTTGACTTGGCCCCCCCCCACTTTACGGTCATCAATAATGAAGTTACATATGCATGTGTTTAACCGCCCCCACCCACTTTTTAGGAGAGCCCCCCCCCCACACACACACACACTTTTATAACTGTCCCGCCGGTCCTGCTAGTCATCTCTTTATTTCATTCGCGAAAATAACGGATTCAACCACTTGTTTTTTTTTATTTTATAAGTTGAAACTCATTTATTTTTTATAAGAATAGAGCACATAATATGTCATACTTTTTACATTTCTTAAGCGATTAAAATACTTGTAACAATTCATTGTGTAACCTAGAGAACATTTAATGATTATCTTAGGAGTTCATTCTCTGACGTCTTTCCTGTCTCGTTGCCGAGTTCTCGTTGCCGAATTCTCGTTGCCGAATTCTCGTTTTTTGGTTAGTTATGTTATCGTAACGTGACAAAAACACAAGAGGCGACTCTGTTACGATCGACACCTGCTACAGATCCATACCGTTGCTAAGGATATTAAATAGAGAAACTTTACAACCCTGACGGAACTTGAACCCAGCATGCCAAGCCCACAGTAACCGTTACAGCACCCAAAAATGCAATACAATACTAAGCTAAGTGATCAGCTACAATAAATTCATTGTCGGCATGTTTCAACATTTCGTGTTTCCAAAAGATAACATTTTTAAAATAGTCGAACTTAAACTAAAAGCATTGTCCCTTCTTTTCTCTTCGCGTTTGCTTATTTTGAACTGGTAAAAAAAGAAAGAGCCCCTCCCCCCATGCGCGGGTGGCCATTATATTATATGCAATTACTTACACTTCATTGTTCTTTCGGCGGAATTTTATGTTCGTTTATCTGAGAATTTCTAAGCGTAACTAAAACCTAACAAAGGTTCACCACCAAACAACCAATTCTCTTCAGCTAGTTCCGCGAGTTGAACTTGCTTAATCTGTCCGCAAACAAAAAAAGTGTTTTAGTTTTATGTCCTAAAATGTCTACCCTCTAAAGCTTTATCTTCAGGAGTTAATTTATTGCGAATCGCTTGAGACGTACCTACCGGGGAATACCGACAGGGTCGCTCAGATATTTTTATAGGTCTGAGTGTACTTCTACTAGTGCAGTGATTTTTGAAAAACCTCACCGAACCTTGTGTCTTAACCCCTGGAGCAGAGGTAAAAAAAAAGTCAAGCTCGTGTTTTAGTATATACTTGTCAGTGGTGATTCTACAAAGACTGGTAGCCATGTTAAACTAGGAACATTTTATATTCTACACAAAAAAAGACACATGATACTAAGGAATGAAAAATTATAGCACGCGTACGTCAGCATCTAAAGACAACACAAAGAAGTGGGTTAAGTGCGTGTGGGTTTATTCAAAGTGTGTCTTAACAAACGACAGCACGATATAAAATAAACAAACAGTTAGTACATGTCCCAAAACAATTGAACACACATAAGTGTTACTCGAGTCAGGAAGTAGCGCAGAACACATGAAACGTTTACTTGCAGTCGACGCATTTGGACTTTCTGGAAGGAACAGGTCCGAGACCCAAAAAAGGGTCAGGTTCACTTTGGGAAGGATCAGTCAAAAGACAAGGAAAATCAGTGAGATTTTTCGAATCTCGCGAGAACTAGGACAAAGTCACGTGTCCTCCGAGATTTCGTGATCTTACACTTTTTCTAAAGGGACACAGCTCTGAATAATAAAAGGGAAATACCCTTGAAGGGAAGTAATTCTGTCGTTCCTACAGTTATGTCCGTCTACCCTAGAATGTTAGCTGGCCCATGCCTTGCCCCCTCCACGCACACTTTTATGCTCCTTGATGTAGTGATGTAGTAATTAGGGTGTTAATTTATTATTTTCGGTGAAGTAACTATCCTGTAAACATCATCCGTTGTTACGTGACAAAAGCCATAAATATAAGCAAAATCTTCAGACTCATTAGTGAACCACAAGTTTGTACAACTATGAGGAAATTGTTTTACTTGGCAGCGTTTTATTACAGTTTTTAATAGGCAAACATACTTTCAAATTTTGGGCTAGAGATGAGATTGCAGTGATATATGTAGATTATAGTGACAAACGCTTGCACAGCCTGAATACCACTCTGAACCTACATGGTTATAACCCAATGGCACGCAAAGGCAAGATAACCGGTGATCACTTTGCTCGCAAGTTTTAAATTAGAGTTTTCTTCTTATATATGGGTTGCCATAGATCTGACCGAGGAGACCCATCTACCCTAGTTTTGAAATGAAAGAGATATTTCTACTAGATAGATAGTCATCCGAGACTAACGAACTCTGTCAGGCCGAGGAAACCCGATTTTAATGTGACATGTGCCATGTGCCAGTAACTCGCTTTTTTCTCCGTTCTATTGTCTGTTCCAAATATTTCCGTCAGAGAAGGCGAAGAGCTGTATTTATTTCTCAGAGGATTTTTATGCGTTTATTACTTAAACAACTGACGATGGATTATCCTCAACCGTTATCCCGATAAAAATCTTGGAAACACACACACACACACGCACACATGTACATGGAAAGTTTGAATTACCTGCTAGACACCATCCTCGAGTGTCTTCGGTCTCTCTGTATAAAGGTTTGTCAGGGCAACCTGAAATGAAGATACTTTACCCTACAAGTAAACCCTGACCAAATATTCAAAATAACATAGTATTCGAAGCACAAATAAAATCCCCGCGAAACGGCTATACAACACTTGCACATACGATGAATTATGCACCTTTTCCTAGTGATATTACTTCAAGTAACAGCGCTTAGCTGGATAGTCCACCAGACTAGAAAAATTCTTGTCCTGGAATCCGGCAAGACCACAAGAAAGATATACTATAACATAGTTAACTGGTCAATTTTGGATAGGAAAATACATGTTCTTTATTTCTTTACTAACGTTTGAGAGATAAAGGAGAACTTTAGTTAAACCCTCGAATATCTATGAGTCTCATACAAAGATTAAGTTTTAGCCCCAGGAGGGGGGGGGGCTTTGATTTCTGAGACTTTACACTGAAGAAGAATCTTTAGTCAGTCTTTCTAGATATGCCGCCCTTAATAGAACTTAAATTTCCTTCTTGAATGTGGTAATGTGGCCTAATGGTTATGGCGCTTGCTTGCGGTGTCTAGGTTGATTCTGTGCGACCGTCAGGGATCATCATCCCTACACTGATGAGAGCGAAAGCTTGAAACCGTGGCGTATGTAGGTAAAAATAATTTAATATTATTTACTTAAAATTTATATATTAAGCTTACATTATTAACAACATATAATTCTCTTTATATATATAATTCTCTTTATATATATATAATTCTCTTTATATATATATATTTTTACATATATATATATATAGAGAGAGAGAGAGAAAGATATATATATATATATATATTGTAATAGTAATGTAATGAATTGTGTTCCTTTAACCGTGCAACGCGTTTTTCCTTCTTTTTCTTCCGTCTTCTCCCAACGTATCCGATCTTCGTGACGTTCTCTACTCGACTGCCACCGATCCAAAAGACACCGCCTTTTATGTAGCCTTCTTGCTACACCTAATTTGCATAATGCAACCCTCCGTCTCGTAATTTAATGGGCGTGGGTTCGCGCCTCGGTGTTACGGCTGTCTTCTTCCGAGCCGTCATTACACTCCCCCCTGATCTCATGATCACAAAGATGACACCTCGGCGGTCGTCTTTGCCGGGTGCTCCTTCGCAAAAGTGGGGCTTCTTCAGGGGTGTGGGACTCTTCAGGATTGCGGGTTTCTACTTTTGTCTCGGGTAAATCATCCGACTCCGTGTCGTCGTCAGTTATCAGACTCTCTGAAGATGTTGCGCTGTCAGAATCTTCCTCTAACGAGAGTATATTGTAGCGTGGGCGCAGGTCCTTCACATGTCTGGGCATTCCATTCACCGCGACAGATTGTGGACTGATTAGTTCTGTTACCCGACCTTGGCCAAAACTCGTGGTGCAGCGATTCTCCGGTGACTTCACCCACACGCAGTCTCCAACCTGGTAAGGACCGTGTTCAGGACCTGCTGATGATGACATCACGTCAACCCCTTTTACCTTCACTTCGTAACGGTAGATCGCATTGGCTGGTGCGGTCAAATGTGACTCATCGTCTTTTGGTGTGACGTTATGCCAGTAGACAGCCTCTTGTATGGAGCAGCTCATTCTAGCCGCAATCCGTTTTACGGTACGGTGGCACCGCTCTGCAATTCCGTTCCCGGCTGGGGCATATGCACAACGGAATCTCAGGTTCACGCTCCATTCATCTGCGAAAATCCTGAATTCCCTGCTGCGAAAGGCTGTGTCGTTATCGGTGAGTAGTTCCCGCGGTGGGCCACGCTCAAAAAAGACAACTCTCAGTTGACCAATCACGCTTGCCGAGTCCTGTCGTGCCAACTGCCTCCACACAGAAAACCGCGACGGGCCACAATCTGTGATAGTTAGGAAATGATAACCACCGTAATGTGTAATGTCCATCCCCAACCTCTGCCAGTCGCTGCTCACCTCCAGTTTTCCCTTCTCCCAGTGGACCGGCGCTGGATCTATTGATTGGCATTCTACGCACGTTCGTATAGCCGACTTAACCGTTGCTTTCGCCGTTGCAGGACAAACTCTTCTGGCGAAATAAGTTGTGCGTCGCACTCCTGGGTGTCCACTGCGTTTGTGAATATCCATGATCTGGGCCGCGTCCAGTTCATCTACGTGTACAGCACCTATCAGGGGCTCGGGCCCCTTTTCCCTTTTCATTGCGTCAAACCACCGCTGTGGCACGCGCGTCAGTTGGTCGGCCACGTTTTGAATCGATGCAACCAACGTTACGTCCACCGAGAGCTTGTACTCCATCACAAGCTCCTTGAGTGTGCTCAACCGTCTCCTAATTAGCATCTCACTGGCTGCCTTGGTGCGAACTCGTGTTTTCTCAGTTAGAGTGTCCGACACCCAGTGGTACACACATGCAGAGTCGGTCTTTATATGCAATACCTTGCTCTGCCACTGCAGAGCCAAGTTGATGCCCTTCAACACGGCGTCCAGTTCGGCTAAATTAATATGCTGGGCATCGTTCTCAGGTCGCAGCCAACAAGCATCCTCCAACACTGTCCCCTGTCTTTCCAATGCTACCCCAGTTGCTAGCGAGCTGGCATCGACCCATACATTCACTTCCCGGCCGTTCACGCACCAGTCTCCACAAGCTGGATCATTCCGCTTCACTGCATCCATAGTCTCGCATATCATATTCCGGAGGAGGGGGTCAGTCACTTTGTCATCCCAGCCTTTTGTGATCGAACTGGCTCTCCTCTTAATCACTCCGCATGCCACACGAAGCCATGCACACACCGGGAAGTGCCCAACAAGCCTTCCACATAAGGAGAACACAGTTCGTCGTGTGACGATGTCGGGAACTTCTTGAACTGTGTGTCCTCGCTTCCAGCGCAAGACGCCGCGCTCCCTCCAGACCATTAATCCCAGCACGCATGTGCCGTCCCCCAACCGCTCCGGGTCCTTACATTCCAGTCCGAACCGAGCCAAATGTTCCCTGACACAAGACGCGGGCATAACATCTTCGTCAACCAGGATATCATCGATGTAAGCCGATGTTGCGCGGTCCATGGCTTCCTCCTGCGATAGAACCGTGCTGACAATGGCCTTCATGACAAGGGGAGCCACATTCAATCCAAATCCTAGACGCGTCAGACAGTACCTCTTTCCATCGATCTCCACAGTCTGGTACGGCCACAGTGTCTCGTGGATTCGTACTTGGAGGTACGCTCTCCTGAGGTCCAGCAGAGACGCGTTAGCTCCTTTCTGGCGCCATTCACGCATCTTAGCAGCGCAAACATCAGCGTTTGCCGTGAATATGTCCACATGATCGTTAAGTTCGCGATAGTCCATCACTGGGCGCACCTTTGCCTTATTCCGCTGTACCACGGCCATCAACGGAATCAAACCCTTGGGAGGTCCCAGCCTTTCTTCCGGGTATGGCACGAGCCAACCCTTATTCATCCACGTGCGGAGCTCCTGATCATATTCTGGTCGAATTTCCGCAGCCACCCGATACTCGGACACTTCATTACGCAGCTCTTCAGGTGCGCAGTTATCTGCCCACTTCCACGCCGCGGTCCATGATCGTCTTTGACTGTCGAAAGTAGCAGTAAAGTCGGGTTCGTTGATGGAGATAGCCGCACACGTAGAAACTTTCCTGTCGCCGATCCGAACCGCTCCTGTCGGTCCCACAGTGACACCTCCCAACGCTTTAATCGCATCGATCCCCAATAATAGATCAAATCCCAGTGGTCTACCACGCACCACCAGAACATCTATCCTGACAGCATTTCCTTCATCTGTGGCAATGGTGACCGCACCACTGCCGCAGCATGCACCGGACGCGCCTCCAACGGTCACGATGTCCACCTTCGCCGTCTTCCAGGATCGGCATCTGCTCGCATCCACTATTGTTTGTGCACATCCCGTGTCAACTAACGCCGAACACCGCATTCCATCAACATGGATAATAACCTCCGGGAGCGCCCTGTTTACATCCTGGTGGGGGAGAAGGCTGGCGCTGATGCCTCGTCCCCTGGCTCGTTTCCCGAACAGTTCCGGGCCCAGTGTCCAGCCTTGCCGCATTGGTAGCAACGTGTTTCACGTCTTCGGCAGTCTCTTGCTATGTGACCCCTGCCGCTGCATCTGTAGCAGGTTATACCAGTGCTGTGGCAGCTCTTGGGAACTGCTGTTTTACTGTCAGGTGGATACACGGCTGCAATCACATGTTGGCTTTGGTCCCTAACTGTTGTTAGCACCCTTGCTCTCGCTATTAGGTCTCCCATGGTTAGAGTCTCAACGTTTGGCGCTTGTTGGAGTCCAATAGAGATGGCCTCAGGGAATCCTGTGACAAAAACCAGTTTGACAAACTTCTCAAGTCCGACGCCATCGAAACCTGCTAGTCCGACCAACCGTCTGATGTTATTGGCGTAAACATCCACCTGCTCGCCAGCCCATCTAACCATGGTCAACTTCCTATAGGCTGTGAATGCGCCGTCCGTAAACGCCTCCTTTAACCGGGCCTCTATCTGCTCTACGTCCAGTTGGTCGCTCTCGTCCATCTCCAAGTACAGGGCCAACGCGTCCCCCTCCAGATATAGTGGGAGCAGGCTCGCCACATCATCCACCTTCTGAAGTCTCGCCACCAGTCTCAGTTTCTTAAGCCATGCTACCACGTCTCCCTCGCCAGTAAATGGCTTTACCATGTCACTGTGTATGCGTACCTTCGCCATAGCAAAAAAGCCGAGATAGCTTGTAATAGTAATGTAATGAATTGTGTTCCTTTAACCGTGCAACGCGTTTTTCCTTCTTTTTCTTCCGTCTTCTCCCAACGTATCCGATCTTCGTGACGTTCTCTACTCGACTGCCACCGATCCAAAAGACACCGCCTTTTATGTAGCCTTCTTGCTACACCTAATTTGCATAATGCAACCCTCCGTCTCGTAATTTAATGGGCGTGGGTTCGCGCCTCGGTGTTACGGCTGTCTTCTTCCGAGCCGTCATTACATATATATATATATATATATATATATATATGAGCCGATAACGTAATAAGTAAGTCAGACTTAAAAAACGGTCGGTTTTCGATTTAAACTCGCATGTTTCGCCACGCTGAACAGAAAGTCTGAAACACCTGAAGAAAGCCTGGAGTGCAATGACTTGACGACAACAGTCTGAAGAATGACAATGCTAATAAAGTTAAAGAAAGAAAAGGTAGAAACAAAAGACAAACAAGAATAATATTTATCTTATGCTGAGGAAGGTTGTAGTGATGAAGTAGTTAACGACGCACACTGACAACCTGGGCGTGCCAAGTTTGAATCCAATCGGTTCCATGGCAAGGGTAGTGGCAACGTTCACGCGATTTATTCTGTAAGTACCTGATTTTTAAAAGAATCGGGAGAAACCAATGCCAACAACAGAATCAAACCCGTCAAAAATGCTGATTCATACGGATTTACTTGATTTATGTTAAAATGGGATTAGGAATTATTTTTGTTTTCGCACAGTGTTTTTACCGAAATGCCATGGATGCGTAATAAAAAGAAAGGCAAATAAAATCTTGGCTCTTACTTGAAGCGAGCATATGTTTATTCAGAAGGACTATAAATACTGCCAAGTAAAACTATTTCTATACATCAATAAAGAACACAGGCTGTATTTTAGTTAGACCAAATATTTCATAAATAGGTTGCTTCTTTTAGAACAGGTTTTGCTTATTTCCATGGTTTCATAGGTAATTGGTATTACTCCCACGTTGCTAGCAACAACATCTTGTTAAGTAAAAATGGCATTCAGTACGCGACGCAGTTTAAAGAAGTTTAGATAGTTACCCTATTTCCAACAAAGAAACGTGCATGTGGCACAAGGTCAGTTGTTTAATGTGCGAGTTTTTATAATGAGACCCGGAGTCTATCATTCTGGAATGGAAAGAACAGCGGATTATTTTAAAGGGGACTCGAAATAAGCGACAAACTCGCTGAATGATTGACGGGTGTGAGGTCAGTGGATGGCGGAAGTCATGAGGCGTCATTTCCGCCGGAAGCTATCGTTGTCTCTTCTCAGCGAGAGTTGGCAGCGAGCGGGCGCTTGTCTCAAGTCAAAGTGCGCGTGGAGGCATAGTCATAAAGTCGCCTAGTATAATGGTGACTTATGCTCTTTTTCTCTCTCATTCTCAGTCTCTAACTCACGCTCTCTTAGTTATGTGTGTAATTATATATATATATATATATATATATATATATATATATATATATATATATATATATTAACAGGCCGCCACTTGAGGGGCTACTGTGAATTAGGGTGTAGGTTTTGGGTGTCATCGTAAGTTAAGAACTGTGTAGCGAGATGTCTGTTCACATTAGTTTTAAACCTCTGTGTGTCGGTATAGTCGGGGAAACAGGAAGCAGGAAGGGAGTTCCAGAGGCCGGCAGCACGAGTAAAAAAGCTATTGAAGTAGAACGTTCTCCGGCATCTGGGGACCTCCACAGTGAATTGATGGGATTTTGTTGATTGTCGAGTTGGTCTAGTGTACTGACGTCGAGGAGGCACCAGAGCCGCTAGTTCATCGGAGCATAATCCATTGAAGTATTTGTAAAACAAGCACAAGGATGCAACATTGCGGCGATGGGATAGAGGCTGGAGCTTGGTGGATAGTGAGGTACCTATTCAGTTGGCGACTCTTTTTTGGGACCTTGTCTAAGATGGAGAGACTAGTGGATGAGACACCAGCCCAGATATGGCAACAATACTCCATGCATGGGCGGATGGTGGCTTTGTAGAGATATATGATACTGTAAAGTTTGAGGAGTATATATATATATATATATATATATATATATATATATATATATATATATATATCTTTTACTGCCTTTGTTAGATAGCGAGGGTTTCCCAGGAGGTAGACGCCCTAAAAAGAAGGAAGAGCCTAAAAGCGGAACTAATAAAATCACATCACTTCCGTCGGAGAGCGGTTCTTGCTCTTACCCTGCCGACACCGACATGAACGGACAGAGAAACACGATGATCCTAGCCAACCCGGTAGGAGCGGGGACGGTGGGCACATGTGGCCAAAAGTCGACTTGTCAGTATATGTAAATGGTATCTCTCCCTTTAATTCATTCCTACCAAACCTCTCTCTCTCTCTCTTTCGTACACGTGCATTTGATTTCTGTTTTTGTCCTGTTAAAAATACAACTCTTTAAAACAAAACCGGCGTCCAGCGCGAGCATTGACAAAACCTGGTTAACAGCGACGATGCACGGCTGTATTTTGTTATACACCCGTGATGGTAAGCAGTATCTAACACCTGTAGTTGATTCCTACATATATATTTCTCCTGTGAATAAAGCCTCTATTCTGAAGAAGACCTACTTTCCTGTAATCAATTGAGGGCAGAGACGACACACGTGGATCCTAAAAACGAGCGTCTATAACGATATTATACACTCGACATCACAACATTGATATTTTGGTCGATCAGCAACTAACAGGTTATCTGACTATTTTTTAGATACGTCTGCCGATGGCTATAGGCTCATGTGAAAGGACTATATATATATATTACTGGTCCAGGATTCTCTTTTGGGGGATCTAGACTTATTTCCATAGTAGACCCGACTTTGTGTCATACTTTGCCATCATAAGGCAAGTAAATAAAACAAGCTCAGGCCGAAGTGTAGTATCTCTGGTGTTGAAAAGACAGTGGGATTTTTAAAATGAATCTGTGTTGTATATTGAAGAACAGTGCGAACGAGAAGTGCAAATGTCTCACAACCTATTTCCCCGTCTAGGAATGTTCCTGGGTGATTGGTACATCTAAATGACAATTAATACCATTGTCCATGAAGTGTTTCTCTAGCCAGAAAAAAGAGACAATAAAAGAATTTAACCATGAAATTGTGTCGTGTAGTGTTTCTAACCTGCGCTTGACTGCTGCCACGTTGTGATACATTTACACATGCCGAATAGCCACGCATGGGATGTTTGAAGATTGCAGCGACTAAAGAAGACAGAAGCGATGCAACACTTGATCATTTATGGATGCTGAGTCCCCCACATTTATCCGACCTTGTGCCAAGTCTTACCTTAGTGGTTATCTGTGTATATGTGTGTAGGCGAGGAAGTAAATGTGGTGGTATATGATTATGTGGGTTATCCGTCCACGTTGTGTGGAGGAAAAAGACAGCTCTCTACCCACTTTAAGGTAATACGACGGGTAATACCTTTTAGAGGTGTGTGGCTAAGTGGTTAACGAGGCGGACTTCGGACCTGAGTGTGCCGGGTTCGAATCTAGTTTGTTCTACAAAAACATTTTAATTAAAACCCACACCTGACCTTGTGTCTAACCTCCTGGATAAGAGGTAAATAAAAAAAAAACCTTTTGGAGGTGTGTAGAAAGAAACACTGTTGATTAAATGATGATCTGAAACATGAAAAAATAGAATTCTGGTTTAAAGAAGAAAAGGGAGCATGTTTAACATTAATAAACTTAGAGGAAGGCGCAAAAGAGAAAATATACACGTTTATCAAAGAGAAATTAAAGTGAGAGTTTGTCCTTATATTTGGTTGGGCTTTGTTGAGTTCGTGAGTGAGAAGAGGAAAGTGTGTGTGTAACAGAATGGATCGAAGGGAGAGTCGAGCATGAATAAGATAATCCGTTTCCCTAGTATGTTTCAAAGTCACATCTTGATGAGAAGGCAAGATACTAGAAATATGTATGTGTTGGTTCAGAGCTACATTTTGTATGTGTATATGTGTGAGTTGGTTCAGAGTTACATTTTGTATGTGTGTGTTGGTTCAGAGTTACATTTTGTATGTGTATATGTGTGTGTTGGTTCAGAGTTACATTTCGTATGTGTACATGCGTGTATATGTGTGTGTTGGTTCAGAGTTACATTTTGTATGTATATATGTGTGTGTTGGTTCAGAGTTACATTTTGTATGTGTATATGTGTGTGGTGGTTCAGAGTTACATTTTGTATGTGTATATGTGTGTGTTGGTTCAGAGTTACATTTTGTATGTATATATGTGTGTGTTGGTTCAGAGTAACATTTTGTATGTGTATTTGTGTGTGGTGGTTCAGAGTTTCATTTTGTATGTGTATATGTGTGTGTTGGTTCAGAGTTACATTTTGTATGTATATATGTGTGTGTGTTTGTTCAGAGTTACATTTTGTATGTATATATGTGTGTGTGTTGGTTCAGAGTTACATTTTGTATGTGTATATGTGTGTGTGTGTTGGTTCAGAGTTACATTTTGTATGTGTATATGTGTGTGTGTGTTGGTTCAGAGTTACATTTTGTATGTGTATATGTGTGTGTTGGTCTAGAGTTACATTTTGTATGTGTATATGTGTGTGTTGGTTCAGAGTTACATTTTGTATGTGTATCTGTGTGTGTTGGTTCAGAGTTACATTTTGTATGTATATATGTGTGTGTTGGTTCAGAGTTACATTTTGTATGTGTATATGTGTGTGGTGGTTCAGAGTTACATTTTGTATGTGTATATGTGTGTGTTGGTTCAAAGTTACATTTTATATGTGTATATGTGTGTGTTGGTTCAGAGTTACATTTTGTATGTGTATATATGTGTGTTGATTCAAAGTTACATTTTGTATGTGTATATGTGTGCGTGTTGGTTCAGAGTTACATTTTGTATGTGTATATGTGTGTGTTGGTTCAGAGTTATATTTTGTATGTGTATATGTGCGTGTTGGTTCAGAGTTACATTTTGTATGTGTATATGTGTGTGTTGGTTCAGAGTTATATTTTGTATGTGTATATGTGTGTGTTGGTTCAGAGTTATATTTTGTATGTGTATATGTGTGTGTTGGTTCAGAGTTATATTTTGTATGTGTATATAGGTGTGTTGGTTCAGAGTAACATTTTGTATGTGTATATGTGTGTGTGTATTTACCATTTTGTCGAATGATTGTTGTTGTTTTCATATTCACAGAGTATCGACATATGAGTGTGTCCAGACGTCTTTCTGGGGCTCTCTGTCTTTTTTAGGTTATTGAGTCACTATACATGGAATAATTTAGTTAACACAGGCTCGCGAAGTGAATCCGTTCCAAATGAGCAGGAATCCTTTTCATTAGTTGAAAAATCTAGAGTTCACACTTACATGTGGGATAACGTTGTTTTTATAATTTAGTAAATGTCTGCTGCGTTTGTGTGGGTGTTAAAATAAGTCATTGATTTAAGTGTATCCCTATTCCACTCAGTACAGGCAAATGGTGGAAAAGTGAAAAAAAGAAAAGAAAAGAATAAGCTGAACGAACGGAGAAATAAGAGAGCAGGTGTGGGTAAAACGGCTACGCATATATCCGGGGCAATGGGTGAATCCTTAAAAAGTGACCTCCACTCTGTAGTGGAATGGAGTCATAAATTAATGGTAACATTTAATGTTGCTAAGACAAATCTCCTTTTCTTCAACAACTCCAAGAAACCTCTTCAACCATTTCGATGGCAAATAACACCCTATTTGAGAGTCTAACGTTCAAATTCATCGGCCTAACATTCACAGGAAACATGAATTGGAACAAATACATAGACGACATTGCTAAGGCTACTGAAAAGAAAGTGGGCTCCCTTTATCATGCTAGAAAACTTCTCAAACCTGACAGTATCCTATATCTCCACAAAGTCAACATCTGTCCATGCATGGAGTATTGTTGTCACATCTGGGATAGTGCACCATGAACTAGTCTCTTCCTCTTAGACAAGGTCCAAAAAAGAGGTTCTAATCTGATAGGTTCCTCACGATCCACCAAGCTCCAGCCCCTGTCCCATCGCCGCAATGTTGCATCCTTGTGCTTGTTTTACAAGTACTTCAATGGAATGTGCTCCGATGAACTTGTTGCTCTAGTGGTCACTCGACGTAAATACACTCGCCCAACCCGACAATCTACTAAATCCCATCAATTCACTGTGGAGGTCCCCAAATGCCGGAAATCCTTTCACGTCAATAGCTTCTTTCCTCGAGCTGCCGACCTTTTGAACTCCCTCCCTGCTCCCTGTTTCCCCGACTGTACCGACATGCAGAAATTCAAAACTAATGTGAACAAACATCTAGCTACACAGCTCTAATATAGGATGATCCCATAAACGTTCACCCATATTCTCAGTAGCCACTTACGTCTACAGTGGCAACTTGCCTTGTTTGGGGTGAAGTCAGTTTTTTAAAAAAGCTTATAAAACTATTAACTTTTTACCTTCGTTCGTATCATATCTCGACTTACACTATATAAATACCAACAAGCATAATTCATATGAACAATATTCAAATCTCTTTTAACTAATGAAAAACGTTCCTGTAATAAACGTAATCTACACTCTCATTTACAAATGTAATACTCACAGTGCTCAGGGCTCTTGATCACATCCCGAATTTATAATACGGTGTCCACAATAGTATCACTGTAAACATGCGCAAGGATGTATTTTATAAACGAGTGAAAAATATTTAACTAAGAGAAGAGAGACCACCCAAGAAATGGGAAATACATTGTCCACCCGAAATTTTATCTCTACACTTGGAAAAATTAGTGTATCTTTAAACAGAGGTTAATGTTGAGAAATCTAATCACTAAAGGTCCTTGAAAAAGTAATGTTCCTTCAGATACGAGATTCCCTGCTGTGGTTATGACCCACTTGAGGTTTTCAAAAATTAATGCTCATACCAGATGGTAGACTACCTGGTCAGTCAGTTTTTATGTCCATAGATTGGTATCTGATTATCTCAAGTGGTCTTTTCTGGTTTGTTTCAAGTGACATCTATATATATTCCAGCAGAGGGGCATAGAAGGTCAGTTTCTTCTCTGCGTGTTATAGATAGATGGACATTTGAACCCTAAGCTGAAAGACTGTGTTTGGTTGAACTTGTGTTTTGATTCGGTTTGAAGAGGTTTTATTTGTTGTTTATTAGTTTTCTGTTGCTCAATAGAATAAAAAAGTATCATTGTAAGCTAAAGAAATAAAACTTTGTTACTTGTTTTAAACTGGAGTTTTAATTTTGTTTGGAGGGAGCATCTTTCTGTATCAACACTGACCGAAACCACACAATTGACATTGCGACAGACGAAGACAATAAATGGATGATCACGACCTGCGCAGTGAACGCACATAGACGCACGTTTACATAACATATAACTTTGAGTAATATGCTTCGTGCTTTGTAAGTTGAATGTAGATATAGCTTGTCGCCATTAAGTATTTTATTTGCTTCCTCTCCATGCGGTTAGACACAAGGTTTTGATGAAAGTGTTTCTGTGGGACAAACTGGATTCGAACCCGGCACACCCAGATTCTCTGTCCGCGTCGTTAACCACATAGCCACCGTGTCGTCATTAAGTATGATAGATTTTTGAAACATGTTACTGCCGAAAACAACTCTACATAATCTGTCAGGCAATATTTTAAGTATCGGTACAAGAAATAAAACAAAAGAGGCACCCAGTGTGCTTCCGAAACCACCCATTACGCCTCAACCAGGATTGGGCCCACTTCGGTCAAATGAGGGAATGGATTGCGGGAAGATAGCACCGGCTCTAAATACTCATTGTGTACTCCTATTTACTAGCCTCCCGACAAAAGAAATAGAAAGTATGGTGCAAAGAAGAAAATGAAGCACGCCTGTAATTGATTTCTACGTATATATTTTTCCTGTGAATAAAACCCTCCATTTTTGAAGAAGACCTGTGTCTTAAGATTTTTGTCGTTTTTTTTTTATATGGGGATATTCAGTTTCCCAAAAAGGGGCAATCTGGGTCAGACAAAAAATAAAAATTGTTCTCGGATTTCTCCTTCTTTTGAGTAAGGACGGAACAGATACTACATTTTGGTTCTAGCCTAATAGCCAGAAGTGTTATACTCATCACGTGTCTGTTTATAAAAGATTTTGTTTGGTCCATAAAATTGAAAAGAGGTATTGAAACAAGGTTGAAGTAAGGAATTAAGAGAACGTACGCGGTGTTCACCACAAGCTTTTATTAACTGGGTGGTACACGTTTGATGTGGATGCTGTCCGTGATAAAAAAAGAGGTTGACGCCTCGTTTCTAATTCTGACTTGAGGCCAGCGATAAGTGTTGATATAACGTATAACTGACTATTACAACAATCGGCTAGGAACAAAGAGTAATAATTGTTCTGTCCTCAGTTAGTGAGAGAGAAGATCCGTCTAGACTGACCAATTTTATTTTTGTCCCAATCCAGAGAAATCCGTTTTGGGAGCTGGATTTCTCCATATTAAAAATTGACCTTTGGTCTAACTCTGTCCTCCTGGGAAAGCAAGTAAATGGGGAATATTCCAACAATTGCAGTAAAGTTTAGATTGCTTTTAAGTATTCTGAGGTCTGACTTCTTTCAGTTATTAAAGAGCCCAGGGGAGTCTGAACTGCATGCTGTCCGTCTTAAGAAAGAGGTTGGAGTCTCGTTTCTATTTCTGGAGTGAGGTCAGTGATGAGTTCTGATAAAGGAAAATAACTTACAAAAGATATTACAAGGGAGATAACTTACAATTGACTATCACAACCATTGCAGTAAGTTTTAGATTGTATTAAACTATTTTGGGATCCGACTTCCTTCAGTTATTAAAGGGTTATCAATACTTTGAAGCTGTCCTGAGATGGGTATTCTAGCTATTATTGAATACAACACCTTTTTATACCAATGGCTCGCTATTTGTCAAGGCCAAAAGCTACTCGAGGATAAGGTTTAATGATGAAATTACTTATTGGTAAATGAAGAACCTTGTGAGAAGATTGAGAATGATTAATGAAATGAACTTGTGGAGACAGTGCATGACAGGAATCTATTGATATTAGATTTGAAGACGACCCTGTTGTAATCTGTAGGGAAACAGTCCTGTAGTAATGTGTTCCTTGTGCGAAAGAAACTCTACTCCTGGAAATTTAGCATAACGCAAGGCACGCTGAGTAAGAAAGAAAAATGTTGTTTTACGTTGTAGTAAAAAACGAGTTCTCGCTGTGAATGTCTTACAAAGAAGAGCCAGAGAATGGAGCTCAGTCGAGCGCCTTCTATAGAGTAGAGAGAGACTAGTAATGTTTCTTCTGCGAGAAAGGGGCTGTAAGGACAACTGGGCAGCTGTGATTTTGGCGGGGCACGCATGCGCATGTACTTCTGTTTCTGCATATCGTTTACATCTATCTTTCCTCTATCTTTCGTTTTCTCTATCATCTTTTCCGACTCCTTATTGCAGCAACGTCATCTTCTCTTTTTGTTCCTCTCGTTTCCCTTCTTAATCTCTAATAATAACTCGTCATCGCCGTCTCCCCCGTTCTCCACTTTTTGCTTCGTCTCTCTGTTTATTTCGACCAATCAAATCCCCCCCCCCCCCCAACCAACGCATCCCATTTCCTCTTTCCCCATCTGCATATTTCTCCCTACCCCCCTCTGCTCTTTATTCCCCTCTCTTTTATTTACGCATTACGCACTCTATTTTTAAAGGGCGATACTTGTGAAAGACGATGCGAAAATTCGTTTGCAGCGCGCGTCAAAGGCCAAAGGTGGGCGTGGCTAACTTTGCACACGAGGAATTTTATTTACATCACGTTTATCATGTAAACGTTGAAATGAAATTAATCAGTTTTCCCCGCAGAGTTACTTCTCTTCAGAAAAAAATAATCCAAAGCGAAGTTGTAAAACTGATTTTTGTTTTATATCATGTTTTGCTTTGTGCCAGTCATTTAATAATAAAGGATGCTTCGAAACGTGCGTGAAAACTAGCCTACATGATTTATTACTTCTGAAACTTGAATTAAATGCAAATAAAAATCCATATACATTTATACAGTAAGCTCTATTCCATCGTATGGAGATATATTGAGCTTTCTCTTTTCTCTGCATGTTTGAAACATTCATATAGATAGCTTAAAGTACGATTTTTCTAAACTAATTTTAGATAAATGATTTAAATTATTTCTATAATTTATACACTCAAATATTTATATATTTATTTAATATATATATATATATATATATATATATATATATGGGGGTTTTAATTAATTATGGACTTTATAATCCAACGTAAGGAAAAAGGAAAAAGAGGAGACGCCGAAAGTTGTTTATATGTTCATCGACGTTCGTCTTTATTGAAAGACTTTCTCAAGAATAAATCTCGCCGTAGACTTCTTGAAACAGCACCCATTAGAAACTCTTAAAATCACTCTTACAATTAAACAACGTGACGTCTTCTACAATGTATCTTCTTTAATCAGCAAACGAATACTAACCGAAGAGAACTTAGATCTAGATCCAGACTAGCTATTTGTATTACTACATTCCCAACAAAACATTGTACATAACATCGATATTTTAATGTAAAATGGTGGTATTCATTCATAATTTTACTGTTCCATTTGTTCCATGTATATGCAATATTTTTGTCTCTATTAGCAATATTTAATTCAAGTGGATAAATTATCAAAATTTTTCTTTAAATATTTGCTGATTAATTTTCAGAAGAAATATATACGAAGCAAGAGTTCAGAAAGAGAAAAAGGTGATAGACTAACTCTCCCCCCCCTCTCTCTCTCTCTCTCTCTCTCTTTCTCTCTTTCTCTCTCTCTCTATCTGTCTGTCACTATCTCCCTCTCCCTCCCTCCCGTTAGCGACGTCACATGGAGAAAGGCATGTCGTAACACTGCTCCCAACCATCGCCGTCGTAAAGTAAGTAGTTTACTTTACGACGGTCACGTCTCAACCCGTTAGCGGCCAACATTTCTTTTGTTTTTTAAATTCAATGAAAAAATTGTAAGTTAAAAAAAAACGCGCGCACACCTTCTTTTAATTTCTTGACCCTATCTTATTAAAAATAAATACATTTATTTTTCTGAAGATTGATAATTTGGATTATTTGGATTATTCGGACTACTGTTCTCATCTTGAGTGTTTTTCTCACAACGTTTCGACTGAAAAGTTTTGAGAATAACACTCTTTATGAGAACAGTAGTCCGAATAATTCAAATAATATAAATAAATTTCTATAAAAATTAGCCTCTATATGGAATATTGCTCTTGAATAGAAACTAGCACTAAAACATTATTATGTACTTACCTGTTGGGGTAAAATAAAATAGTACACGAAAATTTACGGAAATTCATCCAGTATTTTTGTTTTTGAAAAATAAATTCAAGTTTTATAGGTAAACACTTTCTGGTGACCATTTTCACCATTATTAAAATCACGGAAGATAATTCAGACTTAATTCATCCGTTTACAGATAAAATTTGAATTTATTTTTTTAAACAAAAATACTGGATGAATTTTCTGTAAATGTTGGTGTGCTGTCTTATTTTATCCCAACATGTAAGTACATAATATTTTTGTTTTGTTTTAAGAGCAATATTGTATATAGGGGCTAACCTGGAGAATCACTGTTTATCTAATTATATAAATGAATGCTAATAGTTTTTGTCCTATCTTTACAACAAACTAATGAATAAAATGTCTATTATTTAACATCTTGTAAACATCACGTATTTCAAGTAGCGAACTTTGCGAAGCGATAGCGAGCTGGCAAAGCTAACTAGTATATATATGTATATATATATATATATATATATATATATATATAAATGGAAAAGAAGGATGAAGGTAATCCGACGTAATGGGAAATGAAAAAGCAAAAACCAAAAAGGAAGTTTTTATGTGTTCATCAACATTTCGTCTTTATTTGTGAGACTTCTTCAGGATGATAATATAAATAGAAATGTCATGCAAGTACGTGGACAGGTCCGGACGTCGGTCCCTACTGTTTTCCAGTAGTGGCTACTATTTCCTCCCTTCAACCCACCATGTCAACCCTATATGTCCACGTACTTGCATGACATTATTCTTTATATTATCATCCTGAATAAGTCTTACAAATAAAGACGAAACATTGATGACCACATAAAAACTTTTTTTGGTTTTTCCTTTTTCATTTCCCATATATATATATATATATATATATATATATATATATATATATATATATATATATATATATATATATATATATATCCACATAAAATGTTATAAGGGATATAATTTTTTATGTATCAACCTTCAGTATTTACTTTTACAGTGCTTGATACGTGAGTAGAGCTAGGTAGTAAGTTATGGAAGTATATTTCTGGCAATTAATCTACACAGAGGTTCCCGCGTTTGATCCTCGGAGGGAATCGCCAGGCTAAAATGCATTTTAGCCTGACGATTCCCTGCGGAGAAGGAGCGGGTTTTTAAAAAAATATTGTTGAGGGGATGAATACTTTTGTTTACTCTAAACTAACCCTGACCAAACATTTCGCATGCTTAGTGTCGTCTGCCTTTTTTATTATTTTATTTTTCGCGTCTTTCAAATCGTAAACTGCTTCGGTCATTTCCAGAACTGACTCGGTATTCTCCGTCAATACTCGGAACTGACTGTAAGTTCTGGGATCGTACGGGCGCTCAATCCTAACATGTTTAATGTACATGTAAGGATTGAGCGCTCATAATAAACTTTTTTTTAACGTTTTTTAGCTAAGATAGAAATCTGAGTCACGGAATTAAGAGGTTTAAAAAAAAAAAGACGAGCTGCCACCGTTGTTGGCACATGAACTACAACTAATTTTTGTAGCCGCTATTATTATTATTATTATTATTATTATTATTATTATTATTATTATTATTATTATTATTGATGATGATGATGATGATGATGATGATGATGATGATGATGATGATGATGATGATGATGATGATGATGATGATGATGATGACGATGATGATTGGCTGCGCGAAAACAAAAACAAACAAAACGCTGTTTTTTGATGGCATACATTTTCAAACGTATAGAAGAAGAGATAGGAGTAAGAAAAACGTTTGCGTGCCCGCGTCTCTTGTGAATGTGTTTTAAGTGCACGTGCTCACGAAGTAAACGGCGCGAAGCAATGCTATTTCTAACTCGCTGTAAAACATATATGGTATTTATTGTTTTTTGTTCTTCCATTTTTATGTGCGTAATACTTTCTCACATTTCCACACACCGAAAATATCGAGATATGCATAATGTTTACATCATTCTATTCACGTAGGGGGTGGAAAGGCCGCTTAACATCATGCGAAGAAAGCCGTCTCCTTGGTATATTTTCACTTGCCGATGCGTGTATAAACCATTATACACCCGTATCGTCGTCGTCGTCGTCGTCGTCGTCGTTGTTGTTGTTGTTGTTGTTGTTGTTAACCCAGGTTCATGCTTGTCTGTGAATACAAAACCACTCGGACGCCAATGTTCATTTATTAAAAGTTAATTTTTAAAAAAACAGGCAGTCACAGAAAACATCAGAGCGAGGGGTTACTTGTACACGTGGGAGAGAGAGAGAGAGAGAGAGAAGGAGAAAAGAGAGACATATAGATAGATGGATAGCTTGTCCAGATACACCTAGTTACATTGTGCACGCCCGTCACCAATTGCGGACAGCACTACGAACGCATCTTTCCTTCTTGAAATCTCGCTAGCTAAGGGACATAAAATTTTCGTCAGGAAATCACGTTGTTTCGCGACATCCGTCTAGGGCAGGGGCGGGCAACCTCCGGCCCGCGGGCCACATCCGGCCCGCGGACTACATCCGGCCCGCGAAGGCTTAGCGTCCGGCCCGCCACTCTGTTATACTTTATTATTGCAATCCGGCCCGCGGACCTCACATTTTGTGACATAGACGTAAAAGTAGGTTTTAATTAAGATTTACAGTGGGTTAAAAATGTATAAATACCAGCAAGCGATGATGCATGTATATTTCATTTTTCTTTAACTATTAATTTCAAGTCCTTGGCCTAAGATAAAAATAGAAAAAGAGAAAGAGAGAGGCAAAGAGGAAATGAGAGACGAGGAAAAGGCACGAATCAGAGAACCTATGTGAGGTGTGTCAAAACGAATGCTGGATCAACTTGCTACTTCCCTCGTCATTATTTTTTTATGATTCCAAAATGGCTCTTCGTCGGCGCCTTTTATAACATCACACAGAAGTCTCTTGAGAAAAAATATCAGATTTGTAGAGTGTTCAATGCAATTTTTGTACAATTTATTCATGTAAACAAAATATATTAATTCTGAGATTTCGTTTTTCACTCCGGCCCGCGATCTCCTTCCAAAAGTCTCATCTGGCCCTCACTCTGAAAAAGTTGCCCGCCCCTGGTCTAGGGTCATCTCTTTAAGATGTCACTCAAACTTTTCCATTCAAACATGGTCCTCGTTATGAACATGCTTTCTTATGTAACATGCTTTCTTACGCCAATGATACCAGTCGAGGATCCGTCCTCGACAATAAGTTCGGCAGAGAATGGGCCATTGTGAGGGACGTGACCCTTTTTAGGTCGGGCTGTGGTATTTGTTTTGCTCAGCTCTTGGGATTCTACCATCCAAGGCCATGATTTCTCGCTTTAGGAAGGAGTTATTTTATGGCTTAGTGCCTGAGGCGCTCTCACCTGGGAATGCCGACAGGCTGCTCAGGCAACTTTGAAGGAACAGGGTGCATCACCTCTTGTGCGCTGTCTTATTCACTAAATCTTTCGGAGTTGTGGCACAATTTTGTGCCGTTAAAAAGAGGGCACATACCAAGGCTGTTTATCATCATCATCATCATCAACAACATCATCATTAGGGAGGGTCTGTGGACGAGTGGTGATAGCACTTGTCTTTGGGCTGGACGACCCGGGTTCGATCCCACTCATGCGAATTTTCGGGTCTGAAAACTCCCTCTGTCCACCAGCAGTAAATGGGTACCTGACTAAAACTCAGGGAATGTTCAAGGCAGCATGATTCTTAACAAATCACCGCCGCTACGGCCATGGGCAGTGTGCGATGTCGGCAACGACACTCGTGTGCGTCCAGGCTATGCGACCTTTACCTTTACCATCATCATCATCATCACCATCGGTTTAACGTCCGTTTTACATGCTGGCACGTGTTCGACGACTTTTAGAAATTGACTTCAGGACTAATCTATATCTGGCCAAGTCTTTATTTATCCTTCTTTCTATCAAATCCATCTTTATCACTTCGTACCATATTTTTCTTGGTCTTCCCCTGCCAAGTGGCCCTGCTACCTCAACTGTTCTACATTTATTAACCCAAGAAATATCATCCATTTTTTTCAACGTGACCATACCAACGAGGCATCTCCCTGTCTGTCCAAATTTAATCTTCACACTGAGATTATCAGATCACAACTTGTACTTAACACTCACATTACACATCCATCGTATTATTCTCATATTATTTCTCTCCGCGTAAAACATGCCCTCAACTCTTACTTGCCAGTTTTCATTTCACTTCCATATATCATCGCACTGCATACACATGCGTGATAGACTCTTCCCTTGGTCAACAGCGGTAACGCTCTGCTGGTTAGTAATGACAGAAGTTCTCTGAACTTACTCCATCCTCTCCTGACCCTTGCAATCACGCTAACACCAGCTCTTCTCTGTGCTCTACTGATATCACCAAGGTAACAACCTCAACTTCTGAACAACCTCAATAGTTCCACCATCCAAATATAGTTTCTCCACATTTGAGTTCTCATCCGTATCCATTGTTTTACACTTATTGCAAACAAACTGGTTACCATCTTTCAACTTACCTGTAATTCCACCTGTAATTTCACCTGTAATTCCACCTGTAATTCCACCTGTAATTCCACCGCACTTGTGGAACCAATGCTTACAAGTACGACAAACAAATGAGTTGCATCGAGTCCCTTTACACAAACTGAGACGACGACGCTAAAAATAATAATAAATCGCCCTGAACTAACTCCAAACACGAAATACATTTTCTACTGTTCTTTAATATGGAAATTACTGTTTTGCTCTTGTTTAGGAGTATAAATCAACCATAATACTTGACTGTTGTATCGGGGATACATCCTCGACAATCAATTCGACAGTGACTTTGTTGCTGTCTGGCTGAGGTATGATACTGTTTAGTCTCAGGAGGTCCACCGTCTCTTTGAGAAATGGGTTAGTTTATTGCAGCGCCCATTATAGAAAATGCCGACTAGGCTGCTCAGGCGTTTTTAGTAGGGCAGAGCACGTTAATCTTTTCAAAACCACAGGTAGAGAAGAGATAAGTAAAATGCTGTTGGTATAGCACCTTAATTCAAGAAAAAAATGATTTCCTATTCGCTGGTTTTAAAGGCTTCAAAACAAATTTTTATTTCCAAAGGTTACGAAGTAAAGAGATGACGGCCATTGTTTAATCTATTAATAATGAATTAAAATGGCTGATTGTGTATATACTATCGTGGGACTTCGAAATTCGAAACGGAATTTTAAATTCTCAAACTGACGAAAAGAAACTAATATATTACTTACATGGTTCAGTTGTCCCGCTAAACCAAAGGAAAACAAGGACGCAACACTGTAGTATAAAAGGCACTAATCAACAAACTCTATTACATGTAAACATATCTGAAGAAAGTATAAGTTATGTCGAAACGTCATATAGATTTGAATACACCCTTTTCCAGAAAAGAAAAAATTCCAGTTATTATTACATTATATCTAATACATAAAGAGAAGTCTCTCGGATTATTAAGTTTAGGCCCACATAACATTGTATCTGACTAATCGATATCTTATTCTGCCTAGAGCTTTCTTTCTTTTTAGCTCCAGAGCATGTTCTTTACAATAAAAATGGCATTCGCTTTTGATTAGGAAGTTTGTTAGACTGGGGCATTTTTTTATGCCCAAACCCAGCAGCTTACGAAAGTGATAAAACATTTTCTGGGTTTCTCTACCTGTGTTCGACTTCAATTATATTTTTAAATAGATTTTAACTTATTTTTTTTTTAATTATTTTTATATCCTATAACTAGATAAATATCTGTCGAAATACGAACACAAAATATTCGCAGATATTACATCAATTCAAACAGTTCGGAAACATTATTAGTATTACAGCAAACATACGTTAATTTGTAACTGACATTCGCTAACATTTTATATATGCAAAAAAATCCTAATGTATGCCATAAACATTTTCTTTAATTATTACATGTTCAAAAATTACAGTATATGTTTCATTTGAGTTTCAAAATACTGTTACATCAATAATGTATTAATACAATAATACAATCTGGTCTACAAATAGAACAGGTTGCTCGCTGCTCTCTTACCAGCTTACAATTTAATAAACAGAAATGTCTACATTGATCTATTCATGCTCGATTTTATATAATAAATTATGTTTTTACAATAAATATTAGAATATTAATTATTTACAATTAATTTTTATCCCAATTTGTTATTCGCAGTTTCATTTGCTGAACGATTTCTAAGATGATTCATATATTACTTTCTATTGGGCAGTTTAAATAGTTCCAAATCAATTTTGTTCGTCGCAGGCGATGTACCTAAGATTTCCTATGCCCTACATTCAACGTTCGTAGGTGACCACATTAAACATTTTCTACGCCATAACAATCTTAATTACTAAATGATTTTCGCTTACCTGAAATTCAGAGGTGTCGTTCCCTAGTGGTTTAGGTCATTGACTGCATCTCTGTTAAGGTCTACACCAATACGTTCGAAATTGCTCGGATACTAACATATTTTTTTAATAATGTTAGTTCTTTCGGTCGGTTTCAAAACAATAAAACACACAGCGACGAATGCCTGCTCCCCTTCTTTTCTTAGTTACTGCATACTTTCTTTTTTTTTTTTTTGTTTCAATTGTTTAGTTAATTAAAATAATGTTTGGTTCTTTTTCTCTGTTTGAAAATGAAGACAAAAAACGACCAAAACTTTTTTTTAGTCATTTACAATGAGGTCGGTTTAGTTTAGCCTTAAAAAAAGGAACAATATCATGGACTACCGACTTCATTACTTCCGCTTGTCTGATAGATTATTTCTTTTAGTTGCGGAACAAAAATGAAAGTATAAATAGTCCAGGCAACGTCGTGTCGTGACAGCTAGTATATAATAAAGTTAAGTCAGTCGGATTTACCATCGATAGCTTTCGCCCTACAATATCAATATCTAATTCTGAATCGCCATTTTCTTTTATTTGCCGTTCGTTCATGTTATTAAAAAGAAAGTATTTCGATGTAATTCCTTTCAGAAAATACTTTACCCAGCTAGGACTATTTAAAAAAATTGGTGACATATTTGCTAAAGGCAGCAGATTGAAATAGAAATTAATGGCATGTTTGTTATCAGCAGCAAATACAGCTACTGTAAATACTAACAAAAATAAATTATTTCATTTATTACTATTAAATAACAGTTAATGAATATCATACTTTTATTCCTATAAAAACGAGTTTGAAATAATTCAGAAATCTGTGGATTCTTTGAGATGTTGCTGTCGCATCACGGGACGACACATATTCGCGTACACAAATTATTATTTTTCTTCCCTATAACACCGTTTCTGACATTTCCCACATGGCCGCCTAATTTCATGTTTGTCCGTGGCTTCTGAATTCCAAACTAGTGATTACAGATTTGCTCTCATAGTAATTCGAAACACTCAACCGATTTTATTTGCATAGATTTCAAAACGTAACCAATGCGACCAGCGACATTTACAATAAAACCTATACTTTCAATTTGTGCTTCTTTCTGCCTAACAATTAAATATTACTAGTCTAATCTTTTCGCTCCTTTTCGCTGTTCTAACATAGAACACATTTTCGATTCCATTCATACTTTCTTTATAACAAAGCAAGTTATTACTTTTTACTGCGCGGCTAAACTTCTGGTCTTCCTATCGACATTATTTCCTTGCCATTAAAGCAGATGAATTAATTCGTACGCAGATTATACACAAACAATTATGTATTACTACTTGAATTTAATTTCAGTTGGCATACGCAACTTATAACGACACACTTAGGTATTATTGTAAACGTCCGTCTGTGTGCGTTCAATATACAGGCCGTAATCGTCTGTTCGTTGTTCTGGTCCAAAGTCGTTGCTCAATCACGACACCGGTCACAGTGTCAATTGTGTGGTCTCAGTCAGTGCTGCAACAAAAGAATTTTCCCTCCAAATAAAATGACAACTCAAGTTTAAAACAATTAGCAAACTTTTATTTTGGGGAGGTTACAATTATACTTGTAAACTGACCGTGAAATACCCAGAAAAAAAAACTGACTGCCCTCCTCTACCTATTTCTGCAATATTTACAGAGTGTCTGGCCCTTTGTGGCAGACCACTCAGTTATCCATTCGAAAATAATCGTCAGCCTTATCTATGAACATAAAAAGTTACTGCCTATGGGTTCCGTATCTGGACATGTATTAAATTTGGAAGAGTCTGAGTAGGTCATAACAACAGCAACAAACATTGTATCTGAAGGAACATTACTTTCAGGGGCTTCATCTCTCAGTATGAAACTCCGTTTAAAAATACACTAACTTTTCCAAGGAGAAATCACATTCTGGGTGGTCAAAACTCCAGTTCAGACATATTTACTTGTGTAGTTTCTCTTCCCTTGGTCAAATACCTATCACTTGCAGCAAGCCTGTTATTCGCATGCATTGCAAACATACAACCCAATAAACATGCAACCTACTAAACATGCAACCTACTAAACATGCAACCGCTTAGTGCATGTTTACATTATTACTTAAATGTAATTTCTGTTCTCTTTTTTTTCTACCGCGTCGCCTCCAATCCACAACTCACAAAAAAATAACATAATTATTTATTTTCTGTACATTTCTTATATATGCCCAAAATATGCAAAATATTGTTATCGAGTAATAGATTTCTTTTTCTCATTGATTAAATCCTACTTCGGTCACCTAAATTATTTAAAACTTTGGCGATTGTGTAGTTTAACAGCCAAAATGGCGGACAACTCTGACATCAAGCTAGCGTTTGCTCTATTCAACAGGTGATTCGAAAAAGTAGTCCCTCATTTACATGAAACAACTGACAATAAGAAAATATTTCCAGTTTACAAATTTATTGTGACAATAAAATCCGTTTTTTTTTATACATGGATCTAATCATTTAGCAAAACGTTTCACAAACATGTTGCTTCCATTTATAATTTAGAAAAGTATTTGATTTTCAGTGTTTTTTTTTTCTGAAAGATAACCAACATTAATTTACTATCTAACTAACTTTTTTGCAGTGTTTTTTTTTTAGAAAAGTTTTTTTTTTCTCAACCATTACACGTCATAGTATTGCCGTATCCCACACAGTGTATTCTTGAAGAATTTTTTTTTTATATGACGGCGCCATAAAAAGTCCTGTAAACGTGCGTCTGTGTTCGTTCAATACACAGGCCGTGATTGTCCGCTCATTGTGGTGGTCCAAAGTCGTTGCCTATTTTCTGCAATATTTACAGAATTTCTGGTAGTTTGTTGCAGACCACTCAGTTATCCATTCGAAAATAATGTAAAAAAAACCTGTAAATTATTTGGGTATGTGCCCCTCATCGCACGGAATTTGTTCTTACACAAACCCTAAGTTCCTTCGATGCGGCGTGTGTAGTGTGGGGTCAACAAAAGTAGACATGTGGTTTGCAACATCGTGTTGCGGCAGGCCATTATACGCCTGCCAGCCACCGGTCACTATACGAGTTTCTGGCAGCACGTACTGACCAATTATTGGCAACAGAGTTGTTGCATCTCGCTTCTCCACAGGCACCATTATTGCCAGATTTGTTTCTTGTTCGATCATCCCAAGAATCCACTGACCTTTTTTTTATATCTTCCACGGCGATGTTTTCGATTCATAAACTTACTTTTGTCAATTCCAACAGTCCGGCCAGGTCCACCCGTCTGCTTGCAAACGTTCACACCAACCAATATATAATTTCAATGAATTTTTCTAGTTTTATGTGGGAACGTTCAAAGAACAATCCAAAACGTACGTTCTTTTTTTCTTCCGACATTTACTGCAACAACAGTAATTGTCAATAAAAGAACGTCCATTTGCGGCGTGTAATGACATTGGCATTTGGCAAATTTGCGAAGACACTTTGTTCGTGGTAGTTCCGTTTCGTTTTAGGTACACACAGGAAGAAAGGAAAATTCTTTAAAGAAGCTGTAGCTAGACGAGTGTTTGCTGTGAATGTTTTACAGGGGGGGGGGGCAGAAATTGAAGCTCATTCGGAATAAAATCACACGATAAAGATTCACGAGTGATGTCGGGGAGGCCTACTCTACATCGTAAGCGATATTTAATTTTTTTAAAAGCCATCAAGTCGTTAATTAATTTACACCTAATACAAATAAATTAGTTAAGTAACGAATTTTTTTTTTTTTTAGATTTAATTAAACAATTTCCTTATCGCTTTCTTTTTCTTAGCCATGCTGTTTCAGCTTTTTACACAACAGTGACGGTTCTAGATTCCGGAAAATTTTCTACTCAAATAGCTTTTTTCCTTTGATCGCTTGCCTTTGGAATTCCATCCCTGCTCCCTGTTTCCCCGACCGTACCAACATGCAGAAATTTAAACGTGAAATTTAAATGTGAACAAACGTCTTGCTGCTCAACTCCCCATTAAGGTTGCCCCTATAAATCTGGCCCTTATCACAGCAGCCTCTTCCGTTTCCGTGGCAATATGCCTGGTTTGGGATAAACAAAAGTTTAAAAAATAATTAAATAAATAAACAATGGCAAATGACGTAATTAAATAAGGAGAATAGAAAGTGGATGTTGAGTTTACTTTCGGCAACCTCGTGACTCTCGCTTCCCTTATTTTGTCCTGTAGTCCTCACATTCCACGAGCGATGTTTCTGACAAAGGGGGGAGAATTGATGTTTTCTGGGTCGGAATCTATCCATCTTACACTTATTGTTGGCTAGTTTTTTACCTTGAAGTAGTACTTTTTTTAGCTTCTTACATCGAGTTGATTCATGTCCTGTCTGGAGCGATTTCCATTTAAAGAAAAAAATGATGATGATGATGATGATGATGATGATGATGATGATGATGATGATGATGGTGGTGGTGGTGGTGGTGGTGGTGGTGGTGAAGAAGAAGAAGAAGAAGAAGAAGAAGAAGAAGAAGAAGAAGAAGAAGAAGAAGAAGAAGAAGAAGAAGAAGAATCCGTTCGTTGACAAACCTGTTGTGATTTCTATGGTATATTCACAATATTCGCAATTGAATCTCACGAAGGATTATCAGTGAAAAATAATTTGGCAATTTCATAAAAAAAATACCGAAAGAATTTCTAAAATAAATAGGAAACTTTCTTCTTCTAAAAGAAAAAAATATAGAAAGATTTTCTTGTGAATGATTTGGAAGTGGTAAAAGAAAGATAACAGGTTGGAACTGTTCACTGACATAACGGCGTAAATGTCTTCATGAATCTGTATATTGATGTTTTAAATATAAGACGAAGACAGGTAAATAAACACAAGCATTTATTTTTTGCTTGTTCATACAAATGGCTTATCTGATTATGGTTAACACAGAATGCAGGTGATATTTAGGTAAATGTATTTCTTTATCTCTTTGGACAAATGTGAAGTTTACGTGACAGATAATTATTTTCGGAAATGCGATATGCAGTAGCTCAAATAATTGTATTTCTTTTAAAGATCATGACATGCTGAGCGTATTGGCGTTCAAATCGATTTACTATTACGTATTAATAGAAATAATTTTTTAACACTTTTTAAATTAGTACATCGGCTTATTTCCAATATGGCGGCATGATCGATAAAAAAGGGATAATGGAAACTAGGTGCCACGATGATTTCATTGGTTTTTTTTTAACTTGTGTTGCGAAAACACAAGAATTATGTTTTGACACAAATTGATATATATATATATATATAAAACTGAATGTGTATGCGTTTGCCCTATAAAAAAGATTATAGAATCTAAATAAAATCTAAAAGTGTGTTTTTATGTAAAATTAACTTGGTAAGATAATGGAAGTATTCCCGAATCTATAAATGCAGCTTTAAGGGGGCTATGGAGTAGATTTCGTCAGGGGGCGAGTTTTTCAGTTATAATTTGGAAAGAAACCCCTGTAATTTCAATATATTCCTTCCGCTCAGCATTTTCTTTCAAAATTATTTTATGTTTCTTAAGCCTCTCTTCAGACTAGGGAGGGGGCAAGAAACTGGGAAAAGGTTGTTTTAATAGTGCTCCTTAATTGTATTTGGATGGTTTCAGTAGCACTCTAAACGGAAGCAATAAATGTAAGATTAGAGTTTTACATTTAGTAAGTGGTATATAGTCATCCAAACGTACTCAGCATCCTAGATAGAGCAGGTGTGTTTAAACGCAGCGTTGCCCGGGAGAAAAAAACTTATCTGTCTTTTTTTAACTCGGTGTTGCCCGGGAGCCATAATAGTAATAATACAGTATTATATTTGGTGAGTGGTATAAGTTAATCCAAAGTGTTCAATATCCTAGATAGAGCGGGTGTGTTGACTCAGCGTTCGCCGGGAGTCATCAATATCCTAGATAGAGCCATCCTACAGAGAGTCGGTGTTTTAAAAGCCGTGTTGCTCGGGAGAAAGATTTTCACTGTATTTTGTCATATTATTGTATACCAGAAAAGGTACGCTGCATTACTCTGGAATCAGTGTTCAATATGCTAGATAGAGTAGGTGTGTGCAATAATACATTAGTACATTTTCATTGTGGTATATTCTTGATGGAGAAGGTGAAGACAAGAAACTCAATGTTGCCCGGGAATACACTAAAATACATATAGGTTTCATTATATTTTTAAGGGGGAGATGAGAAATTCGGCGTTGCTCGGGAATAAATTAAAACAAATATAGATTCCAAGCTCAGGTGAATGACTTACATTATTAGTATTATTTTCAATATATTAAAACAAGAGATAGAAATGAGCAAGACGGGTGTAAAAGAGGGGTGGGGTAGGGATGTAGAAAAACGGCGAAGGGGGAAGAGAGAAAGATAGAGAGACGGATTGAGATAGGTAGAGAGTTAAGAGTTTTTTATGTAAAGATGTTAAACAAACTTTTAACCTCTTTTACTTTGTTTTTTATGGTCCCAGGCAACGCCGGGTAAACCTACTAGTATTGTTATCAATAGTTTTGAATAAATTATTTTATATAAGTCACTAAAAGACTTTACTTCTTTTTATGGACCTAGTTCCGATTCATGATTTTAGCAACATGTCGCCATCTTGGAAATAAGCCGATAATACTAGCATATTTACTAATATAAAAAGTGTGTTTCTTTTCTATTTCATACGTAATACGAAATTAATTTTAATTCCAATACGTTCAGCATGCCATAATCCTTTTTTAATATACTAATTTTGAGCTACTGCATATCGCCTTTTTGAAAAACATATGTGTCACGTGAACTTCACGTTTACCGAAAGATACAAACAAATACATTTACCTAAATTTCACTTGCATTCTGTGTTAAACATCATCAGATAAAATATTTGTATATATAAGTAAAATGCAAATGCTAGTGTTCGTTAATATACTCTGTTATTCTCTTTACACAGAGAAAGATAAAGGGGCTGATTGAGATAGGTAGAGAGTTAGGAGTTGTTATGTAAAGATGTTAAACAAGCTTTTTAGCCACTTTTATTTTGTTTTTTATGGCCCCAAGCAACGCCGGGTAAACATACTAGTATTTTTTATCAATATTTTGTTTTAAATAAATTGTTTTTATATAATTCATTACCCGTAAGTATCACCCGTTCGTTATATCAATATTTTATTCTCGTAATCGAGCACTGCGTGTTTGTAGAAATTAAAATAAAAAGTTATCTTTATTTCTTAATTGTTGTATTTTTTCAGTAGACATAATAATGTATTATTTTTTTATATAATTCTACAATGTATTTATATTTTGTAGTTGGATTTTGATATTATTTCCATTTATTGAAGAGAAACAAGATGGTGTACATATGAAAACATGTTCCTGGTGTTTGAAGAGTAGTAGTCGTAGTACTTGTATATGTAGGGGAATATTAACTCCTACGTACCTTTACTACTACTAACAAAAAATATTCTGCATCACTTTATACATTAGAATATATATATATATATATATATATATATATATATATATATATATATATATATATATATATATATATATATATATATATATAGAAAGAGAGAGAGAGGGGGAGAGAAATTGGACAGACAGACAGACAGACAGACAGATTGGGAAATAATGTGAAGCTCATACAACTAGATTATATGAACTCAAATTTGAAAACTGAAGATATGTAAATAACATTTATTGAGGAGAACCAAGATGGTACCATATGAAAAATAGACCCAATATTTAAAAACTAGTAGTCGGAGTACTTTATGTAGGGGAACATTAACTCCTACTTCCTCTTACTATCACTAAGAAAAAATAGTCTGCCTTACTTTATACATCAGAATATAGAGATGGAAAGAGAGAGATGGGGAGGAAGAGACAGACAGACAGATGGAGAAATAATTTGAAGCTAATACAACTAGATTCTATCAACTGAAAATATATAAATAACAAAATCAAAGCCGCTTGAGTCATTTGGCATTAAATGTCAAAAAACAATTATATGAGAGTAGATCAATAAATTCTCGAGCCAGAATAGAAGGGAAATATACAAAGCTGAAGTTTATCTGTTTTTATTTCGAAATATAATCCCCGATCGACATGAATGCACTTAGACAATTTTGATGCTCTAGAAACAAATGTATTTCATTTGACAACTTCAAACTGCTTGAACGACAAACCCGAAATCAAGATCACTCTAGAATCTTTTCTTCGTAAGTAAGGAGTGACCAGGTATTTTTGTACCTATTTTCTTTTTCCATTTTTTCTTTTAAATGCGCCAAAACAACGTGTACCCTCTTTTAGTTCATTAACGTACGTTTATATAGACATATTTGGCAGTTACACAAACAATTATTTGGTATATAGAAACGCTGAAAATGCATAATATAAGTATTTACATTTAACTTACTATTTAACTTGTGCAGATGGCGAAATTGGTAAGAAGTTGCCTGTTGTTAAAACGGTCGAGTTTCGATCTAAGATTGAAGTACTTCTTTGTATATATTGAAAAGCTGTAATACGACGAAACAGTATGTATCTCGATGACTAATATATGTGTGTGTGTGTGTGTGTGTGTGTGTGTATGTGTGTGTGTGTGTGTGTGTGTGTGTATATATATATTTCGGCAGCAAGACATTTCTTATACAAGCGTCGTTAAAGACCACGGAGTTTTCTCTCTTCATTATCTTTCTTGTCAATTTCTCGACGCGGCGAGCGATTTGTCGGTTTTCTGGTGTTAATTGGTGAAGTATGTCACCTAACGTTGTATCGTGGGCCATTCCTCTAGCGCTTTCGGTCTCTCGACCGTCTTCGAGACGCTGTGTCTTATTGTTACTAAGAGCCGTATTTATAGTTTTATTATTAGTTATATATCTATTAATTTACATATGTATACGTAACGTAAGGTGCCATACTCCATATATATAAAATTGTTAAAAATAACAGAATTCGTCTGTTTAATTATACCTTTTTTATTTTCTCAATTTTATAATGGTCTTTTTTGTATAAAATTTTTTAAAAATTATAAATGTTCCATACGTTTCACCAACGTTTTCGATACTTCGTCGAATCATCCTCATGTGTCAAAAGCAAATGAACAAAAAAGCTGGAGAAATAAGAGAATTTTTAAAAGACGGCAGAGAAACGCGCACGTAAAAGAACGTTTCCGCATGTTCGAAGAAAGACGTTGACAATTTAAATCCAGCGACGCCGGAGTGACATCAGAGAATGAAATTGCATTACGTTAAGCATTTTAAAATGTGGCCACTGGTTTAATATATGATGTTATTAATGGTGGGTTGTTGTGTTTTTATGTAGATAGCTTCCAGTATTTTTAATTTTTTTCTAATTAGTTTCGGAATGTATTATTTTAGTGTTATTAACTACAATTTGTCTTAAATCAGAGGAAGGGCAGTTATGTTTTTGTAAATGTTCGTAAATTGAGCTAGAATTTATAAGATGCATGGTGAGATGGCGGGATAGGGTAGTGGTTGTAAAACCAATGTAGCTATTAGCTTTATTATTGTTATGGGAGTTACATTCTCCCAAGGGGCATTTAAAGTTATAACTAACATTGGTTCTTTCTAGTGGTTTGGGATTTGGAGGGGAGTTGTTTTTTGACTAATTTTGGGTTTTAAATTTCTTATACAGGGTGGGCCAAAATAAGGGTCCTATCTTTAAATTTGAATAACTTGAATTTGAATAACTTCCACAAAAAAAAGTTAAACTCACCAAACTTTATGTGTGTGTAGACTGACCCTTCCGAGATTTTTTGAAATAAACAAAACAAATTTTAGCCGAAAAACACTTCTTAAAACTTACAAAAACTAAAGTATTGTTTTTTACACTGTTTTGAGTTTTTTAAGCAAAAATAATGTTTTCTAAATGAGGTTACGTTCCTTAGGGCTAATACGGCTCATGCTTGCTTCGGAAGGGGTCCTTTACTTATTCTAAAAAAAAAATTTAAAAAATCAATAAATAAAAAAGTTATGAATTTTTAAAAATAGGACCCTTATTTTTGCCCACCCTGTAGTAAATAATGAGTTTAATTTTATTATTATTGCAGATGGGGATATGTATCTGTGTACAATATTTTTCATTGCTTTTTCTTCTATTCTGAAGTTTGGTTGCATTTGATTAGAATAGCATTTGATGTCAATATAGTTTGAGTTGTGATGTTAGAATTATTATTATTCATGGTGTATTTTTTAAGTTTCTAACTGTTAAGTTTATTTGTTCATCGACGATATAATTAGGGAATTTGTTGTTAATAAGTACTTGTTTTATATCTTTTAATTCAATGAATTATATTTTTAGAGGATGAGATTAATTTTGCACGGTTTAGCTATTTTGTAGCGATAGGGAAACTCGCTCTTGTAATTTAAAAAAGACTAGACTTTAAGCTGGTAGGCAGCTTAAACATATATATATATATATATATATATATATATATATATATATATATATATATATATAATTTCCAATACAGTCAAAAAAATTTGCATTATTCCTGTGATAAACTATCTGGTGTCATAAATATATATATATTATTTATAGTTTATTTAGATTTTATTTAATGACTAATCTTATTTATAATGCATTCATTTTTATTATTATTGTCATTAGTGTTCTCAGTAAATTATTAAAATTCTAAATGTGCGTATAAGTCATATATAATTCCTAATATAATTGGTTCCCCGATTTATAAAATCGGGGGACTTATGTTTTGAGGCATGTTCGTCCGTCCGTCCGGATTTTTCTCCGCAACCATCCATTGAATTTCTCTGAAATTTTGCATGAAGTTGTAACTTTGGTCAGGTTAGAAAGTGACATTCACCGATTTTTGAAAAACATCTCGTTAGCCCCCCAGGGGGTCAAAAAGCCCCGAAATGGCAAAAAATGACGTTTTTTGCCCCATAACTTTTCATCCATCCATCCAATTTATCTGAAACTTGACCAAAATGTAGAGGCAATTGTTCCTAATAGAAAGTAGGTATCGCTGACCTTGGAAAAAATCTGGTTCGCGCCATTAGGGGGTCAAAAGCCCCCAAAATGGCAAAAAATAACCCTTTTCTCCCATAACGTTTGATCCATCCATTCAATTTTTCTGAAACTTGGCAAAAATGTAGAGGCAATTGTTCTGGATATAAAATGAGCATCCTTGACCTCAGAAACATTCTGGTTTGCGCCCCCAGGGGGTCAAAGGGGGGTAAAAAATGCCCCAAATCGCCCAAATCGCCCAAATTTATTGCATTTTACACCCGCCACATCGAGTCACATACAGAGGGTGACCACGCACGCGCGGCTTGTTATATTTTTCTTTTTTAAATATATTAAAAATTTAATTTATCATTATTCAAATTATTCTTATTAGCATTAACAATATCACTATTATTCACTGTTAACAATTATCACAGTTACTAAAATGAATTTGTGTTAC
Source organism: Sepiola atlantica (assembly GCA_963556195.1). Lineage (NCBI taxonomy): Eukaryota > Metazoa > Mollusca > Cephalopoda > Sepiida > Sepiolidae > Sepiola > Sepiola atlantica. The sequence continues at coordinate 205,363,306 of OY744516.1, read as the reverse complement.
GATACACTATTTATATTCAACCTGTTGTTCATATTACACTTCATCTACCCGTGGTAAATACAGTTATTTTATATATTACTTATATGGATTAACATTACAGCAAAGTTTTTTTTGTTTTTAGTAATATTACTATCTATTTATACTAATTAATTATTATTTCTATTATTATTTTTGATTACTATTACTATTCTTATTTCTATTATAATCATGTTTATTTTTCAACCGGATGTCATAATAGTCAACAAGAAAAAAAAATCCTGCCAAATCGTAGATTTTGCCGTCCTAGCTGACCACAGGGTGAAGACCAAGGAGACAGAAAAACTAAGAGTATCTACGGAACTTGCTAGAGAATTGAAAGGGATATGGAGTATGAAGAAAGTCAATATAATACCAATAATCGTAGGAGCACTAGGAACAGTTCCGAAGAACCTGGTAAAAATACTGGGAGAAATTGGAATCAACGGGAAGACTGAGACCATACAACGGACAGCAATGATAAAAATAGCTGACATCTTAAGGAAAATCCTTGAATGCAGAAACCTTTCCACATAAGCTACAAAGACTAACCAATCACATGCAAGGTGCAATAGGAAGAAAACAAAATCACATAATAAACACCACAAAAACTCAAGCAACAGAAACTGCAAAAGATTTCATAAACTACCCCCCCATCCCCCCAAAAAAGTTATGGCACCAGCCCTGATTGATACCACACAAAACAATCATGAACAAGCAAGGAGGATGGAAAGACCGAGGAGGGATAGCACTAACCAGACCTCCGCTGGAAGAGTGCGGAGAGCACTGGGACATTGGGGAGGCTTATTGCCATCCAAATCCAGAGAAGGCCAATGGTCGTTTCCAACAAAAAATTGATTGTGTCTGTTGTGATAATGCAAATTCATTTGCAATAGTTATCGAAAAAGGTGGAGAGCACTGGAAATCTGGTGAGACTTGTTGTCACTCAGACTCCAGGGAACACCACTGGTGATTATCAGTGAACAATCACTGATTACTCTTTGTGATGATGATGATGATGATGATGATGATGATGATGATGATGATGATGATGATGATGATGATGATGATGATGATGCACTATACAAGCCATGTACTACAACAAGAAGATATTTGATGAGAATAAAATTTGGATGCAATGCAATAAAATTTAATAAAAATCATCAATTATTGCTCTATCTCGTATATCGAGTAATCACTATTCAAGATAGGATATAATTTCAAGATATAATTTTAATCTTTATTTTCTCATTTTACATATGTATATATATATATATATATATATATATATATATATATATATATATATATATATATATATATATATATAAATGCATCATGCCTCAATATGTCTTACTTGGAATTATTTTAAATATATTTATATATATTTTGACACGTTCTATTGCATGTACATCCCTTTCCCTACTTCTGTCTGGATCGCAGACGATTTCATTTTATTTCTATTTATCTATCTATCTATCTTTTCATTCTACCCTTTTTATTATATCTCTCTCATTTCATTTCATTTTATTTTATTTTATTTTATATTTTATATATTATCTTTTATATTAATATTTTTATTATTTTTGATTTTTATTGTTATTTTATTTTGATTTTGATTTTAACATTTTGATTCTTAACGGTCCCAACCACGTGACTTCCCAAATTTTAAAATTTTAAATTTCTTTTCTTTTTTTCTCCATTTCATTCTTTCCAAATATGATTTAAGGTTAAGATCGGATTCTAACTCTCCCTGATGAGATCTCAGTTTATAATAGCTGTTGATCGATAACATCGACATGCCAGTGTCGCAGATTTTGTACATGTCTGTGTAAATAAAAATAATCATATATAAAAGCTCTATTTGATATTGAGCACTTTTTTATAAACCCGGTTGAATTCTTTTTGTTATTCTATCACGAGTTTACTTGTTTCCGTGTAGCCCTTGTACACCACACCGCATTAATCTTTGCCCTTTACCGTCCTCACAACGAAGGAATTACCACTTTCAAAAGAATCTCTGAAAAAATGTGACAAGCTGCTGTCTGTTTATCCTTCTGCCAACATTCACATCTGTGGCGACTCTAATGTCAATAATGTTGAATGGCTTGTCTACTCCAAAAAACAGATGATGAAGGAAGATTTTGCCATTACTTTTACCTTGCTTATGAGCTGACTCAGATTTCGACAAACCCACTCACATAGCTGATTCTGGTGAACATTTCGCAAGACTTCTTGATCTTTTCTTCAGAACTAGTTCTCATAAGTGTTCATACATTGTTTTACGTTTTCTGGAATTTTCTGATCATTCGGTTGTGTCGATCAAGATCAAATCTAAGCTCAGCGAGATCTCTGATGTCTCTTTTCCATCGCAGAGTGTACCGATATTCAAGGGTTGATTAGGATAGCTGTAGATCATCATCATCATCATCATCATCATCATCATCATCATCATCAACAACTGGTTTATTTGTTGAATCAGGCCACAATTAATCATCTGATGAGGGTGGGACCTGATTGTCCAGTCTCGATCTAAGTCTTCCCCTCCATTCTTATCTTTGGTGAGGCTCGACGGAATCCATACCGAAGGTTCTCCTATCACGTTTGATCACATCCTCCCAAGACAACTTTAAAATGTTTATTATTTTTTTGTGGGGTTCAATGTTTTTGATGTCTGCTCAAGATACAAGGAGTGTTCGATTAGTCTAATGGATACTCTCGCTAACTATGAAATCAGTTATACCGATTCGAATTCTGCCATACTAGTCCAGGCAATATAGCACATTTTAGGGCCCAACTTGGAACAAATTGCAACAGAATTTTTTTCACCACCAGGCATTCCCATGAGGTGTCTAGAACATCATACTAAAAGTCCTAAGAAATCAACGTTGAGGAAATATGTCTAATTTGCATAAATCCAAGATGGCCGCCAATTTTCGATAATTTGCCATATCTCCGCATTTAGATGTCATAATTGAGTGATTTGAAGTGCTAAAATGGGGTTTTTGAACACAAGGATTTACGTGGAGTAGGTTACATTTTTATTGAATAAAGAATTTATAGCCAAAAATCCAATATGCTGGAAAGAATGTCTATTTTTAGAATGTATTTGCTCAACATTTTATTTTTTTCGGTACATTTTTTAACCTAGGGCCTACTGAAATGTAGGAAAACACAATTGTAGCCATAGATAAGTTTGTTATCATACTCATGAACAACAGTAAGCCTGTGTTTCAACAACAGATCATCAATATTAATTTCAAGAGTGTCAATTCCAGTTGTGCCACTTTGCGGTATCCGGCTTAAGCATCGTCGTCTACATCATCTGACAAATCTGGCACCTGTGAGTTAGAGAAACTTGTACCACGACATTCTCTACACACGGCAGTGCAATGGAGACCATATTTTTGGCATGTGCACCTCCTTGTTTTGCAGTTTTTCTTGCAGCTACAACAGATGACATCCAGTATCTCCGGTGGTGCTGCAGGCTGATCTGTCTGTATAGGCATGCACCTTCTGTCCACAAGGTGCCATCCCCAATCTTGTGGCTTCATGTTGACACATGTTCCTTTCCACTCCATTACCTGGTAATAGACACGGAGGCTATGGAATCTTGCAGCTGCTGATGTTGGGGGTAGAGCTTGTGGTTCCACGGAAGATGTGTTCTTGGAAATCTTGTCACAGAACCGTTTGTATCTTAAGCTGTCCAGTCCTTCCTCTTTGGTACCACCGTACAGTGATACCAGAGCTTTCTCTCCTGCAGCAGTTATGTCCTCCGGTGTTTGCCCTGATTTGTGGAACATCTCTGATTGCTCACGAAACAGGGAATCAGTCTTCACCTTCTTCACTGCCAAACCTTTTCCCAATCCAAACAGGCGACTAGTGGTATCGCAGCCAAGAATAGCATGGACAAAGAGCAGATGGTCGCAAATCTGAGGACCCAGCAACACTTTCGACTGCTTTATGCACCACACCCTTCTCGATTTGGTGGCTTGCTTTGACTCTGATACCAGAAACAGTTCGTTTTCGGTCATATCAGCGTGATACAACAGGAGGACCAACAAATCTGTGTTGTCACCAATGAGAACCGTATCTCTTGTTCTGGCAGAGGCAAGGGCTGTTTGAACAATGAGGACATCAGCATCATGCTTTGCGTGTTCTGTGCTGCATCCAGCCCTTTCTAGTTTGTCGCTGAGAAAATGTATGAAGCGCTGTTTGTTTGCCTTGTTGTTCAGGAAGTCCTCCTTCTTGGATTGGATGATCATATCACCAGCAAAGCTTACGGTCAAACTAGAGCAGGTTCCTGTTCTTCTTTGTTGTGTGGCATCTTTAGTTGTGGGTTCATCTTTGTAGCCATCGAAAACAATGACAGCAGCTCCATATTTCTGTGTCACATATCTGACATAAATCTGACACACACTATTATATGTGGAACCTCTTGGCCAGGGAATCCAATGGAGTAGCGCGCCGCCATCAAGGACATATTGGACTTGGTCTACACTCGGCTCACGTTGTTCTTCATCTATAGACTTCCACAGAACATCAGCAAGGACTGCCTTATTGGCCTGCAAGGGAAGGGATGACGAGTCAAATAAGGCAGGAGGGTGGCTACAAAGTTCGAACTTGAATAACATTGACAAGTCTTTGCACCGTTCACCTACAATTACCAGTCGCTGGAACACCAATTGTGGATCCACTACTACAGATTCCCCTCTGACTTTGACAGTTGATCTGGATGCAAGTGGCATTGCTTCATCGGCTTTTCGGAAGGTGAACTCTTCCACAGATTTCCCTGCCATGCTCACAAGAATCTTTTCTCCAATTTCTTTTGTTTGGTCAACATTGACTCCGTCCTGAGCGGCCATGCCATTAGCAATGTTGTGAAGTGAGGTATTCTCCTTGAATGGATCTCTTTCCTTCAGATAGCTGATAAGATCGAGGGTGTCCTTGACATCTCTGGCCTGTCTAGCCTTCGAAATATCTTTGTGTTGGTCGCTGGTTTCGTAGGAGACCCCGCTGAACTTCTGCATTTCATCGTTGATGTTTGCGCATGCTGGCATGGATAGGACCCACAGTAAGCGCTGAGTCTCTGTCATCCCTTTTCCTCGAGTTAGGCCCCCATGCGTCTTTATACTTCTCATCAAAACTTGTTCGATGATCAGATCTGTGGAGAGCCCTGCCCAGTATCTATCACTGCGCTGCACAACGTGGTATCCCTCTTGGAACTTCTTATACACATCCGGATGTGTATTTGGTAGTTCGGTCATCATTTGCAGGTAAACATATGCAGACTTTGTATACAGTCGGTGTCCAGAAGCGGCAAGGTAGGGAAGCATATCGTGCACACATTGGAGGTGTAAGCTCCAGTTCCCTGTTCTTTCAGCTTTAATAAATTTCCGCAAGATGTCCACCATGTTGAGATACTGCAACCAGAGTTTTGCTGTTGGCATAGTCATCATTTCCTTTTTGTTGTCAAGTTCAGCCTGGATTCTTTGCAACACTTTTGCAGAGCAAACTTCTTCCACTGAGAGGAAAGAGGACATTGCTCTGTCATACAATTCACTTGCTGTAGTTATGTCAGTCGTCACTGTATCTGAAGGAATATCTTGTGGTTCTACATTATCTGTCTCAGTATCAGCAGTTGCCACTTGTGGTTCCTGAACTGTGTCTTTGGTTGGCACAGGCACATTGTAGGCATCAGCGACCAAAATGGTGTTCAGTGCAGCATCTACCAGCATATGTCCCCGCACTGCTCTGGAAACAGCTTTGCCTGTCATCATGTGGGGCACTGTGTTTCCAGCATATACCACTTCGAGCAACTCTTGCAGTCCCGAGCCTGCCATTAGGTGACCTATGCTCCCAAGAAAGCTCATCTGCATGTGAAATCCCCCAAGCCTGAGGACTATGCGCTTGAGATCACTGTCATTTGGTTGAGACATTATAATCGTTAAAGCTTTCCAGTACAAGGGTTGGTCGAATGTGAGGATTGGAGTAACGTCGTATAGTTGAGCTTGGGTAGACACAAACTTCATTGTAGAGTAGATACATGAAGCATGACTGGGATCAAGGTCAATCATTGGAAGGAATGTCACAGAAGCTTTTCCTGGGTGTTGACCTCGATGCAGGAACTGCATCATGCCAGACCATGATGGCCTTGGAGAGTGGAGAAGTAATGATGTCTTCCACAGTATATCTAACTCTGATGTTGGATCCTCTTCTGTCGTGCGAACCAGTGGATTGTAGATGATAGGTTCCAATGCTGGAGGAATTTTAAAGTACTGAATGCTGATGCGACCAATGGCAGCAATCTCTTTAGCCGTCACATGGACTGTGGGGACAGCCTTGCTTGTTTTTGTTTCTGGTGTAACAGTAGCTATAATGCCCATTCCATGGAATGTCCCTGTGCCATCAATTGTTGCCACATTATTGTCCACATTATCAGCAATATACTCTATGTGGTGCTCTTCGGAATACCCAGGGATCTCAGTACCTTGTACAACAGCTGCACTCCGTTCATATTTCATGACCTCAGCATAGGAAGATGAAAACCCATGCCCGTGAAGCGTGTCCACCAAAAAACGTGACGCAAAATGGTGGTGCATCTGGATACCGAGGCCAAGCTGAAGAGGGGTTATTATTGCCCTTGGTCGTATGGCTTGCATTATGGCCTGCCCAATCGAAGCAAGTTTTACACCAACATTTTTGCCAGCAAACATAGTCCTAAGCAGTAATTGCAATGAGTTTGGAATGTAGCTAGCAGAATCAGCAATGTCGCCAGTGTCTGGATAGAAATCCTTTGGGGTTTCCATGGACTTTACATCACTGGCAATGAGTTTTGCAGCAGCTTCAATAATATTCAACTTGTCATCTTCAATATTTTCAGCTTTCTGTTGCTTGTGGAATGCATAGAGGATTGAGCTTGCTGTATCTCGCAATGTGACCACACATTCTTTGGTGCTCAGCACAGTCATTAAAACCCACTCGCCAAAGTGCTCCTTTATTTTAGTTTTCATGTATTTAGCACTGTAAGGTTCATGCTCTGTGTTCTGAAGAAACTCTGACATTTTGAGAACAAGGTCATGTATGGTGGTTTGCTCCTCGTCATTTTCCTCTAAGAACTGAGCCACTTCCAGGAACGCTGACGTTCTCTCGTCTATCTCAGGCCTTCCGAGTTTGAGCCTCTTTGATTTGTCTCCAGTACTACTGGTGTCTAAAGAGTGCTTAGTAGGAATGTTTTTCCCTGTCCTAAAGTTGCTACTGCACTGCTGGTGATACATTGCATCCGCTGCGTGTAGGTCATTCACCGATGCTATTCTGCCTAATACTGTTGCAGACCATTCGTCATTTCTAGAATGACAAACCTGAAGGATACTCTTCTGAAAGTCTTCTGTCCTAACTGGGAAAACACCCAGTTCTCTTTGCTTCCTACCAGTTTTAGCTGACTGTCCACACAACAAGCAGTGTTCTTGAAAATTGAAGTGTAGTTCAGAACGGAGCTCACAGCGGGGTTTTGGTGGTTGTTGCTGCCTTGCTAGGTCACGTGCAATGTTTTCTGCTTTGCAATAGTTGCGGCGACATTCTACGTGTAGTGTCTCTCCTGGATTCACTACCAAATCGCTACCACGTTGACTACTTGCACGATTCACGCCATCGCTGCCTTTTGTTCGAAGAACAACTGTCGCCTTTCCGTCAGAGATTGATTCATTACAGATGCGACACTTCTCCATTGTCAATGTTTGCTGAATCTCAGATTAATTACCCTGGAATAGAAACAAAAATAATATATAAAGTTATAAAATAAATAGTTAAATATAAAAAGTTATAATATAAAGTTAGTCAAGAGTTAGTAAGTTATAATAAAGTTATAATATAAAGTTAGTCAAGAGTTAGTCACATGAGGCAGCAAAACAGTCACATTTCAGTTTGCCTATGTTTCGGATACCACGCATATGAACATTTTTCAATATTTTTTGGCCATATTGGATTTTTGGCTATAAATTCTTTATCCAATAAAAATGTAACCTATTCCACGTAAATCCTTGTGTTCAAAAACACCATTTTAGCACTTCAAATCACTCAATTATGACATCTAAATGCGGAGATGTGGCAAATTATCGAAAATTGGCGGCCATCTTGGATTTATGCAAATTAGACATATTTCCTCAACGTTGATTTCTTAGGACTTTTAGTATGATGTTCTAGACACCTCATGGGAATGCCTGGTGGTGAAAAAAATTCTGTTGCAATTTGTTCCAAGTCGAACCTTATTTTGCCTGGACTATACCTGTTGCAGTCATTTACACATTAATACTGCTAGGAAAGGTCAATTGGGTTAAGAATTCTTTACGGATTCTTCTGACTCCTTCCAGGAAGTGTCATTTGAATTTTTCAGATGGCTAATAAAATCTACGTGGGCCACTACTATAGATGTATTACTGTTCTTTACTAGCTGGAGATGAGCACCTTCCTGTTGTGATGCAGGATTATCTTCCCGGATGCTGACATGCTCCTGCGGCCGAAACATCTGTTTGTCGTGATCGCCACAGGAACTACAACTACTCATATAGTATAGAGGATTTGTTCTTTATCAAAGTTAGACTCCTCTTGATCCGTCATGTTCTGACTATTCTCATGCACTAACAGGGCTTGACTCTTTGTCACGCATGGATGGTCATTAACTATAGAAAGGCTAATTATAGACTAGCTGCACAAGAGTGCTTTGAAACGCATCATATAGTGCTGGGTGTATGGGACCAGTTAGAGGCCATGGCCATCTTGGAAAGGTACTACCCCTCTGTTGCGACCTTCTTAAGCCAGGTATTCTTCTAGTATATATATATATATATAATGATTATCTAAATTCCAATGACCAAAATTCAGTCTCTTCTCATATCATTTATTTTTCGCAATGGCAGAATTGACGATGGTCATACAATTGTTTCACAACATGCGATATGCTACAATTAAACGCAATTACACGCTGCTCTTCAGAAACCATGATGAAAGGCATTTATAAAGATAATAAATCGTGCATAAAGTTCATGGAAAAAACAGAAAAGCAGGCAATACTCATGCGTGATTTCCCTTCCTCGATAATAGGATGACAGAATTCCAATCAAGACGCCATCTTGAATCTAACGCACGGAGCCAGCATAAATGATGAACATAACAGTTTGTACAGACGTTCTCTCTGCTGAAGCATCTGTTTGTTGTGATCGCCACAGGAACTACAACTACCCGTATAGTATAAATGATTTTTTTCTTTATCAAGGTTAGACTCCTCTTGATTGGTCGTGTTCTGACTACCTAGGGTTACCTTGTGAAGGGTGTGACTGTTCACTCTTCGACACGCATGGACGGTGATTCAGTATAGAGAGACTAATTACAGACTGTAAGTGCATAAAGTGTTTTGAGACGCATCACATAGTGTTGGATGCATGGGGACCAGTTGAAGATGCCACGGACGGTCATCTCAGAAAGGTACCACCCCTCTGTATGAATTTCTTAACCCTAAAAGTATGAAGTCACAATTTCCATTCAGATATGAATTCAGTGAAGCATATGAAATAAATCGTTTACAATAGTTTGTGTTTTGGTATTCTCGTAAAGTCGGTTCTCTTTATCGCTCCAAACACTTATTCACACCTGAGGCTATTCTCTGTCTCTACAAATCTATTATCAGACCATGTATAGAGTTCTGTTGGCATACTTGGGCTGCTGAATCTCTGTCCTATTTGGGGGTTCTTGATAAGGTTCAGAAACGTATCTGTAACTTGGTTGGCCCCACCGTTTCTTCTTCTCTGCACCCTCTCTTTCACAGATGTGATGTTGCTTTTCTATAAATACTATGTGATGTTGTTTTTCTATAAGTACTATCATGGCATGTGTTCTTCAGAATTATGTGATCTATTTCCCGCTTCTTTTGTTCCAGCTCGTTTGACCCGTTCGTCTAGTGGTCTTCACAAATTCGCTGTTTTGTTATCTCGATATAATACAGCTTCCTATTCCAGTAGCTTCTTCCCAAGAACTGCAAGCTTGTGGAACTCTCGTTCTGCTGATTGTTTTTCTCCTACTTATAGCCTTGGTCTTTTCAAGACTCCGGGAAATAAGCATCCCATGTCTTTGCAATAATCATCTTTCGTTCTTTTTAGCTCCTTACATCAAGTGGCTTCATGCTTTGTCTGGAGCGATTTTCATAAAAGCAAACAACAACCCAAAAATGGTTTATCTGCTGTTAAACAGGAAAACACGAGACAAGCTATCAGT
>OY744516.1:205208025-205348025 GCA_963556195.1 Sepiola atlantica | reverse complement strand
AAACCAACCCTCGACTTGACTTCCTTTATTTATTATTTACTGTGGAACAACTTCACAACATATATATATATATATATATATATATATATATATATATATATATATATATATATATATATATAGATATAGGGGTGGTATGTACGTGTGTATGCATGTATTTATATGTATACACATATGTTGTACATACATGCATATGCGTATGAACTGAACGAGATCTGCAACAGTATCCGTTCCCACATTTTATAGTTACCATTGACAACATTTTGCCGTTTCATTCAGCGAAGAGTTATTATATATGAAAATGTGTTAGGTCACCATATAGCATCGACTGAAGAATGAGCACACTTTATCTTTAGCCCTACGAGCTGAGTTTCCATTAGTTACCTGAAACTATAGGTATCAATAGACGATCAAACTAATGTATAATGTTATTTGAATTTTTTTAAATATGCTCTTACATACGTATTCGAGCACTAAAAACATAGCATTACGCTATACATAATAAAGTCAGTCGGATTTTCAAAGTTAGACCTACATAGCATTGCATCTGACAGATCGATATTTGATTCTTCCTAGCCTTCTTCTTTCGTTGAACGTTGATGCATGTTATTATTTTCACAGTGAAGCCATCTTTCTTTTCAGCAGCAAATGTAAATTTCTGCTATAAGCAACAAATTTCGCTAATAATAGTAATTAGTAATACTAATATTTTTTTCTTTTATTGCTCATAAATAGCCGTTAAAATATAACGTTTTTATCTGATAGAATTTGTCGTGCCATCTGTGGCGAGACGAAAAAGACTCAACTGTAAAAACGGTCTTTTTTCGGGGTTTTAATCTTTTATTATTTTCATGGACTTCTCTTTCTTTTGATAATACTGTATATTGGAAATAAATAAATTCCGTGTTCTTTCAATTTTGACTTTAGTTACTAGTTAGAATTTTGACAGCCTAAAAACATACTACAGGATGGGGCAAAGTGATCTGACACATTTGTAGGGTTTAATAAAAGAAAATTAAAATTAATAATGAAAAAATATTTTTATTTTCCAAGTGTACATATAATGTCATTTTGTTTATATCATTTGAATAATAAAAACAATATTTTTATTTTCCAACTGAATAATTTATGATATTCATTTGTTGTATATCGTTTCAGGTTATCGATATGGATTGGACAGGCCAGCGTCGCATTTTCATTGTGACATAAAAATTACTTCTTTTATTATTCAAACGACATAAAATAAAATGGCAGTATTCACTCTCCTTTTTCCGAAAATCAAATACATATCAAATTTCCCTTACGTGAAAATTTACAAAACAGGATACCTTCTTTTTCTGGCCAAGCAGTCGTCCAAAAGGAATGAGGAACGGGTCGTCAAAGTGACCAAACATGTTCTAAATATTTTTTTAATCTAAAAATAAATATTCGGACAATTTTCAGATTGCTGGTGATCTTTTTTTACTGTGGTAAGTTCATTAATACTTCAAATTACCTGCCCTTAGTTCAATTTTGAGGTATCTAGTCCATACTATCGTCGATCGTAATAAAGCCACCTTCTGTGTTTTTGGTCACGTTATGATAAAATAACTCAGCAACGAGAACTCAGAAACGAGAATTTAGAAACGAGACAAGGAAAGCCTCAGGAAATGAGCTCCATAAAAATAACCTCAAAATGTCGTTTTAGTCATACGATGAACTGGTACAAGTATGATAACCGGATAAAAAAATGTTAAAGGTATGTCATATAATGTGGTCTATGCTTATACAAAATAAATAAGTTTATTAACTTATATAAAACAAGTAGTTGCGTCTTTCATTTCTGAGGACGAAATAGAGAGATGACTAGTGAATCTATTTGTCTATGGAGTGAGGATCGTATTATTTTCTTTATCTGAACGAGTAACCCGCATGGCCTTCACTTTATTACATCACTATACAGGAATATCTCATCTAACTACAGGAAAGTTAGACACAGGGTCGGTTTTAAATGTGGGAGATATCTAGCTCCCTAAATTGGGACACTCTGTGGTGGACAAAAGTAAAATAAGCGTTTTTCACCTATTATTGTGATATCCAAGTAAATAGAAAGCTAATGGTGTCTGAACGGCAATTTATTAGAATGGCCTACTTTTCTAATCAATTTTCTCAATGTTAAGAGTTTTCTTGCTGATTTATGATCATGTTTAAGTTAAACAATTTTGGTTCTTAAGATACGTTCGATTTTTATTTCAAAACGTTTATGAGCTGTTTCGTCACAGCTGTGTAGGGGTAACTTTAAATAATTAGTTTCTTTATCGCTTTTCATGTTTAGATTTGTATTATAATGACTCGGGAGTGTGAGACCCAGCTTAATAGGTTATGTTAAATCTGATGACATCTGGTTGGTCTAGACCATCAAGTAAAAGTCACGGATTTTGTTAAGACAGCCGATAGTAATCGAACACGCACACACACATAAAAAAATAAATAAAAAGTCCGACTCTCGAATTGCAATTAACAATTCTTTAAAACGCGAATCGCATCAATCGAGTAACAGACACAAACGACGCCAGCTCAATTCTCTTTCTCTCGCTAAACACTCGACGTGGTCCAACTCGTCACGTCAATTTTATCAAGTTTCCCGGAGGAAAGTTTCTACTGTTTTTATTTCAACAAGAATTCGTCCATGGAAAACAATGCTCATTTGCATAAGTGAACTCTTGTCATCGAACAAAAATAGCTAGATTCTATCTTGTAAGCGGAACGCTCTGGGTCCAATCCCTGATGAACGACACGGCGCGATCCTCACTCTTTTACGTATGGTTGGGTTAGTTTTGTAGCCCCATCTATTCATAGCAACTTTTGATCGCTTCATTCCCGTTCTCAGGCGGTTTAGTGTTTTCCACTGGAGCCAGGATGCCTCTGAACCGGGAGGGAGTTCCTCAGAAGCAGGGATTCCCATATCGTTATGAGGGGGAGGGGGCATCTTCTAGCCGGGATCAAGGTAGAAGCGTTCACGTCGCGTTCCCTGTCAAGTAATACTTACTATTACCTGCGAATTCTACTGAACACTTTGAAGCAAACCAAAAGACGACCCGATATAAATAAAAGTCATAGATATACTTACACTATATCAAGCATAACCTTAACCCTAAACTAAACCTAATGTGTAGCCGAAAGTGAAGATTGTTTTCTTTGTTCTTAAACTGGCTACAATTCAGAAATTTGATTAAAACTATTTTCGAAAGAAAATTTTTTTAAAAGAAACTTGCTTACACATCTCCATTTACCGCTAATTGGCCAGGAAGTGGGTGTTCATTTTTACGTTAAATTTATGTAGGAAAGTTGTCCCATACTCTAAAATCTAAAAATGTACTTTTTCTTATTCCTTTCTTGCAGATGTTTTTTTTTCAGGCTATTTACGTAGAATCTAATATATTCTTTTTCTTGGGGGAGGGGGTAAACTACAATGGGTGTGATAGTAAAAAAATACTGATACTTTTTCTTTCTTTCTTTCTTTCTTCGAGATTGTTTCTACACCATGTTAGAGGTTCACGGAGCTTTAATGACCTCAAAACTATCAATAGTCAAGTTATGAATACTTTCAGCGATGCATGTAGTACACATGAACTACTTGAGGATGCTTACCACTGGGATACTACATTACAGGAAGCATCTATTTTTGGAGGTGCAGGTAATTTGAGACATTTGTTTGCCATCAGGTTTACTACATGTGCAGTGTCTTATTCAAAACGATTTTGGGATACACAAAAAAAGCATTTAGTGAAGAAGTGCCCCCCTCAGAGTTTGAAAGAAGATCAATGCAGAAAACATAGATTGATAAAGCGACTGACATCAAAGACCTGAGCACAAACAATGCAAATACCTTGGCATTGAATAGAATGATTCAATCCAACATGTCTTGATGAGAGGGAAAATGGGTAGAGACTATGTACGCTGTGTAAGTAAAATCTGTAAAACATAGAAAAATAAAGTAACTGCCATTAACCAACTTGCCATGCCATTGATAACATACGGCTTTGGCATTATTGACTGGCCAAAAAGGGACATTAATAGGCAAGACACTAAAACAATAAAAATGTTGACCTTGTACATAGTAATATACAGAAACTAGTGTCTACCGAGGATGTATCTGCCCAGAGGAGGTATGGGTCTCTCAGACATTAATCATCAACATCCAGCCACTATTGTGAGCACTGGCCAATATTTGATGAGCTCCCAGGATCCAAACTTTATGATGGTACACCAACATCAAGAAACAAGAGCAAATAAAACAACATCCATTACAAAACTGGTCAAACATTTCGGACAAGACTGTCTCGCAAATCAGACAGAAACACCAAACAAGTCTGCCATAGAAATAGCCGAAAAGAGTCGACAGAAATACTGTTGCATAGACCCTCTCCTGCCTAAACCGCGGCAGTGCGCGTTTCATATACTCGTCGTGTAGAGGGTGGGTCGTGTCGTCCAGTGGATGAATTCTTTCTTCTCTGCCGTCGTCTGTTGTCTACAATAAAAGCCATGATGCACTCCGAAGACAAACTCTTCTTTTGAATTCAATTCATTTATTACAAGCGTTGTTATTTCAACTAGGGCTACGTCGAGAGAGAGCAATCACTACTTTATCATAGTTATTTATTAATGTTTTCTTAATTATTCATAGAGAGGGGGGAAGGATTCTCGCGCTTGTCTTCCCTGAAGGGAAATATTCCTTATCTTTACATTGTGGATCGCACGTCTTCTCAGTTCGCTTTCTGAATCAGACTGACTAAAAACTCACTTCTCACGAGAACGAGTGACGTCACAGATCCCTTTGTTTCCCATGCAAGGCCCGCAAAGTCACAGAGCCTCTCGCAGGTGTAGACTGACCCTTGATCTGGGATCTCGTCACATGTAACCATGTCACGTCTGTCAGCTCTGACTGTGAGAACAAGCCCTGTTCTGCACTCGACTTCCCCGCGTTAATTCGCGCAAGTCAAATCAACGACTCCCAACAGATACGTCCATTCCCATAGGGCCATTATCTAACAATACACCAAGATCTTCCATTGCAGAAAACTGGAAGAATGAGCCAACCAACAACGTGCGAAATATTATTTTCTGGATGAACTATTCCAGGAATATATAAATCAGGAAAGCTTTGCAGTCTGGCTCAAAGATCATAAGAGGATGATAATAGCTGCCCAAGATCAAGGCTTGATGACCAATGCTTTTTAGAAGATGAGTGGTCTCAGTAACGACAACAAATGCAGGTTCTGCCATACAGAAGTAGAGATGTGAGAACGACCTGACATCCAGTTGTAAGGTTCTGCTGAGGGGCTGCTACTATACAATGCGACACAATGGAGTGTGTAAATATTTCCACTAGGCTATCTGTGAAAAATTAAATATCCAGTGTAGCAGAAAGTCTTGGGAACATATACCAGAAAATATATATATATATTTCGTAATCCATGTAAAATTTGTATTGACAGGGTCAACAATCTGAAGCATCTTTACTGTGATTATATAAACAGAGTAAAGATTCTTCAGATTGTTAGTGCTCAATAATTTACAAGTGTGCGTACGAGGGGCGTTCAATAACTAATGCCCATGACCCACTTTCCGTTGTCTGATCTAGATGAAATTTTGCATGTGTAATGATTTATATCTGTATGGGTTATGTTGCAAAAACAGCTCTGAACTAATTGTGGTTTTTGATTTACAGGTGTTTGAACGGAGTCAGGTGTGAAATGGAGCCAGTTGAGTGTCGCGCAGTGATCCGGTTTTTGTATTTGAAAGGACGCACACCAAAAGAGACTTTTGATGAAATGAAAGAAACTGATGGTGATGATGCCCCATCACATGACCTTGTAAAACGTTGGCATCGTGAATTCAAACATGGCCTGAAGTCTGTGAAAACAACTCCCAGACGTGGTCATCCCTCTTCTGCCATTGATGAGGCATCTGTCCGTCAAGTTGAGGCTGCCATTTTGGAAGATCGACGTATTACTATTCGCCAAATAGCCCAAGAGATCTAGATTAGTACAGGGTCTGTGGAAACTATCATTCATGTCCATTTTCATATGCATAAGGTGTCTGCCAGATGGATTCCCAGGTTGCTCACACCTTTCCAGAAGCAAGAACACGTCGAGTGCTCGAGGATTAATTTGGAGATGTGCCAAGAAGATGAGTTAAAGTTTTCCAAAGGACTGATTGCACAGGATGAAACTTGGGTCCATCACTATGATCCAGAGACCAAAGCCCAGCCAATGCAGTGGAAGCACTTGGACTCACCACCTCTAAAGAAGGCAAGGGTGCAGCCCTCCGCTGGCAAGGTCATGCTCAGTCTTCTGCGACCAGGACGGAGTAGTGATGACAGATTTCCTGGCAAAGGGTACCACAATTACAGAGGCCTATTATGCTTCACTTTTGATGAAATTAAGAGAAGCTATCAAGAGGCGGGGTAGGATCAACGAAGGTATCCTCCTCCTACGGGACAACGCTCCGGTCCACAACTCGCATGTCGCCAGATAAGAAGCACGGGCGTGTGGCTATGAAATCCTCCCCACCCCTTACTCTCCTGACTTTGCACCTTCTGACTTTCATCTCTTCCCAGCCATGAAGTTGTTTTTGAAAGGAAAGCGTTTCCCAGATGATGCAGCCTTGATTTCTGAAGTTACGACGTGGTTGGAGGACCAACCTGGGGTGTTCTACAAAAATGGTGTCCAGAGCTGCATCAAACAATGGGAGAAATGCATAATTCTGGGTAGTCCATATGTAGAGAAAGACTAATAACTGTGCCAAGTTTTATTAATCTACTGCTATGGGAAATGGGTCAGAGGCATTACTTATTGAACGCCCCTCGTATTTGCCTGTTAAGAGAAGTGGGTGTTTTGTGTGCGGTTTATGATTTCGTCAGACAGTGATATATGTACCTCCTTGCACCCAGTTAGCACGTAAGCCTTGCAACGTTCGTTGAAGACTTACACAGTTTTACTATAGCGACCGAGACAGTAATGATTTCATATTAACTTGCTTAATCTCGATTTGACGGCGTTCGAGATGGAAATCGAAATATTTTTCAGCAAAATAAAAATTTAACGGTAAATATGATCCAAAAGTATTCTGAATTAATCACGTGACCTAGAATTTTCTAGATAGAATTTTCTTCATTCCATAAAATGAAAACATAAAGAAAGGACATGCTGGCTTGCGGATGTCAGGCTTCTTAAAGCTATGACTGAAACATGTTTTTAAATGTGTAGCCAAATTATGTTTGTATAAATAAAACTTTTGATTATGAGTACAAGTTGTCATATTAGCGGACAAACCGAAAAGGAAGGGGGAAAGAGGCAGTGAGATACCGTGTCATACCTTTTACATGGGTGACTAAATAAACCACTGTTTTAATCACCCAATGGGAGAGCGCCCCATCGTCACATGATTTATGACTCGACGTATAGGAAAAAACAGACCCAACAGCACCACAATTATTTGTACTTTTTTTAAAAATCGATTTCAACTACAATTTTACCAAAAATGAAGAACCATTTCCTTGTTTAATTGAAAATAAAATTATCGATTGAAATTTGCTCGATTTTTTCTGATTATTTCTTCATTTTTATTTTTCATTGTCAATTGAATATGAAAATATTTACATTACGTTTTTATCTATTTTTTAATTACAGATTTTTTTGAAATCCCAATAGTAAAGTAAATTCGCATGAATCAACATGCTAAAACTTTGTTGATCGGCTGGATTCGGTTGTCGGTATTCTTACAGGATGGACCACGCAATAGTTGCCAATATCACTAAGTGAAAGTGGTATTAAGGAACCGACTGGAATCGAACTTGGCACACCCAGGTCGTCAGTCAGTGTCGTTAACCACTTAACCGCCGTCACCTCCCAATTAAACTTTTGAACGTCAGATAACGCACTTAACATTTTTACCAAGCGTAAATATAAGATAAAATAATAATTTTGTACTTAAACGGTCTAACCTATCACTTTTAAGAAATAAATTAATTTCGGCTTCGATATTTTGATGACCAACTTTCTTATCTACAAATGAAATTAACGGATATGTGTTTCTCCTTGACGTAATAGATATTTATTCCTGGCCAACCGATATAAAACACAAGTCATCAATTGTTTTTCGATTGTGTTCTGGGTTATATTTTTCCAATTTCTTTTTTGTGTCATCCACACAGTCTTCTATACCTACCAGTCCTCTGACCCACTCTCTTTTGTCAGGTAGAGTCGGTCAATATCATCCTTCGGGTTTAGTGCATTGTGCATGGTCATTAGTTTCCTAGTCTTCTGGTCAAGATGCATAATTTCTTTTATCCAACCTATGAATGCACCAGTGATTCTGCCCAAGTGTAGATTCTTTTTATTAGATTTCTACTATATAATTTAGTTTCTAAGAGTTTTCTTGTTCGTCTCAGATATTCTTCTCTTTCATTTCTGTTGATTTGATGGTGTCTGCTTCCAGAACTCTCAAATATTAATAGGTATCATGTTCGCCAAGTACCCTTATTTCCTCTTGGTTGGGCAGTTCAATGCCCTTCACTTTTCCGTTCCAGATTCTATTTGAATGTCCTGCCTGAAGATTCTGATCGTGTTTATTAGTTTTTCCAGTTCTTTTTTGATTTTTGCAAATAGCTTCAGGTTGTCCGTATACCTGAGGTGGTTTATTCTTTCCTCTGTGTCTGTAAACTTGTATCCAGCATCACATTTCTTAAGTATGTTGTTGAATGGCATCATGACTGTGATAAACATTAGTGGTGATAGAGATTCTCCTTGAAAGATGCCTCTCTGTATTCTTATCACAGTCAGATGCTGAATTCCAGCTGTATTTTTTTTGGGGGGGGGAGGCAAGTTTCCTTCATATTCTTATTATGTGATTTACTGTTTCGTCTATTTGTCCACAGAGTTTGCATTTACTGTTTTCCTGCGTTTTGTCTATTTTAGCTTTGATATAGTTATATCTAATCGCATTGTTCTGTGCAGCTGTTAGTGGCGATTCTGTTTCTTTGTTCTAGTCTCCATGTTCCAATTGCTTTCTTAATGATATTAATAATCTTCTCAGATACTTTGTACATACTCAATTATCTATGCTTAAGGGGATTCTGTCGTAGGCTTTCTTGTAGTCAATCCATGTCATGGCCATATTCATTTTGTTTGCTCTTTACCTCATTCAGGATCTTTTGATCTATGTATATCAGGTCATGCATCCCTTTTTTTATCTTTCCAGCATCGTTTCTGTTTTCAGAGAGTAGTCCACGATTATTAAGGAAATGGCAGATTTTTTCTCTTAGTTGTACCGTCAGGAATTTCCACATAGTTGGTAAACAGGTTATTGGTCTGTAGTTGCTTAAGATCGTTCCCTTTCCTGTGTCTTTTGTGTTAATGTAGTTTTTCCTTTGGTCATCTATTCTGGTATGTCTGTTTCGTGGATACATTTTCTTAGGTTTTGTGCTAGCCTTTCGTGTAGGGTCGTGAAATTTTTAAACCAGTATGCATGTATTCCATCATGGTTTGTTGCTTTTCAATTTGCCATTTTTCTCATAATTATCTCTAGCGTTTCTTTAGAAATTTTGGTTTCTGTTCCTTCTTCAATATCCTGAAGCTCTTCTTTCATGTTTTTCAGCCATTGTGAATTTTTGTTGTGGTCTTGTCGCTTTCTACATATCTTGCCTCAGAAATCTTTCTTTTTTTTCTGTCGCGTCTTGTTGTTCTGTTTTTGTTCTTCCATTTACGTTTGATGAAACTGGCTTTCATTGTTTTCAAACATCCCATGTTGTTTTGTACTGTTCCGATTTATATCTGTATCGTCTCAGTCGTTCCTCTTTTGCTGCTAACTTTGGTTTCGGTTCTTATTCAGTGAGTTCCATGATTCACTAGTTATCGGTCTCCTCAGTATTAATGTTTATGTTTTACCAGTCTTCTACCTGTGGGATTTCACTAAGGGATGTTTCTTGATCTGTTATATCATTTATCTTTTGAGGATCCGTCTTGCTTTGTTCCGTTTCATGGTAGTCAATAGACATGTCCCATAGATTTTTCATTCGCTCCCGATAGCTCCTCTCTTCGAGGTTGCTTCTGTAGTAGCATTCCATTATCAATCTATGTTGTTTTGTGGTTCCTTTTTTTTCTATGGCTTTTTCGTTTATTGTTCTGTTCATTCTTGCTTTCTTGTGTTTGGTCTGTGCTATTGTTATACCTGGAATTAGAGAAGTCATTTACCTGTTTTTGATCTGTGATCTTCTTGTTCCTGAAATTAGAAGAGCCAACATTCACAGGATGCCGACCGGGTCCCCTATGTTGGCCAACGAGGAAGCATCTGCCAATCATGACACTCAGATATTTATTCTGAGTCTCACGGCGTTTATTCTGATTTTATGACATTTTCAAAGTTTAGTGGTTGTAACTCCATTACTCATCTATGCTGTTCTGTGGCTCATTTCTTTCTATAGGTTTTAAGTTTTTGTTTTGTTCATCTGTGTTTCCTGTATTTGGTCTGTGTTATTGTCGTACCCGAAATTTAAGGGGTTACTTACCTGATTTTGATATTCTTCTTATTATTATTATTATTATTATTATTATAATTATTATTCTTTATTATTCGTATATAGCAGTAAAGATATTTTTACCATCTAATTTACATACGTGCGTGTGGTGTATACATATACACCTATGTAAATTACATGACACAATATAGAGTTACTCTAAACAGAGACATTAAAAAATATTAAAGTGGTAGAATCAACATAGAGTGAGAGGGGCGAGAGAAAAACATAGATAGTTATGAGAGAGATAGTTGACTTGTTCAGTTAATTATAAATTACGGCATATTAGAACAATTAAAACATAACTCAATCCTAGAACTAAAGTATATTTAGCATGTATTTTGTGTTATTAAATAATATAGAAAAAAAGCCTTACAAAATTAACGTTGATGAACTCACATTTAGTATAAGAATAGATATTGGATTTGAGTAGACTGAAATGCCAGCTGGAATCAGTTTAACATTCAAAGTCTTTCTTCGCCTTTTGGCTTGGAGCAAAGTGTAGTATCTGTTGTAATACTACACTTCACCATCCTATCCTCAGTTAGTAAAGGAGACATCCTTCTAGAGTTAGACAACGTTTATTTTTGTTCCAATCCACGGTATCTCTTTGTAGCGAGCTGGATTGTCTCTACATTAAAAATCGACATTGTGTTATACTCGGGGGGGGGGGGAGTAAATAGGGACATGATATTTAAACTTAAACTGAACGGAGCTCTGGCAGAAGTAACAAAATTACTACATTTCAGTCTGACCTATCTACTCAAAGGCGAGCTAATATCTAACCTAACATTACAATGAAAGACTTTAGAATTAAGAATCTTCGTAATGAAAAACTCAAACAACTTCTTTGGTTCGAACTTGATGGAAAAATTTCAATTATAGAATATGTCAAACTCTTTCTGACAAAATATTCAAACTTTAAAGCAGTATGACTGAAGAAAGAATTAGAAGAAATATTTTCAAAAGTTTTCTTTGGTGGACTGGGAAGATATAAAAATGACTGCCAAGTTTTAATTAAAACGAAATATTCAACCTAGTTTTTTTTTTAAAAGAAGAAATGTTCCCTTCGTGTCATTAAATCTGATTGACGAGGGGTTAAATGAACTTGAAAAGGTGGTAGTATTATCGATAGGAGAATACAGCGAGTGGGCTTCGTCTACAGTCTATGTAAAAAGTTTAAAAAAACCGTGTTTGTGCAAACTTCTACACGGGATTGAACCATGCACTACAGGATTACCACTACCAGAAGAGATATTCGCTAAACTAAACGAAAAAGAAATGTTTACGTGATGATTATCTACTAGTACCTATTGACGAGCAGTGCCCAAAGCTACAAATTCGAACGATTACCATTTGGGGTTAAGGTTGCACCCGACATTTTTCAACAAGTAATGGACACATTCTTAGCGGACTGGAATTTGCGGCAGTCTATCTAGATGAAACTCTAGTAATCAGGAAAAGCATCGAGCAACACAAATCACATGTACGCGAAGGATTTAGGAGAATCCAGAACTATGTATTTTAATTAAACAAGGGAAACTGCGATTTTTTCATGGAAAAAATAAAATATCCTGGTCAAATTATAGACAAATATGGTAGAAGACAAGACCCAGAGCGAGCTAGTACGATAAAAAAAAATGACAGTTCCGGTAAACGTTCGTCACTAAAAGGTTACCTTGGTTTAGCAAATTATTATCATGTGTTTATTCCAAGCATGAACAATTTGGAAGTTCCTCTTAATGAGCTATTTAAAAAAGGAAAATTAGTGCGTCTAGACGACAGAATGCCAGGAAGAATTTGAAAAAATAAAACATATCCTCACATCAGAAATATTCTTGACGTCCTACAATCAAAATCTCGAAATCATTGTGGCTACTGATGCCAGCTCGTACGGCATTGGATCCTACATATTACACAAAATGGAAGAAGGATCGCTAAATTCTATCGCTCACGCGTCTCGTACGTTATTATCACCAAATTTCGACGATTTTTGCATTATAGACATTTTGTGTTGCAAACCGACTGCTAGTGATTTATTATAAAGGGATTACCAATTGCCAACAGACTGTAGAGATGGGAGATCATTCTTCTCAACTACACCAAATATCTTCCTTCTCCCACTATCTGCCATCAAGTTGCAGCTTGCAAGGACGGACATCATACAGCATCACTCACATGGCACACAACATATTCTCACATATAAACTAACCTTCCTCTTTTTCACAAGAGAATAATTTACGCTCTGGACATTTGTGTATGTAACCTGACCTTTCTAATATTTGTTAATACATATATATTTATAGATTAAAAAGAGTTCTGTTATTTCATTCTCCGAAACAGCTGATCATCACCTTTTCTATTTCACGTTTTATGGTTAGGTTCCCTGCTTATGTTTTACGATTGGTATAGATGGGTCGGTCCCCTTTTGGCATTTTGTGAATTTTCTAGCAGTGAAAGTCGGTTTATACAAGTTCTAAGTCTGTAATATGCGGCTTTAGTAAGTATCTCAAAGATTTAAACCCCATGGAGACCGTCTATTAATGTTAGGATAGTACCGCAATTAGGGGTTATTGTTTTTTTAGATGGAGTTTCCTGTGGATGACCTATATACATTAGGGTTTGGGCTTGAATTATATCATTAATGTTGAGTACATATATAGTGCTTTTTTAATATATAAATGACTGAATATATTGTTATATATATATATATATATATATATATATATATATATATATATATATATATATATAGGTTTCGCCAGAAGTAACTATATAATTTAATTTCAACATAATAAATGTAACATTGATATGAAACATGTAGACATAATGTATATCTGAACTAGAAATTGAAATTAAATAAAATTTATATTAAAATCTGTATCAAATTTCCTAAATTACGTGACTGTCAAAAAGCTCTAATGCAAAGTTCCGAATACGTTCGTCGAACACTCTCGACTAGTCTTCTATCTGTGTCCGCTTCTATGTACATATAGATCTTAATTTCCCTAAATTACGTGACAGTTTCCGTTGGCCGAGCGGATATGGCTGACTCTGCTTACCGGGTTCGCGCCTCCCGACCGTCTAAAATTGTTACTTTCCTGCACTGATGAGAGCAATAAGCTTGAAACGCTAGCGTCTGTAGGTATTAATAATGTAATATTTATATATATATATATATATATATATATATATATATATATATATATATATATATATACGATTTTCGCTTTCGAATGACACACGAAAAAAAAGAAATGTTTAAGTATCAACAAAGTTACAACAAAAGAAAATATATAATTACTTATGGCGGACCCTGTTTATATGTGTGTGTGCGTGTGACGCATTGATTTATCACCAATGCCACTGAGATATATGCAAAATTGGACTACTTAAAATCAAAAAGAAAAATACAAAGACAACCGACGCCATCTTGTTTTACGTCAGACATTAGAGAATGAGAAATACATAGTCCTTTTTCTCCTTTGTTTCCTTTTTACTTTTAGTTAATTTATTTGCTTTAATTTAACACGTTTTTCTACACATGAATTCTGAGTCAACAATCCCGTGTTATTTTAATTCAAAGCATGTTCGTCGTCGATAATATAAATCATCTCTATTTTCAACAATTTTGAGTCGTTAGTGACTACGTTGGGTAAATATGACCGATCAATTTTGTCTGCGTCTGACATTAAGAGTGAAGGTGTGTGTGCGTATTAGTGTGTCTGTTTTGTTAGTGAGAAAATGTATGTGTGTACATGCGTTTGATGAGCAGGCGTACTTTGCGTGAGAGTGTATGTATCTGTGAACTTGTGTATATGTGCGTTCGTTTAGCGGCCTCTGCGTGCTTCTGAGCTTGTGTTAAGCGGTCGTGAAAGTATCTTCTTATGTGTTGCTGCTTGTCGGGGCTCGTTCTTGCGTGTCTCTTGTTGCATTTGTCGAAGCCCTATGCTCTCCTCCCCCAAAGGGGCTAGGGAAGATTGTGTCGTACGCAGGTCTGTTGTTTCTGGAACAAAAGAGAAAAAGAAGTGGAAAGACGCTGTGTTTTAATTTTGAAACTACGCGTTTATTTTCGGCACTCTATATTTTCGCTTCTCTGATTGGCTGAAAGAAACTGCTGATCGGAGATGTTGTCCAATGAGGATTCGATGCGTAAATACGATATTCGTTGCGCTACTTCTCCCAACAGTAACCATTCTATCAAGAATTTAACAATTCTGTTGGCGGTGTGATAATATACTCTTCGGCTAATAACCGACATTTTAAACGAAGTGTATGCGTAGTTTTCTGGATGCTTGACCAGCATCCTTCCATATATATCATATCGCACCAAGCAAATACATCAAACAACGATGTTGATATATATATATATATATATATATATATATATATATATATATATATATATATATATATATATAGTGTAACCCGGATATAAGAGAGCTGTCTGGACCAGAGCAGAAGTCTCTTATACCCGGGTTTGGTCTATTTTGTTTAGGTAAGTTATGGGAACACTTCATATAACACTAGTTTATTTAACAATTATAGACATAAAAAACACAAAAACACACACAAACCTACATTTTCACAAATAATTCAGTCGAAAATTACTTTTTCTTTAAAAAGTCAGTCATTTTTGATTGTACAGAAATCTCTTTGCTAACATCATGAACACTTTCATACAGTCCATAAATCATTTTCAATGCGCCATCAGGATTATTGCTTTTTGCTTCAAAGTAGGCTGTCAGAGTTTCAAGCGCATTCAATGCAGCCAGAGAATTTGGCAATGCTTTGTCACTTTCAGAAACTTCAGAACTTACGCTTTCAGCATCATCATCTTCGTCAAAATCTTGATCATCCGATTTTATACCACGTGTGAAGTCCATGTCAGTCAGTTCTCCATAACATTGTGTACTGTCGTCGAAGCTGATAAATTCGTCAAAATCTGTTTGCTCCATGTCCGATGGTAGATAAACTTGATCATTTTCGCCGAGTATTTCTTCCACTTAAGCCTGTGATCCAATTTGAAACAATTTTGAATTGTTGACGGTTTGACCATGAAAAGTTTTCGTTTCATCATGTGTATGACCTTCAAAACAGTGATCTGCTTGGCTACTTCGGACAGCGGCATTGGCGGTGTAGCATCGATCACTGCGATTTGCATTCAAACAAATTCCCGACGATAATACGCTTTGAATGAACGAATAATGCCTTGATCCAAAGGTTGAATGTGACTGGTGGTGTTTGGTGGCATGAGCGACAATTTGATGTTTGACAGATTTGTACCCGGCAGTAAGTTATGACAAGTTGCATTGTCCAAAAACAGAATAATCTTTTGATTTTCAGCAATCATTTTTCAATCAAGCATTTTCATAACGTCAGTAAACAGCTGACTATTCATCCAGGTTTTACGATTAGCGAAGTAAGAAAACGGCAGAGTTTTGACATTTTAAACCAGCGTGGTTTTGCGGACTTACCAATAACTACAGCTTGCTTTTCACTGCCGTCCATGTTTGTGAACTGAAGCATCGTGAGTCTGTCTTTGGGAACTCATGTCCCATTTGAATGTTCGTCGTCGGCACATTGCAAAGATCCAGACGGCATGGCTTTGTAGAAAAGTCCCGTTTCATCACAGTTACAAACATCTTTTTAATCATATCTACGAAAAAGTTGCGGCAAAACGTTTGTCACCCATTCGTGATCTGCTGACGTTGATTCGCCATTGCTCGATTCAAAATCAACTTCAAGATTTACGGCCAGTTGTGATGCTTTCTGCCTAATGACGTGATCGGTGACGGTAACTACATGAGCACATGCTTGCGTAAACCATTGTGTAAGCGCTTCGTTAACGTACTTGTACACGGATTGGCGCTTTCGTTTGCAATTAGTGTTTCCATTCATTTGCAAGCAAAATCTGAGATCGTCTTCTTTCTTGAGAATTTTTGCTGCTGTTGAATAACCGATTCCGTACTTTTTGGCCGCAGCGGCCAGTTTGAGTTTCTTCACTTTGACATCATCGATGAGCTCAGAATTTTTCGTGGAGACGCCGACATCACTAATCACAATGGTCGCAAGCAAACGGTTTTAAGTGGCAAAATTAACAAACAAACTTCTGACTTAACAGAACAGTGGGGCACACAGAATAAGGAGAAAATATACGTCCAAATACAATATACTTTTTATTTACATATTGGCAAACGTAAAAAAGCGGCATAAAAGAACAGACAATAAAAGGGGTTGTTACACACCACCTGTGGTGGTCTCTACCATACATGGTAGATTTCGAATCTAAGACGGTGTTTATTTATATTCAACCACGTGGAATCCTGTACCAGCATGGTGAACTCTACTCTACTCTACTCTACTCTACTCTACTCTCTCTCTCTCTCTCTCTCTCTCTCTCTATCTCTCTCTCTCTCTCTCTCTCTCTCTCTCTCTCTCTCTCTCGTCTATGTGTCTCTGCCCACAGGGAATAACCCACCGATGTCATTAGAAACCGGTGTCATTCGCCCTTGTTCGTCTACAACACGAACAACATAATGAGTATAAAATCATATGTTCACAAAAGAGATAATGTATATATGTTTACAATGGAAGTTTACATAGATAGGAAAACAGAATGTTTGTTCATATTTTGAGAGTACTTACAGGACAAGGCGGATTCATCAGCTGAGATATTGAAGAACGCTGAGTCGATAATTGAAGGGCTTCCTCACTCAATTACGCAAATTACATTTCATTAAAAGTTATTAATAAAAGTTAATGTTCACTTGTTTTCATTGTAGAAAGTTCAGTGAGAAATGTTAGGAGTATTAAAATGAATAAGTTTATACATTTGTTTGTTTTTTATCAGCAGACGACAGTGAAAGAGTTAAAGCGTTGTGCATATGCCTATGACTGTGTGTCTGCGTGAGTTGAGACGTGCGTTATTAGCTTTTTCAAGGCCTGGCAGAGGGGCAAAAGAAGCTAGCGAAATGTCGATGTTAGCTCTGTCGTGGATTTTGGCTCAAACTGTTAACTTAAAAAAAAAATGTTTTATGCACTTGGGGTGGCTCAAAACGGTAAATTTGATAAATTCATAGAAAATACATTTGATTGGCTCAAAATGTTTTTATTTGGTTTAAATCGTTTGTTAAAGACATATTCTAAAGTAAATTCTAACTGAGGGTTTCGAGTTCAATCTCTGGTGAGGGAACTAAAATCAAAAAGGATTAATTGATACGACATGTATAGCATCGCTGTTGTGTTTTAAATCCCCACAATTCACCCTACACGATCCCAGCGGTGCGTCAACTTCGTCGGCAAAATCTGCTGGTCGAATTTTTGTAGTCGCAGTGATCAGATTCACGCCTTCTCTTCTATGTATCCTGGTGATACCAGATCAGGCTGCCCTGTGGCTCCCTGAGACGAAATTCACCTACATTGACGTTTTTTTTTTTTTTTTTTTTTTTTTTTTTTTGTAAAACTTAATTATGTTCTACAAAACCAAAAACAAAAACAACAGCCCCTCTCCCTTTCTCCCTCCCCTTTTTTATTTTATTTTTAGAACTTGAAGCATAAATCTTTTACTATAATGACCGGATTCGGCATTAGATGGCCCGAAAAGGGTTGATATGCCGTAAAACAAAACTACCAAACCAAAAACGATGATTAAACATTTGAAGATATAAAGAACTTGAAGCATAAAAACTTTTACTATAATGACCAGATTCGGCATTAAATAACCCAAAAAGGGTTGATATGCCGTAAAACAAAACTACCAAACCAAAAACGATGATTAAACATTTGAAGATATAAAGAACTTGAAGCATAAAAACTTTTACTATAATGACCAGATTCGGCATTAAATAACCCAAAAAGGGTTGATATGCCGTAAAACAAAACTACCAAACCAAAAACGATGATTAAACATTTGAAGATATAAAGAACTTGAAGCATAAAAACTTTTACTATAATGACCAGATTCGGCATTAAATAACCCAAAAAGGGTTGATATGCCGTAAAACAAAACTACCAAACCAAAAACGATGATTAAACATTTGAAGATATAAAGAACTTGAAGCATAAAAACTTTTACTATAATGACCAGATTCGGCATTAAATAACCCAAAAAGGGTTGATATGCCGTAAAACAAAACTACCAAACCAAAAACGATGATTAAACATTTGAAGATATAAAGAACTTGAAGCATAAAAACTTTTACTATAATGACCAG
Organism: Sepiola atlantica; assembly: GCA_963556195.1. NCBI lineage: Eukaryota > Metazoa > Mollusca > Cephalopoda > Sepiida > Sepiolidae > Sepiola > Sepiola atlantica. The sequence goes on along the minus strand of OY744516.1, from coordinate 205,329,251 downwards.
ATTCGGCATTAAATAACCCAAAAAGGGTTGATATGCCGTAAAACAAAACTACCATACCATACCTCTTCTATGTATCGTTGACTTCTTCTCGATAAAGAATTATTGACAAATTGAATTGGCTTTTAAAAATCTTTGAGGTTTTATTCTTTCTTCATATGATATATGTATACACATAAAACGCCAAACTCTCTCTCTCTCTCTCTCTCTCTCTCTCTCTACTCATTCAGTCAAAAGAGAAATACACCCCTTCTAATTGTTCACGTCAGCGGTTTCCATTTTCTGTAGCATCATTACCGGAACACGTAGCTGTTACGACTTCTACTTGGGAAATTCCATTCTACATAACTTGTAACCTTACGTGGAAATTTACCATTATAACCCTACTTTTACACATCGCCTCTTATCTTGCTATACGTATCTGAATTCATTGAATGCTAAATAAGAACAGTCTGCTTCGAAACGTTAATGGCTACAACAAAATATACTTGAAGAAGGCCGTAGAGTTCATGGACTGAAATGTTGTGAATTTAAGAACCATGGTGAGGATAACAGTCAGAAAAAATGTAAAATGATTCAGCCTCTTAATGTAATAATATTAAGATGCGAATGTGTAAAGATAGGGTTTGTAGGATAGATTCTTACGTAAGATTAAAAATTAGGAAGAGTTGAATTTTCCAATTAGAATTCGAGTAAGGCTATGTGTCCCGGCAGTGACGCTACAGAGACAGGAAGCCGCCAGTTTTACGTGTTGAATGAGCATGGGAGATCTTTCTCTTGCCACTGAATCACCAGAAATAGAGAGAGAGGAGAGAGCAGTTATGTTTAGATAGCTAATTCTTTCCTCTTGCCACGGGAAGGAGGTGGGGGTTGTTTTATGTGTATACATGTATACTATAAAGAAAAAATAAATCCCCAAAGAAAACGGTTCAAACGTCAGGAATTTGTGCTGTTCTTTTTTAATAATGTTTACGAGATATGTTATTAAAAAGAATAAGAAGACAGAAGAGAAGATGGAAACTTCGACTGCCACCTCACCACTGCGACTGCAGAAATTGGACCAGCCGATTCTGTGGATGACGTGAACGTACTGTGGGGATTTTAAAACGATCCAGCTATACTACATTAATATGTTTTGCGTATTTGGTAGATTTGCAGGAATTTATATGAATGAACTACAAGGAACAAAGTGTTTTATATCAATTATAAGGCTTTAGGGCAGTGGTCCCCAACGTGGGGCATACATACAACAAGGAGTGGGGTCAATGTTATTTTCTGGGGAGAAATTGAGCGTGGCTGACAAGGTCTGAGCCCAAATATTAAAACATATTTTTTTAATTATGTTGATGTCAAAAAGTAGTATATATTTGATAAATACCTTTACCTTATAATACAGTAAATAAAATGATTGAAGTATGAGAGACAAAAAGTTTCAATTCAAATTAGTTTGTGCTGCAGAAAATCCCAATTGAAACTTTATTTGCTGTCTGCATAAATATCTCACTATTCTAGTATAGAAGTTTTTTTTCTATTTATTGCCTGCGAATATTCTTTTATTGTTATATTTTTGCTAGGATACCACTACTCCCCTCCCTCGCACAAAGAAAACAGCACAAGGTAATCCCTGAGAGGGTGGTATCACGACCACAGAGCAGATACTAAACTATACCCCTAAAAAAAGGAGGAGATAATGCTGGGAGGATGGTCTCATGACAAGACAATAGATACTACACATACACCATGAATTGAGCATCAAAAAATAGTACAAAAGTTGAGAATAGATGTAATAGCATAGTTTCGGTTTCAGACAGACAGATACCAAATGTCCATTATTAATAAAAGTAATAGTATAGTTTCGGCTTCAGATGAACAGATACCAAATCTCCATTATTAATAGAAGTTATTAATAGAAGTTTCGGCTTCAGACAGACATATACTAAATCTCCATTATTAATAGAAGTAATAGTATATTTTCAGCTTCAGACACAGATACCAAATGTCCATTATTAATAGAAGTAATAGTATATTTTCGGCTTCAGACAGAGATATACCAAATGTCCATTATTAATAAAAGTAATAGTATATTTTTGGCTTCAGATGAACAGATACCAAATCTCCATTATTAATAGAAGTTATTAATAGAAGTTTCGGCTTAGACAAACAGATACCAAATGTCCATTATTAATAGAAGTAATAGTATATTTTCGGCTTCAGACAGAGATATACCAAATGTCCATTATTAATAAAAGTAATAGTAAAGTTTCGGCTTCAGACAGACATACTAAATCTTTATTATTAATAGAAGTAATAGTATAGTTTCGCTTCAGATGAACAGATACTGAATTTCGATTATTAATAGAAGTGTAATAGTTGATTATTAATATAAGTAATAGTATAGTTTTAGCTTCAGACAGATACCAAATCTCCATTATAAATAGATAATCATCATTATTTAATACTACTTAATGATTTTTTACAATTCCTCAGTATTTTTTTTGCTCAGAACTTCAATTGTCTTTTGTCTGCTATTTTTATGTTTTTTTTACTATTGTTTAAACAACAGTGTTGGTGCTTAAAGCTTCTTCAGCTGAAACGGAATTCACATTTTAACTAAGAATGATATATCATCATCACTAAGTTCATCAGGATTTTAGAAGTAATTAGGTGGTACATGGTCAAAAATATGTTGGGAACCATTGCTCTAGAGTGGGTGTGTGTGTATATACAGGACAATTATTGTATATGCCTTTATTAGATAGTGAATATGTGTGTACGGAATGTGGAGGTGATGGAATGTTCATGTTCACTGATTGGCTCCAAAAGGTCTAGCATGACACACGGTGGTTTTAAAATTCTAAATTTTGGCAGTGACCATGACGCCATAATATTATTTTTTTTAAAACTTATACAAAATGAATACAATGATTATGATATCGATTACTTGTATACTTTACTTCAGGAGAGGTGTGATTGAGCTTTGTTTCCAATTGCATCCCCGAAAAAACCGATTGGGATACAAATATATATATATATATATATATATATATAGTAATCCAGGTAGGGTAAAAATCCACAGGGTAGAAATCCATAGGGAATAAAACCGGGCTTATAAAAGAGTGCTCAATAAAAATATAGAGCTGTATTATGAATGGATTTTATTCAAACATGTACAAAGTCTGCTACACTGGCATGTCGATGTTATCGATCTACAGCTATCAAGAGCTGAGGTCTCATCGGGCAGAAGGTTTTTTTGTGATCCAAAAGAAGGAGGAATAATAGTCATGTGACCAAAATTGGTCACATGACTATTATTCCTCTTTCTTTTCGCTTAGCTCCATTCTTCCTGGATTTCACCGACCGGGTTGGATCAAAAAAAAAACCTTCTGCCTGATGAGACCTCAGCTCTTGATAGCTGTAGATCGATAACATCGACATGCTAGTGTAGCAGACTTTGTACATGTTTGAATAAAAAACCATTCATATATATATATATATATATATATATATATATATAAGAGGATTTAATGAATTAGAATATTACAATTGTTCGAAGAATTAGAACATCAAGTCTAGTATGGCGTACGGTTGTTTCCAAAACATTCTGGAAATACTTTTTTTTATTTTTTTAAATTAACAAAGCTACTCCAAAACGTGTCTTCATCAGCGCCTTTAGCACCACGTCTTACAACGAAAAAAATAACAAGCTCGTCATAGAGGAACAACTATTGACAGGAAGAGCCACAGAGACAAATATTAGAAAAAGGAATAAGTTGCAAATATAAAATAAAAATAGAAAGATAAAATGATGATAATAATAATAATAAAAATTATAAAAAATAAAAAATAAAAATAAGAATAAGAATAAAATAAAATGTAATATAAAATATAAAAAATAATAAAATATAAAAAGGAAAAATAAAATAAAAGGATAAAAAATAAAAAATAATATATATATATATATATATATATATATATATATATATATATATATATATATATATAAAAGAATACCTACTTAAACCAGACCTTCTTTTACATCTTTAATTTCAATACTTTGTACTTAAAAGATTATTTAAGCTTTAGCGCTTGTCATTTACACCAAATATGCACCCATGTCAAGGCTTCCTAATACGTGGATATATGAAAAGCGGACATTTTGTAGAGATCTTGTCTCAAAAGCACGTAAACAGAGCTAGTTTGGATGGAGGAGAAACTGGCCGCCTGTTGTCACATCAGTGGCCGAATCAAAATGGGAGAGGAAAGTTAAAATGTGCTTCTGCATGATTCTTTTATATGGGTGACCACGTGACTACATCAATGGGAGACAACTCCATTGTCTCGTAATTTATGGCTCTACATTATCGAAAAAAGCAGAAATAAGGTAGCTCCGGGCAAAATAGAAAGTGTCCACTGTATAACTATTTCTGTGAGAGGAAAACATTTTTTTTTATTTATTTAAAATTATTTGTTAATTATCTCCCTTGAACCATTTGGTTAATTTAGAAATGTTATTTATTTAAGTATTTATTTATATTTATTTTATTTATTTATATTTATTTTATTTATTTACTTAGCTATTTATTTTATTTATTTACTTAGCTATTTATTTTATTTATTTACTTAGCTATTTATTTTAATTTATTTATATAAAAAACATCTCTTCGATATATGAGAACGTTTTCATACAAAAAAGATGTAAGACGCTCAGCCGTTAAAAACAAAAACAAAAACAGACCAGACGCTGAATCATCAAACGACACGTGAGACGCTAAGCCGTTGAAAAATCAGTTGTTTTCATTTCATTGAACAGTTAAATTGAAATGCGATTCAGATAATGGGTCTCACATCAGTGAGGAGGGATACGCGAAAAAGCCGTCGAGAGAAAGGCTCTGAAACGGTGCGTATTCTCTCCTGATGACCTGACTTTGTCTGGAGGCTGAAATGACGTATTACATCAGTAAAACAGCCGCGGAAATATATATATATATATATATATACTTGCACACAAGGTAAGCTGTTTCTTCCAAACAACAATATCTTCTGTTATCAGCTCGCTTCATAGCGAGTTTCTGCTACTGTTCCGGTAGCTAGTTTCATTCTACAGACCCAACACCTCTATAAAATTACGTTCATAACAAACGAAATCTGATCAAGCAAATTTTGAAGTGATTCTGGCAAAACATTAATTTTGTTGTTGCTTTCCGAACGTTTGTAAAAAGCTGAAATAAAGCAGAGAGAATAAGGTGCACAAGACAGTAATAAATTATGACATATGTATTAAATTATAATACAAGAAATATCTTTGCAAAATTAATTGCGTTTACAGCTTTATTAAAAGACCAACTCCGGATGTGTCCATTTAACGTCTAGAACGAGACGGCTCTTTGAATGCGTCCGATTTAAATAAAGTCCGATTCAAAAGGAAGAGAAGGTCTCTTAGGGTGTTGACTGGTCAGTCACTGCATTCAAAAAGAGCATAAACAATTTTTTTTCTATCTTTATCCCACCAAAATTAAGTTCCTAGTGATTGGTTAGGACAATTGTCTTGCCCAATCAGATGCGGCTATTTTAGAATGCAAGGGAGGTAATTCGTTGTCACAATAGATAAAGGTAGATAATTATTTTAGAAGAATAAAGGGAGGTACATCTTTTTATAATTTAAGCGAATGAACAATGAAGGATGCCAAGGTAATATTTAAATGATATTTTCTTTTATTATTCATGCAGATCTCTTCCTTTTACCCAAACTAGGAGAACGTCTAAAATGAATTTGCATTTGTAGCTCTGCTTGCGTTACTAATGTGGTTGGTGAAGGCTGACTTTAGATGATGACATATCTTTCTAAAATGTGCCTGAAATATAAAGGTTTAAAAAGAAAAGGAAAAACTTGATACGATCAGAAATTATCCTGCGGTAGACATTTATGACTGTGAAGTAGGTAGGTGTATGCGAAAGGGAAGCTATATGATAATTAAGCATTTTTTCTGTCGCTTATAGGCTCTAAAAATATTGGTCATAATTGAACCGAATCTGGAATGAAAATACCTTGAGCAGCAGCAGCAGCAGCAGCAGCAACCACCACCACCACCACCACCAGGCAGAAACAAGACATTTCTCAAGCAATATATGGGAAAAGCTACAAGACCACAACTGAAATGCCAAGTGGCTGAAAAACATGAAGAAAGACCTTCAGGAAATTGAAGAAGGAACAGAATTTTTCTTTTAATTTGACTAACTTTTAATGTTTTCCTTTTATGAATTGTATTCTAGATTTTGATAAACTCATTGCGACATTTTCATCTATATTTTTCTTGTATGCCATTTTTTACTATTTATCCACTGTACTATTTTCATCAGTATCATTCTTGTCTAAATTCATGAGAAAAAAATGTAGGAAAATTGTTGGGGGAGTTTTCTCTTGGTCCCTTCCTGACTTTGTTTCTGGTGTAATTGTAAATAAACGATTCTGGTGATGCACTGGTTCCGAGCACCGCTAAGTGTTTCCCCTTGATTGTGTCCAAAAGGGTTTACTTTTGTCGGACCTCTCCTGTGGTGGTCCCACAAAATGAAGAATCAAGGCCCAATAAATGTTTCTATCTTAAAGGTAGAGTAATAACTAAATATCTTTTCTTGCTTTGTATAATGTACGTTGCTTGTCTTTCATAAATGTCAACTGTAATAAATTTGTTAACCATATTTTTCTTAACCTTTCGTTCTAATGATGGATATGTTTGGAATATATGTTTACTACATAAGCAAGCATACCTAAGTTAAAACCGATATAATTATACATTATTCAGCATCACAATTTAACTCAAATACACTAAAGATAAAATAGTAGGCGCTCCACATGTGAAGTGTAAATGTAGACGTGAGCCAGCCGAGAGAAATATAGAGTTACAATTTGTGGCTGAACTCCATAGAGACTTGTTACTAATACATAAGAGAATAAAGAAAACAGATGTGAGGCTTGCTTTCATTTTAGCGTTTTCTTGTGAAGAGGAGGGAGGGGGGTAAAGAGAAGAAAATAAGTAAGTAAAGTTGAATGCTCAATGATAAGGATGGATTTCAATCGTTTGATCCCAGGTGTTGGATGCTCAAGTGAGGTAGATAATGGAATTGGAGAAGAGGGTTTAATTTCGAGTAAAGATAAGGTCCCTTACCCATGTTTCAGAAGTTTACCCTGGTAAACCAAACAGTTTACTCATTTGTGTAGGATTTTTAAACTGTGGGGCATCATGTTTTTGATCAATGTGAATAGAAAAAAATCAATGTTTCATGTATATGTGGGGGAGGTAGAGAATATTTATTTCCCTCCCATGGCGAGAAGATGTGACTCAAAGTTCGGAAAGCTGGGTTTGAAACTAGCGCTCTAGACGAAGAGCACTCTGGACAAACAAAAATTGCCTAGGCAGCTCCGTCAGCATTCCCTGGTAATGCGATAAAAAAAATTTACTAGCTTGTATAAGCTACTCTCTCTCTCTCTCTCTCTCTCTCTCTCTCTCTCTTTCTCCATCCATTTCTCCCTTTCTGTATCGTGTGGAAATGGAGAGACAGTCAAATCAATGACTTTGTGCTACGTCCGTCTGTCTCCCCAATATTAAAAAAGAGTATTTCACATAAAGATGCGAAATCGACATTTTTAAACCAATGAAGATAATGCGTTTTAGAAGTTTGCTCTGGTAAGCCAAGCAGTTTACTCATTTGTTTCAGATTTTTAAACTGTGGGACATCATTTTTTTTTATTATTAATGTAAATATAGAAATGGAGGTTTCGTGTGTATGTGGGGAGGTACACATGCAATGCAAACGAGCATAAAAAGTTACTAGCGTATATAAGCTACTCTCTTTCTTTCTCCATTCCTTTAACTTACTCTTTCCTTCCATTTCTTCCGTTCTGTATTGAGTGGAAATGGGAGATAGTCAAATCAATTCTATATTCTAGATTTTTATAAACTCATTGTGAAAGAAAAGGATCATTTCACATAAACATGCGAACTCAACATTTTTCAATAATAAACTTAATAAGCCGGTGTGAAATACCAATTTCTACTAAAAACAGCAATTGGACAACGAAAAACACAAAAGAGAGAATTCAGTTAGCCAGAGACAAAACACCCAGCCCATACGACATTATGCTCACATCACCTCTGCACTTCGAGTCCCGGGGGGGGGAGGATGACTGCTCAACTCACTCAGACAAATTATCATATTCACATACTGAGAAAACAAAAGCAAGCAAATACACACACACTGCCACACTGCCTATTACTCACACATACATATTCACACTGACAGAAAACAAACATATACATACTTCCAACACTTGTGTCTTTTTCCACACTGTGAACATCCTACAAACATGAGAACTGTTTTAACTTTTCTAACCAACAATTTAATCACTCAAAGTATTTTTCACACCACTGTAAAATTGGTAAACATAAATACTTGTTTTCATTAACCATGTTTTTCTCTTTTATTCACAACAAAACTTTGGTAAATTTATAGTATATATAGTATGCCTCCATTGGTCAGAGTCGACCATGGGTGATGCATCCTTAGTCTAGTTGTCCCTGTTGTTATGTTCGTTTTATAACATTTTAAATTATAGCAAAAAAAAATCACTGTCAATTTCAGAAACTATATTTTATTACAATCTTTTGGCCAAAATGTTACTTTATTGAAAATAAACTTTATTGTTTTTCTTTCAGAAACTATATTTTAGTAAATAAATAAATTTATTAAAATGGTCGTTATTAATATGGAATTCAGACAATTGTTTTTTTTTCGTAATATATGAGAACTATATTTTAAAAGATCTTTTCTTTATTGTTAACATCTACGATGCTTTATTTTCATAAAAAAATACATTCATGCACTTTTTTAGTACCCTGCGATATAATTTCAGTAAAGGTTTTTATTATAAAAAAAAATCAAGAAACATCATTTATTTTTTTCAGAAATGAGAGCAACTCATATTTATATAATGTTCATATAAAGAATAAAACTCCCTAAAAAAAGGGATTTGTCTTGTGTTTGTAAACCAAGAGATATTTCCATGCAGTATAACTGATACTAATATTTTCATTCGATGTAAACCAGGTTGTCATAACAAACACAAACATTAGAAATAATCCGAATTAAATTTAAAGAATGAATATTTAATAGACAAATTATTTTTCAAAGAAAAATGTTCATGTTTTAAAAATTAAAAAAATTATGACAACACCATTTAATAAAATGGTGTTGTCATAATTTTTTTAATTAAGTATTAATTCAATGTTTGCTGTCTTGCCTACATAAATTACACGAAATAATACGTCTGCACTAAGAGTTCTAATAAAGTAATGAATTAATTATATTCAGTGATCGTTAATTAATAAGAACTGAAAATTTTATTAAAATTGGTTAATTTCCTGACTTTTGGTGAATTTTTAAGTGAGTCAAAATGCCCATAGTTTGACTGTTCAACAGATATCTTTGTTACTTTAGAACATGACGTCATTTTCCAGTGAACAGGCCTGCTATTACGACGGCCACGGTCAGAGTCAACCATGGGTGATGCATCCTTAGCCTAGTTGTCCCAGCTGTCTGCTCGGCTGGAACAGAACTGCTTGTGGCTGAAGATGCGGGAGCAGTGGTCTATGGACTGTTGGCATTGACGCTCCCCTTTCTGCATGCGTGCTTTAGTACAGCAACATTTATAAGCTTGTCCTCCCCTGCTTCCAGGTGTTGGTTCAAGGTTCCTTTCAATCTTGGGCGGTCATCTCCAATGCTCTCCCAAGACTAAATATTTAAAAAAAAAAACATTTCCTCATAATACTTTGACTATCTTGGTAGAATGAGAATATCCAATATTCTCATTCTTCTGTTGTAACGTTCTCTGCTTTTATTGGCTGTTTACTTTAACTCCTTATCTATACAAACAACGATGCTTCCAGATGTTGGTTCAGCATTCCTTTCCATCTAGCACTTACTAAATGTTGACCCATTCTTATTCAATTAACGTACAGTTTTATCCATATTCATAATATACATTTTTGTCTATTTTTCTCATTCGCCACATTTCAAAGAGGTACCCACTACACTGTCCTTACCTGAATAACAATTTCCTATGAGTTTCTGAACTCATATTTTAGATGATTTGTAAATGTTAAATCATCAAGAAATAACGTCTTATATTATAAACATATCCATTTTGCTTTAATATCATATTCAATTTATAAATTCAACAAAATGATAGTTCACAGAATGAATGGTATGAATAATTTTAAATATTCATTTTTTTAAACTGATTTTAATCATTCTTGAGCATTATCGATTTCGAATGCTTAGATTATCCTTCACTCTATAATAAAACCCAATGTGTGCATATAGTTTTGTTTCTTTTCGACTTTTCGATCTGTGCAGATCTGGGGTTTTTTTTTTTTAAAACAAAAAATAAAACAGCCAAAACACGAAATTAATTCTTATTGGGAACACATGGTTTCAACTGTGCAATATTAGGAAATGTTTATTTACGTTCGACTTTTCGATGTGTGCGGAACTGTTTTTTTTTTTTGTTTTTTTTTTTAATTTAAAAAAAAAAAGTGGATGACCACTCCTCACATCATGTTGGTCTGCAGTTTTAACTTGTTACTGGCTAGTTTGCTTTCGCTTGTTCGAAATTTTGAACCGAGAAAGGGTCTAGCTGTCGTACAAAGCTAGATCTCTATATTAACAATCTCAAGTACAGATATTCCTTCAGACAATGACACTTTTCTGAATAAAGGAGTGGCACTCGTCTGACAAGACGTTGCAGTCATCATATATATATATATATATATATATATAACAATTATAATATTAAAGTTTTAAGAAAAAGTAATTTCTGATATACAGAAGAAAACTTCTAATATGACGGCGGAAACTCGCTATTAGTAATAGAGCATAATTATAGTTAAAAACGTAAAACAAACAAACGTATTGTTCCAGTGTGAACAAATATTTTTTATGGAAATCACTCTAGACAAGGCATGAAGCCACTTTATGTAAGGAGCTAAAAAAAAAAAAGAAGAAATACTACTTCAAGGTAAAAAAAACTAGCCAACAATAAGATAGATTCTGACCCAGAAAACAGTAATTCTTCCCCCTTTGTCAGAAACATCGCTCATGGAATGTGAGGACGAAATGGCGAAATTAGGGAAGCAAGAGTTACGAGGCTGTCGAAAATAAACTCACGGTCCACTTTCTACTCTCCCTTTTTATTTTATTTAATTTTGAAATCCAGAAGAGAAGATTTGTCTTGCTGCCTTATTCCAGTCAGAACAAAGAAAGTAATATATAGTGTCATGAGCATAGTACAAAAAATGCATAGTAGTAATCCTTATTCAATCCCGAGCAACTTCGAGTCTTCCTGTTAGTTTGAATCAATTTATGTTAGTACGTACGTTATCACACTGCACCCCCTTTTTAAAAGATGGGATTGCCCGATTGCGAAAGATACTATGCAAAAAAAGTATTTCTTTTAATTTCATCTGATACGCTGTTGTATCGAACGTGAAACTAAAATACACTTTCTTGAACTTCAAGTTAGGATCAAAGTGTAATTTTTGTTCTGTTAACAGTTGATACAATAATATTGTGAGGTTAGCGTTTGCGCCAGATGTCCATAGAATGGAAATACGTCACAAACTTCTAAAAGGGTTTTAGACATAGACCCTTATAATAGGGGTGGGACGAAATGGGTGAAAATTTTAGATTCATGCGAGTAGTATTTTTTTGTGTTCATTTATACATAAATAACACTAAACAATCAAACATTTTGAAAATTTTGCAAAATTCAGAAGGTGCAGGCCAAAAATAGCCGTTAGGGCTCCACGGGACTCAAAATCCATCATTTTTCGGTGAAAAAGTGGTTTCAGTCGACATTGCAGGTCCTAAAACATCCTCAAAAGCTATGAATGGATATAGATGGTTAAATCTGATATAGTACTTTAATTTAGGACCATTTTCAGGCTGTGAAAGGGTTTTCATGAATGTAAAATAGCCAAATACTAGTGGCCTGCACCTTCTGAATTTTGCAAAATTTTCAAAATGTTTGATTGTTTAGCGTTATTTATCTATAAATGAACACAAAAAAATACTACTCGCATGAATCTGAAATTGTCACCCATTACGTCCCACTCCTAATTATAACCATTTATTCTGAAACCACATTAAGCAGTACATGATACTTAGATACGTATGCGTCACTTTGAACAAAGGATTTACAATAATATTTGCGAATGCAAGAGTTTTCTATGTTAGCCGGTCAAAATTCAGGAAGGGAACATTTTGTCTTCAGCACGGTCCTCTTCCGGAAGACATGCGCACGAGGAACTGTCTTGCCTCAACACCGCCTACTTGCTCAGAAGCGGTCTTTTTCAAATCAGCCAGCATGGGACTTGCGTTAGACGTTGGTCATTCTGGGACAAGTAGCTTGGTAAAATAGAGTTTTACGGTGAGAAAAAAGGTGTTATATTCAGCGTTGGCCACGTGCGCGCATAATAAATACATTCGCCTGTACTACTCGTGTTCCGAGATTTTTTGCCCCAGATTGCTTGCTGTTACAATATTGTTGGGTCTACATTAACGCCGGATGTTCAATGGGAATGTTAGACTGGGAATATTTTTAAGCATAGCAGCAATATACAACAGATGAAGGATACAATTATGAAATTTGCATTGATCCTGCTAGTGTTATAACATTTGTTTAAAACTAGTGCGACCCGTGGAAATTCCACAGTTGTATCCTTCATCTGTTATATGTTGCTCCTATGCTTAAAAATATTTTGGCTCTTGTATAGATCGAGTACATGGGCGAAATTTATTTTAGAAGAGTTCCAGAAGGGGCAGACAACTCTTTTTTTTAAGTACATAATACCGACCGTATTCCACGACAACTTTGGGTTTTTGGTGGCTATGAAAATGGCACTAAATCGGTTTTTTTAGTGACGGTCCCGTCCAGAGATGCCGCCACATTAATCCCAATAATAAAAAAAAAATATCTGCAACAATTTAATATTTTAAACTATAAAGATAAAAAATCTGTTAATCAAAACAATAGTTTTGCTGGTTTTGAAATGAAAAAATATACTGTTGATTTTCCCAAATTCTATTTTCTTCAATAAATGTTCTATCAATATACTGCTGATTTTCTCAAATTGTTATTTCTTCGAAAAATGTTCTATTAATTGAATTTGCATGACTTCTTATTTAAAAAAAAAATGGATATTTTCCATTTTCAAGGAAATTGCGTACTAAAAAAGAGAGTTATCTGGCCCTTACACCATTGGAACTCTTCTAAAATAAATTTCGCCTTTGTACTCGTTCTATCCAAGAGCCAATATTTCTATTCTATGGACGTCCGGTGCGGACGTAGACCCCACGATATTATTGCACCCCCTTTGTTCAAACTGACACGTACTTATCTAAGAATATATATGGTTATGGGGGTCTATTTCAATAACCCTTGTAGGAGTTTGTGATATATTTGCATTCTATGGACGTCCAGCACGAATGCAGACCCCACAATATTTTTGTACCATCTTTAAATGGAACTGATACTAGACTTTGATCTTATCTCAAAATCCAAGAAGGTTAGAGTTTCATGTTTGACACAACAGCGATACCAGATGAAATATTTTAAATTTAATTTTTTTTCTTCTTTTTTTTGCATAGCATCTTTGGCGATCCTATATATAGAAAAAGCAGAAGGTGATAACGTACATACAAAAAATGAAATCGCTTAAGCGTATTATATATAATAAAAAAACAAATTGTTCAACAGCATTTTATTTCTACCTATTTTAATTCCTTTTTTTTAATAAATCGATATATAAAACAATTTAATACGAAAAAAGTCAATGACGGACGTGTATCTAAAAAAAAAAAAAAAATGAAGTCATAACATTTTAAATTTGCCATTTCACAAAGTTATAAATAAGCTAAAAATGTGACCCATCGGGTTTACTTGTTTTAATCAGGAAAAGGTGAGTTTGTAAAGCCAGTTGAATTAAAAAATATAGACAAAAGTAGCCTGTTTCTTCCTCTCCAACTACAGGTTAAATACTTTTTCTACTTGTGATGCTACTCCTTTTGTTTATAATGGGTTATTCCAATCTTTTTATTCTTTCTTGTGTTACCTTCGACTGTTAATAAACACAGAATGATGGAAGCGAGAATAGTAGAGGGTTGGGTGGGGGCTCAAATGATAGTGAGAGAGGGTGACAGTGATAGAAAGTTAGTAAGAGATGGGTCACTTGAAGTGTTAATTGCAAATTACGGCTAGGTAGAGCAATTAAAATGGGAGTTTTGGGAAGGGGTGTCAAAGATAATTCAATCCCAAAACTGAGGAATAGTTTAGCATGTATTTTGTGCAATTAAAATATATTAAAAAATCCTTAGGGAAACAAACGTTGACTCAGCCGTAGTATAACAAGAAATGTAATAATTTATCCAAGAAACTCGGTAAAAATGTGGAGGGGGGGGCTACTTTTTTAATGTTTTTTTAATATTATTACTAATTTTTTTAAATTTAATTCTTGATAATATTTAATTCAACCTCTTTCCTGATTTTCTCAAGATAGACATTCTGATTATTTTTTATTATCCCAAACATTTGCGTCTATCACTGAAACTAAATTTACTAGCCAGAGATGCTTCGTTCACAGACAATTTTCTAGTTTTCTACAAGTCTAGAAAATTTAGTTCTTTGTGCAGTGTGAAGTCTCGCTCTTTATTCTTATCTTCATTTTGAAATACAATTCACTAATTTTTCTAGCAATTGTAATGTTTTAGTTACTATTTTTAAAATTATAAAAAAAAGTTCATTTCTGTATTGTGTTCAAAATTGAAACGGATACCGAGAAAAATTAAAAGAAAAAATTATTTTCCTTCAATTCTGCATGCACATGTGTGTGTAAGGCCTACACCGAGAATACGTGGGATAGTAATAAGATAAATTTCAAACCCACAACTTCCAAAATAGTGATAATTTTATTAAAAAAATATTCTCAAATTCACGTAATCATATGTAAAAAAGATAATCAAACAAAAACAAAAACAAAAACTGCCTTGTTTTTGACGGATAATTAAAAATAGTGAGAAGGTCAATGTAAATTTCTTTTTTTGACCGGTCCTTAACCCCAAAAATTCAATTTACAAATGCTTTTTTTGGAATTTCTTGCAGGAAAGAAAATGTTACCTTATATGTTTCCCTCTCCTATCTAGATAATGGATGGTTAAGTTTTTCAAGACAATATAGTAATCCGAAGATTAAAAAATAAAAAGTTGACAGATGTTTTAGAATATTTCATATGAAAGATTAATTCCCTCTTTCGCAAAAGAAGTGTTACTGATTATTCAATTTATAAAATGTTTGGTCCAGTTCGAAGCTAAAACTATCAGACGGTTAACGGTTGCTTTGTAAAAGAAGGGAGACAACTTGTGTTTTATTTGCATGTTCCTCTTGGATGAAGTTTTATATTAAACCTTTCATATTGCCAGTATTGGCGATTTTGAGTGGTCGTTTCATGTCAGACTAGATTAAGTGGATTTCATTTGTCACGCGATAGAAAATTTTAGTCGCGATTCTGTTTGGATTAAGAGAGATGCCAGACCATCAATTGCTGGGAGATCGGTGTTGCACCTGTTCAGCTCGAACTCAGCCAATGGTAGATCATCGAATAAAGTTTAATCCCTATTTACCCCCCCTCCTCTCAATGAGGGTAAAGTTAGACACAAGGTCGTTTTTTTATGTGGGAGGTATCGAACTCTCCGAAAATGGGCATTCTGGATGGGACAAGAATAAAACTTATCCCACTCCAGCCGAGGACAGAACAGATACCACACTTTTATTCAAGGCCAAGAATCATTCAGTTTAGTCCAGCTTGTAGCAGTCACCAATAAGGACTACTTTTGAATGCGTAATCACTGTCCCTGCGAGTTAGCTTGTCCAATCAAATCACAGGGTGCAGTAATATCGTTAGTTCCTAAGGGACTACTTATGTCCCCTTAGGGTTCGAAGAAAAAGATCAGACGACCTCTTGGCACCAGCTTGGACGCATTGCAGAGAGCACCACCGAGGAAACGCTCTCTCCTGCCGCCGTCGTCTACTACTAGGCAGCCCTAAGAACTCTTATATTCTTCCTCAGACGGACACTCTTCTACCTATACCAAACGGTATAGGTAACCATGAGTTAATAAAACCCCTTTTTGTTATAGTTATAGAAATACTTTTCGTTGTTCCGTTTCTTTACGAGAAGATAAAAGAATAACTCCTCACACCATTCCCCTCTTATCTCCTTACAAGATCAAACGATCGGCTGTTTTAATTTCAGACACCAAATTCGATAAAAATAAAATAAAAACTGTTCAATTTTTTAATAAGTGTTCAGTTTGCTTATATCGAGTCTAAATGAATGAATGCGAAAATTAGGCCCATTTCTCACACTAATCTTTGAAATAGAATAAGTGGATAAACTGCATAGTTTTTTTGTTTGTTTGTTTTGTTTTTTTTGCTGTTTTTTTTATGAAACTTCTGCACCGGTTGACAAAATAGAAAAGAGTAATGCATTCATCTTATTTTTATTAATACAAAACAATTATAAACGTAATACTTATTAATATAAACAACCAACGATGAAACTGCAAGATAGTCACCATTTATTTATCTCCTCTCGTGGGCAAAGTTAGACAAGGCCGATCTTTAATGTAGGGAATATCCAGCTCCCCAAACTAGAGCACCCTAGACGGGGCAAAAATAAAGGTTACCCCAGTCGTGGACTTCTGAGAACAGAATATACCATTTGAACCTAGCCTTCCTTCTAGTTTACTACACAAACCGTAATCCGAACACTGAAACGTTCACGAGATCTCAAACTTGGAAGCACCCCACCACCACCATATAAGTTAATGTTGAGAGACGTTAAATGGCTAAATAACGTAATATTTATAAGTTAAATTGCAATTTCGTAGGAAGAAAGGGAGATAATTCATGATTGAGTAAATAAGAGTTACCTAACTTGCATTATAAGAAAAAGATTTTTACATTCATGGTTAAAATGCACTAATAGAAATTGAATTTCTAGCACGGGGTTAAGAATAAAGAACCGAGCAGACAACCCAAGGATGGAGACGAGAATGCCAGTTTGAAGCAAATAAATTATTTGGGCGATAGAAAATAGTTTATGGGGACCTCAAATAAGTTATGCTAGTTGTAAATTTAAAGAAAGTAGAATAGTTACAAACTGACTAACACCTTTAAAACATTTTGAACACATCTCTCCAAATGCTTCTTTAATTCGTATGCAAACTTTTGCAACTGCTTAAATATAAAGCAGCAAGAAAGAAAAAGACATCAGCAGCCAATTGTTTGACCTAATTTCAGTTTTGTTTTTCGAACATTCATCAGTAAGGAAATAATTTTTTCTGACCACTCCTGCATTAATTTGGTCCATGGTGACTCCTCCCCACAAGCAAATGAATACGAGGGTATTGGTTTTACCATACCCAGCTCAACCCTTCAATAAGGAACACTGCTTTCCTATCACAACATGATACCAGATCATCCTTTTTATTCTTTTACATTTTATAATATACAATATTGGGGGCGGCGGGGGGCAAGAATGTACTCTGCATTCATCGTATGAGAGGGGCTGTAAGTACAGTGACATTTATGGAAATAATTTTCGGTAAATGTACAGTCGTTAAGCACACCTGCATTTATCGGAAATTAAGACTTATTTGTAATCCTGCTTCAAGCCCTGAACACTGTCTATAATGTAAAAGTTAATACTCAAATAAAATAAATAGTTTTTCCTTACGTATGTTAGCTCAGGTGTACCCAATTTAATCAAAATGAAAAAACATACTTAAGTAATCTGGGTAAAGTAGTTCCAGATTATATATCGTATGTGGGTCCATCTTAAAAACACTGAGGAGTTTGTTAAAAGCAAATGTTTTCACGCATCGACTAGATTGGACAACCTCCAATCAGCAATTTCTTTCAGCCAATCATAGGCGCAAGAATATACATTTAATACCAGCACAAAAACCCAAACACTTTTTTTTTTTTTCACTCTTTCCGGTAACTTTTCCACAGAAAACTCAGATCACAATCTAGTCTTAGCCTCCACGAGGTCTAAGGACCTTGGAAAGTAGCACACGACACATTCACAAACTACTGTATGTATGGCGACAGTACATACACGCTGCACACATTTATAGACTAACTAAATAAAAATTAAAGAAAAAGTTACTATACACTAGAATGCTTAAATATGGAGTTTTAATTACCTATTAGAGACCATCCTCGAGTGTCTTCGGTCTCTCTGTACAAAGGTTTGTCAGGACAACCGGACATGAGGATACTTCATCCTAAAAGTAAACCCTGACCAAATATTCAAAATTACATAGTATTCAAAGCCTAAATAAAATCACCTTCTCCGAGTGATGCTGCATCTAGTAACAGCACTAAGCTGGATACTCCACCAGACTAGATGAATTCTTGTTCTGAAATTCTGTAAGACCAAGAGACCACAAGAAAGATATACTATAACAGTTAACTGGTCAATTGGGGAGAGGAAAATTAATGTTTTTCACTTCTTTACTGACTCTACGTTTGAAAGATAAAGGGAAATTTTAGTTGAACACTGTATCTCTGAGATACATAGATGTCAGTGTTAGCCCCAGGAAGGGGGGCCCCCATTGATCCAAGAACTTCGACTGAAGTAAAATGAAACAAAACCAATGTACATACTATAACATGTAAATATACACTGTGATAGCCGAAATAAACATATACTCAATTTCTCCTCAGACAAAACTTTCACCTAAAACGGGCTCCTTGATCTGAGAACTTCGACTAAAGTAAAATAAACAAAACTATTGGGTAATTTTTCTTTGTTGGGGAGGGGGGGGTTTATTGCATGAGCCACGAAGCTCCCAGATTTGTGAAGCATTGCCTACTGAACTACAAATATTGTTCCATCCAGATTGCCCGTTTTATGGAGAGGATTCCCCCCTCTCCAATAGGAAGAATTTTTTTTAACCCTATCCCAATTTATTTTTTGAAGTCGACAACACTTTCGAATTCATCCCATTCACTAAGGAGGAAAGTGATTAATTATGTTAAAAAAGTTTTGCACCACTTGTTCTCTTACGAGGATTAAAATGAAGATATATTGCTACTAAACCTTATGTCTACAATCCTTATTCCAATATTGATTCTAGAAAATTAATAAAATTTGGGGTTCAAGCAACCTTAAATTGAAATTCAGGAAATCTTGCTTAATTGTATCTTAATTATGGATCAAATTCAATGTCAATCCGAAATATTTCAACTTTGTTCTGTCTATATTATGCCCCATTTACACTCCCCCCCGCCCCCCGCCCCCAAAAATAACATTTGAGAAAACAATTATTAATGTCTAATACCTATCAAAATTTTACAAAAATCAGAAATATCTGGATTTACCCTGTATTTGCTCTTTTGCATAAAACTACATTAAAATAATATAGCCCACATTAGCCACAAATCATATTTAACAACTGCAGCATTTTTTCTGAATGTTGCAACTAAAACTTGAAAGTTTTGGGTTTCATTTTTTGAATAATAAAAGAAAAAAAACTAACCAAATTATTCTTTAACATTTTATTGATTAAAAAATTCAACAATTTTAACAAATTTATTTAGAAAATCTATCAGAAATTAACAAACGTTTTTATTTTAAAGTATTTAATAAAATCTAGCAATTAAGTTGTTCACTGCACCGAATCTTTTGAGCGAAGAATATTTTCTATTTCTTCATGGAGGGAGAATTCATTCAGGAACGTTTTGTGAGTTCCATCAAAGAAGTGTACAAAAGTCTCACTGCAGTGTTCGGATACGCCATAGTCGGTTGGAACGGGCAGACATTCCATTGGTTCATCTTTTATTCTTAGCAAGTGGATCGAACCTGAAGATAAAAGTTAAAACATTTTTTTTTTGAAAGAGTAAGAAAGTGAATTAAAACTAAAAATTAGTCAACCAGAAACGAATCTACTTAAAAACAAGAACACAAATCAGTTGTGAGACAGACTCATTCTTACATTGTCAGGCAAGGGTATGCGAAGTCGTATCTGAGCCTAACTTCTTCATATTGTATGAAATATTCCTGAAGTGCTGCCATGGAAACGTTGATAACTCAAACTATTTGTCTGATCAGGCTTAAATTTTGCATAGTTGCTTTTATCAAAGCGTATCAGATCCATTCATCAAATCTGGAAAAATCGGTCATGGTCAAAATTGACAGAATTTCAACTTCTGAACTTTTCAAGATCAACATCAGGTTATAGGATGCAGGATTTCATTGGCTACAATATGGGTCAAGTAGAGGGTCTAAGATGAACAGAACTCAAGTAATCACCAAAAGTGACAATTTTCTGTGACTAACATCCAAATTAAATCAGTTCTAAGTTAGACAGATATTTTGATAACGATTAGTCAAGCGAACTAACAAACTCGACAGAAAACACCTGACTTGTCAGACTTAAATATATGCAGAATGGAGAGAAGGAAAAGAGTTTTTTCACATTTCATTTTCAAGGTTACTGGATTATTTTTTTTTTGGGGGGGGGGGATTCAAGCAGTTAAGACAAAATATACATGCTGCTCAGACTTTCCATGAACAGGCTTTCTTTCCAAGAATTCCTCCTCCGTGGAACATGTTGCAAGATTTGAGGGTCACAATTACATTTTCAAATCCAATGTCAAACACTCGTCATAAACCATCCTCGTAAGTAATCAAATTTTATCCATCCAATTCACTATTTTCAACTCATAACATTCATCATCAATCTAGTCATTTCATTAACCCTTATCCTTGAATGGTTTTTAGCCTTGATAAGTGAATTTAAATTATATTAATTCAAGGTTGCTTTTAGATACACCCAAGCAGTTCTATAAATTATGTTGAGTCAGGTTTAAATTTGAAATCGCTTTTTCATCTTATGATGCAATCCTCATGGCCACAAAATATTAATTTATGAAACCACCAACCAGCCGGTAATGGTTTGTAGAATTAAATATTTTAAATAACTTATATTGCTATGTCTTTCAATACATTCGAACGGAGATTCAAGTTATCAAGATCATCGTGGTTAGAAACATGGTTTACATGTAGAAAATCTAGATAAGATATAAAATATATCTACCATAACTAACTCCAATCAGTCAGATGAAAGTGGTTTGTTTCTCTTTAATCAAAACCTTGGATTTAAAACAATTTCAGAAAAATGAGTGCTATTTTACTAGTTAATAGTTTTTCTTTTTCAGAAAAAAAAAAATTATATATTATATATATATATATATATATTAGTATTCGACACAAATTTTTATTTGATAGTTTATTATGTGCTTAATTGATAAGGGATTGTTAATATCAGATGAGTTACTTCCCTCTAATAGACAGGAAGTGAACATTAAAGCAAACATGCTGATAATTATTTATAAATTCAAGGATCAAATTAAAACATCTTGTTTTATGTGCAGTTGATATTTCAGACTGGATGATAAATTCAATAAAAGGACAGACCTGTTTTACCATAACATGCCTACGAGGCGATCTTTTTATTTACATTAGGGAGACTAGCAAAATGCATCTCCCTACAGAAATTTACAGAGAAAAAAAAAGGAACTAAGAGCAAATAACTAATTCCTTGCTATATAGAACTAGGGATATCTGATCTCTTCACAAATAAGAAACAAGTGGGAAAAAAAATAAACCTTTCTGCAGGGTTTTTTTAGCAGTCTGAAGAAATTGATAACTTAAATACTTCCTGTGCAGAGTGAAATAAATGGACCAGTAAATATCTGAATGCAGTAGGAATTATTAACTATTGATTTGGTGGTTTTGTTTTACGGCATATCAACCCTTTTCAGGTTATTTAATACCGAATCAGATCATTTTGGTAAAAGTTTTTATGCTTCAAGTTCTTTATACGTTGAAGTATTTGTTAATGGTTGTTTTGTAGAGGAAAATTGTTTAGCTTTGCAGAACTTGATTGGAACGGGCAGACATTCCATTGGTTCATCTTTTATTCTTAGCAAGTGGATCGAACCTGAAGATAATGGTTAAAAAAATTTTAAGAGTAGGAAAGATAATTAAAACTAAAAATTAGTCAAAGAGAAAGGAAAAAAAAAATCAATGTTTGATGCATTTTTAGTCAAGAAGTCTGTATCTTCCGAGCTTGATCTGGTAGCACCCATATTAACTATTGGATTCACTGATCTTTCACTTCAGTCTGAACAGTAAGCATGTCTGCATTAAATATTGTTCACTTCCTTCATTCATTCAAGGGAAGTAACTCATCTGATATTAACAGTTATGACCATGACACATTGTGTACCTGTAAAAAACATACCTACAAGTTCTGTATTATTTCAGAGTTCCCTCCCCTCCTTGAGGCTATTTGTTATAGTATGACTTTTAAAATACAGTTTACCCTACGATTTCATGTCTATCTGGTTAATACTATTGAAGAAAATTAAACAAATAGGTTGATCTTTAGCAAAAGAGGAGATAATATTAAACTTCAAGAGAAAAAATTACCTATAAACTTTTCTTCTGGAATGTAATCTTGTCCTATTTTACAGTTGTCAAGATAATTTATAAGCTTTTCGGCTTTTGAGGCTCTTATGACTTCTGACGTGGTGGAAAAAATATCAGGGCTGCGTTCTTTCTTCTGAGACACCTTTAAAGAGGATCTTAGCCAATGCATTTTGGCTGGACGAACACTGTCAAAGAAAATAAAGATTTAAAATAAATTCACTGTAAGTTTGCAAAATTTGCGAACCTCTTATATATAAATTGGAAAATTAGTTTTTTATAACTCAATGTATGTGTGTTCCTTTAGAAACAAAGGTTAGAGAATCTATAAGATATAAAAGTATTCTTGTGTAAAAAATTTACCGAGAAAGATTCAGGAACACGTCCATTGTCTAAGAGGGGGATGATGGCATAGTCCTTAATATTTTAAATATATTTTATTTTTATATCTATAAAATTCTCCTTTGAAGACAATGGAATTCGTCCCCTAATCTTTACGTACCCTCTATGTGCCCCCCCCCACACACCACTAAGTGACTAATGAGGACAGAACCCATTTGAAACTTCAAATACATATATCCGATTTTGATTAAATTTAAGGCATATGTATATGACACTAATTCAGAGTTTAACATTTCAGCTCCTTCCAACTATATTAAGGCGCGAAACGGGAGGAGGGGGCAGTTAAAACAAAGAAAGTAATATGGTGTTATGAGCATAGTGAAAAAGTACAGTGATCCTCATTCAATCCCGAGCAACGTCAGGTTTTCCTGTTAATACCCCATAAAATTAAATGTGGTTGGATTTTTAAAGTCGAATCTAAATAGCACTTTAGCTAACAAATTAAACTGATTGCAACTAGCCAATTATTTGTTGTACCATATCCTTGACAATGTAATGGACTTAATTTCTTTAATTTTAAGATTCCTTATTTAAATATTGCTAATAAGGACATTTCCCAATGGACACCTAAAAAAGGCAGCTTATGTCATTAATAATTTTTTTTTTTTTTTTTTTTTGCCAAGTTAAATCGGATTTAAGTTTGCAAGAAATCCCATAGTACAAATCAAAAATCATTGAAGTATAGAAAAACGTCACCGTAGATGAACGAAACCCCTGAAGGATACAGAGCATATCGGCCAAAAGAATAATATTCTTAAGTAAAACAATATGCATCTTTTATTTAATGATTAAACAAAAAAAAAAAAAAATTAAAGATTTTTAAATTTAAATCTGATGTAAAAAATGTCTTTAATGACTTTAAAAATTAACACATCTATATAAGATGGATTCTATAGAAATGTTATTAGTGTTCAGAAAATGTATTGCCATATAGCCAGCACAAAAACCGTTACGCTAATTTAAATTTCACACTACAGTATGTTTTATTTTGTTTTCATTAACTTCAAAAAGTCTTAACACACCTTTGGAAAATGTCGCCTTGAAGTAAGTCCAATAAGAAATCAACTCTTTCTTCTCTGGTATCGAAGTCCATCACCGTAGAATAGAACTGAACTTTAAACTCTTCACCCATTTCTTTGGTCATTTCTTTGTACATTTTTGCAAATCTGAACATGTAGCCAATTTCTTGCAATTCCACCTATTAAGAATAAAAATAGATTACCGGTTCAAAAACGCAAAAGAAATGGGATCATTTTCAAATAAAAGTCGTGATATTAGACAAAGAAAAAAAATGACAATATCAATGAGTGATTCAATGGCCAGTCTTTTAGAGTGTTTGGAATCAGTTATCTCCAAGGTGTTCCTCTGCTACTTTTGGTACAGCACAAATTTACTCCACCCAATTATTAATCTTTATAACAGAATACAAACGAAGGTATGGCAATGAAAGCAGAAGTGCAAACCAAACCGGAAATTAGTCAGAAATTGAATCCTTTAAGGATAATTAACATTTAATAGCTCACAATTAGCTTTAAAACTATAAAAAAAAAAAAATTTTTTAATTTACTCACCTTATCTGGAAAATCCAATTTGTTTGGATTCATTTGGAAATCGGTCAACTACAGAAAGTGAAGAAAAAATATTGCACTAGTAGAAAATTTTACAATTTTTATAGCAGTGATATGAAAAAAAAAAATTAAAGATTTAAATAAAATACTGTACTCTAATTTCTGCAGAGACTTATTACACCATTTAAAAGCGGGAGATTTCATTAAATGATAAAAGAGCTAAAAATCCATTTAAGTAAAAAGTTTCAATTTTTTTTAAATTTAATTTTACTTGATCTATGATAAACAAAAATCTACATTTCTTGGCTAATGATTATAATTCAGTTTAACGTCCGATTAACATACTGGCATGTGTTGGACAGCTTTTAAAAAATTAACTTCCAAAGTAACCTATCTGTTCAGGTTTTTATTTTAACTACATTTATTCAACATTTTCTTTGGAAGTCATTTCCTTAGTTGAGGCAACATTTTTAGGACCAGATGCCCTTCGTGACACCAGTCCAGTGAGGTGATGGAGACTAGTGCTTTTATCGAGACACCATCTCTAGGTGATAGCCTGCCAAAGAGCGCTTTTAATGCCATTAAATATATAATTAAATTCATAAAATTCAGTAAAATAAAATATTTTACTTTTCTACATTGAATTGCTAAACATTTTATGTGGAAATAGCAAAAATATTTTATCATGAATAACTGAATTCATAAAATTCATTAAATTAACATAATTTAATGAATTGCATAATATTTCACCTACATGGCTTTGTAATGGCTAAGATTTGTAATGGCTAAGAAGAAATCTAGTAAGCTTAAATTATTGTTACACAGCTTTACTGTCTCCAGGATGCATATGTTTCACTAAAAAACGTGCAAACGTTGGACAATTAGCATAAACTCTTATCAAGAATCAAGACTGAGGAATGGTATATTTTAGACACAGGTTTATTGATCATCGACAGAAGAATAAAAACATTCAGAAACGCATTAAAAAATAAAGACTAGGTAGAAACGAGTTTAAATTTTAATAAAGCCGTAAGCTTAATAAAATTACAGAATAGAAACTATTGTAATCTGAGAAACTTAATGTGGAAAAATAAAAATAAGGATCAATGGAGCCTTAAGCTCCCTATACACCTGTTTACAATAAAACTGCTTACAGAATTTTTCGCGTGAGCTATCATTACTTGTACCTCGTGCGGCATTCACCCTGGTCGGGTGGAGCCGGATTCTTCCAAAAGAGAAAGTTTCTAAGGAAACTTAAATTCACAAGCAGTCCCCAGTCTCATGTATATCATAGTCAGGGGAGATGACGTTGGCTTTTGCAGCTTTATTTTGTTGTTGGGCGGTGTCGTCGTCGTCCCACATACAACACCTGGTATTCCAAAATAGTCTCCTTTTCGTCTCTAGCGACTACTCCATCTGATTATAATAGAACTATACTATGTTGAAACCTCGAAACTGTTAGAAATTTATTCACCAAGTTTAAACCCTTATAATGCATTAACAGATTCATAAAATACAAAGTTTTAGAAATGCCCCAAAATCTCTACATGTGATCCTACTTTTGGATACATTTTCCAAAAGTCGAAATCCGTTTGTCTTTTTACTTACCAATTCATTTATCATGACTTCTGAGGTTTCTTGTTTGACATAGTCGCAATGAGAGTGGACATATTTGGGTGAACCATCTAACAGTAGCAGCAATTCAACCTAGAACAAAATTAAACTTTTACATGAAAATTAAGTTGAGTTCGGACAGTATAAGACATGGGATTCTTTGGAATTCAGTTCAAATCTTATATTCGGTTTAACGTCCGTTTTACATGCTGCCATGTCTTGGATGGCTTCAAGAAAATGACTTCCAAACTAACCTATCTCTTGAGTCTTTATCCTTCATTTTCAAATCAATGCTTATTACTTCCCATGTTTTCCTTGGCCTTCCTCTGCCAACTTACTGCTACCTCAACTGCCACATCTAACCCAAGAACTCATCTATTCTTTCAATGTAACCAAGCTAACAGAGTCTCATGTTCTGTTCTCCCTATACTGTCCAGATTTTTATCTTTTTGAGGTCATCAGAACTAAGCCTGTCTTTAAAACTTAAACTGCACATCCATTGTATCATTCTTATCATTTTTATCATTTTTTCATGACCCCCCCCCCTTACTGGCCAGGTTTCACTTCCATACAACCATGTAAATGCTTAATAGACTTAAAAGAAATTTTTATGGAAATGCCTCCAAACAAGGCATGAATCAACTTGGTGTAAAAAGCTAAGAAAAATAAATAAAGTACTTTAAAGTCAAAACTAACCCACGGTAAGTGTTGAATAGATTTCGACCCAGAAAACAGCAATTCTTCCTCTTTTGTCAAAAAGATCGCTCATGGAATGTGAGGACTAAAGGACAGAATAAGGGAAACGAGAGTTACAAGGCTCCCTTAGTAGACAATAGTAACTTGTTAGTAATCTAGTAATCACAGAAATTTCCTAGAAATCTTGTTATCCCACCAGCACTAACTTCTTCCTTTGCTGCAATGGTATCACCAAGGTAACAAAACTTTTGAACAACCTCAATAGCCTCATCATCCAAGTATTCTTTTTTTCCACGGCAGATTTCTTATGTCTCCATCGTTTTACGCTTCTTGCACACAAACTGGTTATTATTTCAAAACTAACTTATTCAACTGTACTCGTGTATCCAATGCTTACAACTCCCTTTCCACAAACTGAGCAGAGTAAACTTTCCTCTCTGCAAACAACCACTGATCAGAACTCTGGTCTTTGTAACATTAGACCTTCACTTTCCATTACATATGAATATGGAGCAGCAAAAACTAGATCATCTGTAAACTCTTGAGCATTGTAAAAGTAATACCTGGTGAAGAAATTGTGACAAAGCATAAACTATTTATGACTTTAAGTTGAAGAGAGCTCATGGGAGGTAAGAAAGTTTATCTTAAGGAGAAAGATGTGACAGTTGAATAAAGACCAGGAAACGAGAGTTTTTAGAGACCAGTGGAAAAAAAGATAAACTACTCATGGACAATGAAACAAACTGGGAGTAGGATGCTGCAGTGGAATTGAAAGGTTTTTTTGGGGGGTTTTTTCTTAGAGCCTCAGCTCCAACCGATCGGTGGAGTCTAAGTGACAAGTAAACATTTTCGTGTTTATTACCAATGTTATGCTTATATTTTTGTAACGGTCATAAACACATTTTTCTTGCAGAGAGCAGCTCTTGCAAGATGGTTTAGTCACACGATGATCAATCAGCCTCCAGGGCGTATTATCTTCTTTTTTTTTTTTTTTTTTTTACTTATTTTCTTTTCAGTAATGTTGCCCAACAAACCTGAACCCAATGTTTAACAGTTTGTGTTGTACTGGTGAACAAATAAAATACTATAGTACATTTTTATTTTATTTTACTTTGTTTCATTTGTATGCCACGCATCCTACATCAATTATTTATCACTGCATATTTGGAAGGGTTACTAGCACAAGACCAAAATAGCATGGTTACATAATTTTTACAATTTAAACTTTTGGACCATCTTATGATCCGGATTTCCAATTTCAAAATTTAACTTTCACTAACAAAGCTATATCGGTTGACAATCTTTTCAGGGAAACTCATTTTCATTAAAATATTTTTAAATATTTGCCAACACCTAACAAAAAAAAAAAAAAAAAATTAAAAGAAAAAAGTAAAAAAGCATGACTGCCCCCCCCCCCGCCACTTAGTAGACAGTTTACTTATTAACAACTCAACCCTGGAGGGTTAGTTTCATACCCAAATGAGTCCGACTGCGTCTAGGCCATTTTTGAGGATGGCTTGTTCTGTGCAGTTCTAGGAGGTTCATCTCAGGTTTACCTTCTTGGTAGGGATTAGTTTATTGCTTTATTAATAATCGCCTGAGGCACTCCTACCGGGGAACGCCAACGGGGCTACCCAGACCATTTTTTTTTTCGTCGAGAGTGCTCTTCCTCTATGGCGCTTGACATTCAAATCCCACTTTCCTGGCCTTGTGTCTAATCTTCCTGCCGTGGAAGGGAGATTAAAAAATAAAATTAGAATAAAAAAAAAAAAAGCTACACAATGATAAAAACAAGATTTTAAAAAATCTAGAAACCATTTACGTTAAAACTAGACCCTCCACAATTAAGATTACGAAACCAGTCTCAAAATACAATAAAAATGCACACGTTATTCATGTAAAGATAAATTGAAGACTTGTATTTTCTCGTGGCATCTTTTCTTTTGGAAGAAATGCCCACAAAGCCGATGTTGACTCACCTCTAGTCAACAAATGAGAAAATCTCGTCTTAATTCTTGACTGTGTGGCGTGAGAATTAAACCAACATTATGTTCACAAGATTTGGAGACTCCCATTTTTGCTAAGGGCATTATTAGCCTGGAAAACAATTTCTCCCCAAAGGGAGATAACTAGTTCCTACATTATTTTTCATTTACATCAGTCTAACAATTGGTTCAGTTAGCTTTCCTCGGTGTGTGTGCATTACATAACATTTTATCCTGTTGTGGAGCTACGGCCTGTAGGGTTTTGATAACATCAAGACTTAGAAATCATTTTCTTCCAAAAGCCACTCGAGGATAAGAGTTAAGAGAGAATGATTCCCAGTTGAAAGATGAACCTTATGGAGGACGGTTTATGACAAGAATCTTGACATTGGATTTGAAGGTTACCATGTTGCAATCTGCAGGGAAGCAGTCCAATGATAATGTGTTCCTAGACAAGTTCTTTCAAAGAAACTAATAAAGATTGTTCAGACAGCAGAACATAAGGTTCAAGAGGTGTGTTTGTGGGGGGTGGAGGTTCAGAAGAGATTTAGCCCCCCCCACCACCACCACCACCACCACCAAGAACAATAAGGAGAATCAGATAGTAATTGTCTATATTTCTGAGATGAGGTGTTTTCATTATGGATTTCAGTGTTCGGACCGACTTCTTCATCTTGGCTGCCATGCTCACAACGTTTCGGCCGTTCTGCCCTCCGGCCTTCATCTGGTGTCCTGTATCGAACTCTGGAACTGTCTGAACACTCGAACCCAATCCCTTTGTCATGGGGGTGCTACACTCAGATTCCATTTTTTGGCTCTGGGACACTCATTAATTCTCCGTTGATTTCAGTTCTGCTGCTACTGCTGCTTATCGCCATATTGCTGCTGTCGCTGAATGTTATTTTCACCGTCTTCGCCCAGGATTGAACTTAGCACCTCCAGATAACTTGCAACTTTCGAACCAACAGCCATGTGTCACTAGCAGCCAAGATGAGGAAGTCAGTCTGAACACTGAAATCCATAGAGAATCAGATAGATATAATTGAGTCTTTATGAAAATGTAGCAATAAACTTGTTGCATATCCAACCTCAGAATCTGTGAGTTTTTTTTTCCTGTCTGGGTGTCCCCCACCCCAAGCATCCCATCTATCTAGTTACATTGTTTCTTCACTAAAATCTAGGATATTGTTTTTATAGAATCACTCCCATCTCTAATGAACTTAGGAAAGGCATATGTTTTTGTAGGACTTTGTAAGACATTTTTTTACACTAAAGTTTTATTAGGAATATTAACTATAACATTGTTCAGAATTGTTAAAATTTGCAGTTTTCACTGCCAAAATTGTTCTCGGAGCATACAGGGGGAAAAGATATGGATATATATATATATATATATAAGACTGGAGTGATTCTATAAAATTACCAAATCTAGTTAGCAACTAAAATTAAATTTCAATTATTTCCTAGGTCATATGATTAAACTAACCAATCAGATCCATCTACCCTTAAAGGTTTGGTTGGTTTTTTTTGGTTTTTTTACAGGATAACCCTTTTCGGGTTATTTAATGCTAAATCTGGTCATTTTGGTGAAGGTTTTTATGCATCAAGTTCTTTATATCTTCAAATGTTTAATCATCGGTTTTTAGTTGAGTGAAAGGGGGAAGAAGAGGGGGGAAGAAGAGGGGGGAGGGAGGGAAATTGTTTTTGTTTTGGATTTTGCAGAACATGAGCGAGTTTTGCAAAGAAAAGAAAAAAAAAAAAAAACCTCAATGTTTGGTTCATTTTGAGTTAGGAAGTCAATAACTTCAGACAGTCTGATCTGGTAGTGCCAGTAGGTTCTATTTGATTCATAGATGGGGCCCTTACAGATACTACCACTCCGGGCCAGAGTGGACCTGGGATCAATGGCAACTAAGAGGCAACTCCACATTCTCCACAGATCCCAAATGGATGTCTTTTAAGGTCATACCCAGGACCAACCCTTAAAAGGAAATAACTTGTTAGAACATACCTAATGACTATGCACCCAAGAAATCTACACTGAATTTTAAGTTCATATTGCTGCCGAGTAATGTTTACCAAATATTGTTGCATGCACTGAGAGACTGCCTTAAGTAAATTTGTTTAAAACGAGCAAAGTTAGTTGGAAGTGAAGACACCAGGTTTCAATCAAAGGATTACAAAATGTTCTTACCTTTGTATGCGATTGCAACTGTATAGCCATTTCAAGTGCCACACATGCACCAAAAGAATATCCTGCAAGTCTGTAAGGAGCTTTTGGAAACTTTTCAAGTAATTCCTGAATGTAGAAACTAAAAATAATTTTGTTTAATTACTTCTGTTGTAAATTGAAGGGAAGGGGTATGTGCTTAAATTTAATAATTATATATATATACAGGGTGTCTCAAAAAAATGTACTCACTCGCAGAATGACGAGAAAACTTTTATTTATGAACATAGAGTGAAATGAAATAGCATCGAATACATGAGACAGATGTAATTGAAGAATCATGTTCGCAAATGTTCAAACTGATGACCATTATTGTTCAAACAAAGCTGATAACGCGCACCAAGGGATTCGCAAACGTCGCGAAACATGTCATTAGGAATATCACGACAGTGTCTTTCAATTTCCAATTTCAATGCATCAATTGTCCTTGGTTTGTTGCCATAAACTTTGTCTTTTAAGTATCCCCACAAAAAAAAGTCCATGGGTGTTAGGTCTGGGGAACGCGCAGGGTATTCATTGGGGCCCCTTCGTCCAATCCATGTGTCAGGAAACACTGCATCGAGGTAAGCTCGTACATCGCGATGGTAGTGGGGAGGAGCTCCATCTTGCTGAAAGTAAATATCGCCGTCATCACCAAACCTCTCTGTAATTTGTGGACCAACAAATTCCTGAAGCAAGTTGAGTGAGTACATTTTTTTGAGACACCCTGTATATATATTAAACAAATTTAAATATATTGATAAAATGAGCTTAAAAGCAATTTTTTTTTTCAATACTAGATAGAGCTGTATAAATATGATATAAACACTTAGATTGACATATGCAAGTGCAAGATAAAACAATCTTACAATGGGTACAGAAGAAATTAGAAATTACTGTCCAACAATCGATAAGATCAGCAGCAGCTCAGAATTTCGTCTAAGCTACTACTGATCCATACCTAGAGGCAGTCAGATAGCAATATCTATATTTTTCCTAGAGAAAAAAATGTAATCAATGAGATTTTGTTTTTTCGTTTTTTTATTTTTATTTGCCGCCTTACAAGGTTTTTTTTTTGGGGGGGGGGGGGGGTTCTGAAGGCGAACTTTGGTTTTCTAAAGAGTCCATAGTCGAAAGATCTGGAATTGACATACTAATTTGAGTTTGAGCGAAACGGTTTGTAAAAATGTACTGAAGTTTTAATTTGAAAAAATGAACAGTAAAATGAATAAAATCTTGGTCACTGGAATTTAGCCTAATATTGTCTATTTATATATGCTCTGTTATATGTTAGCAATCATCGAGCTTTTATGTTGAAATGGTTGGTCTATGAGAAAACAACAAAAATAGAAAGTATATGGACAAAATTTTTTCCCTAGTTTATATATATATATATATATATATATATATACCTCCTTTCAGTCTCTAGAAACAATTGATGTCCCCTGTAAGGGTGCCTGTCCATAGTCTAGTAAAGCAAGGGTTGCACAACCTCACATCTCCTGGACTGATATTGCTAGAGTACAGTGGCAAGGAGAAAAGGCTGACTGGAAACAATGCTGAGATAAGCAAAAAGGCTTTTCAGGTTTCCTTCTAGACTAGTTGCACAATCAAGGCTTGACAGTCTCGTCTACCCTACTTTTTAATTTATAGCTGGAGAAAGGATATATGATTCGTACTTGTCATAATAGTATTAGTGAAAGTGATAGCGTAGTCCTAAAGGAACTTGAACTCAGTATGTCAAGCCCATAGTCCGCACCTACAACCACTACATCACTTCCATATATATTATACTAAATGCGATTATAACGTTAGTTTCATTTTTTCTTGTATGCTGTAACACCAAATACATGCTTAAATATACCATCGTTCTGGGATCGAGTTGATTTGACAAAAAAAAAAAAAAGTTGTTCTAATTAGCCGTAATTAACTGAAATCAATTTCCATCTATCCATGTATTTCTCCCGCCCCTTCCATCACTGTTGAATCAGCCACTTTAATTTTTGATCTAGAAAAATGACCTTTTCAGCACTATAATCAAATTTATATATGTGTGTACACACTAAATACGTACTGTTAATCTGAGGGAGGAGGGTTTGGCTCGGTTTGGTTGTTTTGTTTTATGGCATAACACTTTTCGGATTATTTAATGACAAATACAATCATCTTGCTAAAAAGTTTTTATGCTTTAAGTTCTTTATATCTTCAGATATTTATTCATGGTGTTTGGTTTGGTTGTTTTGTAGAGGAAAATTGTTTTGGTTCTTGGCTTTGCAAAACATGAGTTTTTCAAAGAGAAAGGGAAAAAAAAAAAATCATCAATATTGATGCATTTTAGGTCAGGAAGCCGGTATCCTGAGGGAGAGGGGGGAGAGCGAGTTGCCCACAAGCCACCGCGAAAGGAGAGGGTGACATCAGGAGTCAGGTGACTTCCGTTTTCCGGTAAGCTCAGTCTTGTGTTGGGAATTTTGTCTGTGTCGGACGTCTGTCAGCCAGCAACTGGTGTCTAAGCTACTGGCGGGCACCCACCTCTTCCCTGCGGGGTACTTAAAAACGACTACGGTTCAGAGATTGACTTTTCTGGAGAGTCAATAAACTACGCGAATTTATTCGTGTTGTCCTGTGGTTTGCTTTTGGACAGTTTTCCTTTTCCAGTGTGGTAGACAAAAAAAAAAAAAAAAAAAAAAAAAAAAAAATCCTTAGAATTAAAAGGTGGCAGACAGGTTGACCAACAAACCGTCGCCAGACGAGAATAGAGTCCAGTTAAAGCAGGGGGGGGGGGGGGGGCGACTGGCCCATATCCAACAGTATGTAAATTACATTGTAAAATAATGTCTTTAATTCTATATAATAATTTTATGATAACAGAAGTAAAGACGGTTTTAAATAAATTAAATCGAACTAGAATAGTGGTTGTGACCCAACGGTTCACGGGTACGTTTAGTATAATATATATATATATATATATAATTATATATATATATATATATATATATATATATAGACATGTAACATGAAAGATGTAAGAATTTGTGAACCAACCTGGCCATATTTGGTACAGACGTTCTTGGGGTCTGTGACGTCATTTGTATACCATAACAGGGAACGGACAGCAGACTAGCCAGTTTCTTTAGTTGGCTGATTACACCTTTTAAAGAAAAAAAAAAAAAAATCAGCAAGACAAACATTTACATACCAATGCATCTCATGTTGATCGTATAGGCATACATAAACTTGTTTTTCAAATTTTATTTTAAACACGCAAAAAACTTACCCGCTATCTGACAGATATTAGCTCTAAGTACTTTTTTAAATGTATAAATTACATATCTTAAATAGTTTTCATTTAAATTACCTCGCTTGAAAATTAAAAATTTCATGAACGAAACAAATTTATAAATAAATTTTAAAATATTAATATTAACACTGACAGATTTAATGAATAGATTTCAAAATTAAATAAAATTGCCTAATTTAAAAAAAAAAAAATCCTTTTTAATTTAATTTCAGATCCATTTCAATTTCTGCTGAATAGCTCTCATTGGCAGCGACCTTCATATGAAGGTTTGAATTCAGGTTAAACAAATATCTGACGATGGAAATTTTCCCAAAATATACTATACAGAACTATTATCAGACGACGCTGACGCAAGTAAGATTATAATATAAAAATATATTGTATTAATAAAAAGGTTGAAACTGCTTTACTCTTCCACCATTGTCTTAATTTGCTTCAGTTTGCGTTTATCCGTTACACCTCTGCATTGCCTTCTAATTTACCTTTATATACACATTAAAAAATGCTTTAAGTAAACTACATTATCTTATTTTAAAGTTTTAAGCCTATCATAAGCAGCAATATTCTTACTATGAATTATTCAAGCATGATTTTTAAATACTTTAAAGCAATTTTTAATTTTACTTATTCAAAGAATGTAATGTTATTAACTATTCAACATTAATTTGTAAATGTGATTTAAATCAATTAAATTATTCAATTTTCTTAAACTAACCCTGTACGAGCAGGGTGGAGCAGGTGCTGAGATTACAAGAATTAGGAGTGGCTGGAACTTCTGCCATCACTAACCAGCAGAGCATTACCACTGTTGACCCAAGAAGAGTCAATCATGCATGTGTACGCAGTGTGATATATGGAAGTGAAACCTGGCCAGTGAGAGTTGAAGACATGCGTTGCATGGAGAGAAATATGAGAATGATACAATGAATGAATGTGTAATAAGAGTTTTAAAGACATGCCGAGTTCTGATGACCTCAGAGGAAGATTAAATCTGGAGTATAGGGAAATGTGTGCAGAAGAGTAGACTTCGATAGTATAGCCACGCTGAAAAAAATGGATGCGAGTTCTTGGGTTAGATGTAGAACAGTTGAGGTAGCAAGTTCAGTTGGCTACCTCAACTGTTCTACACCTACTAACTCAATTCTCATCCATTCTTTAAACATGGCGAGACTAACAAAGTCTCTTGTTCTGCACACATCTCTATACTATCCAGATTTAATTATCCCGAGTTCAGATCTAATTCGTCTTAAGACTCACATTACACATCCACTGTATAATGAGAGTCTTACTACTTCGATGGTATAGCCACGCTGAAAAAAATAATTAACGAGTTCTTGGGTTAGATGTAGAACAGTTGAGGTAGCAAGTTCAGTTCACAGGAGAAGGCCAAAGAAAACATGGGAGGAAATGATAAAAATGGACCTGAGGGAAAGAGGTATAAAGATCTGGCCAGAGATCAGTTACTTTCGAAGTCAATTTCTTAAAGCCGTTCAACGCATATCTGTATGTAAAACTGATGTTAAACCGAATATGATTTGTAGGATGGCAATTTAGCCTGTAAAAAAAAAAAAAAAAAAAATTTTTTAAATGCATCCTTATTTTCAGCAAGGAATCTATTTGAGATTATTTTCTATATGCGCGAGAATTTGGAAGTATTGTCAATACTTAAATGTTTGAGTAGACATTCTTGCTATGAATTATTCAAGGGCAATTGTTTTTAATACTTTAATACCATATACTTAAATTCTGCAAATAAGTAAAATTAAAAAATCAGACTTAGAGTCAATATTAAATTTATAGAGACGATTGTGGTCACTGCTATTAATAGATTCGTCGTATGCTGCATTGAACCAGGTTATTAAAACAATTAAAAAGTTTTTAGGTTTCTGAAAAACGTTAAAGATCTACCTGTTATTGGATGAATGAAAATGAGTGGTGGACACGCAGACGTTTCAACTGAATTCAATGGCACTATAACTGGTTTATCCTTTACGAACTTTCCAAGTTTTGCGGAAGAAAAACACCTTGGTGGAGTCCAAACAAATAGCGACTTAGTTTGCCTTGAAGAAATTGAGTTTTGACGGGGAGTAGAATTTGCCATCGACAATGTTGGAGTTTCCACAAAAACTTCAGGACAAGCTTCTAAAGTCAAGGTCGGCGTTCTGACCTCGGAATTTTCTGAACAATTAGTATTTTGCTGCAAACATTCCAAGCTTTCCTCAGAACGTTCAAGGAACATTTTCTGAAAAATATTAAGAAACGAAAAAATAAAGCAAATAGATACAAGGGATTAACCCAAGTTTAAATTTTGTTCTAGAGTTTTATATTACTTGAATTATTTGGACTTTTAACTATTTTTTACCCCCATGCTAAGCATATTGCCATTAGACATGAGGTGTTATTCTAATCCTGGTGGTTATTTTCTCAAGGTTTCAGCAGATGTAATCTTAGACCTTCAGATGCACCTTTTCGAACTTTGAATCTTTTTCAAACTCTGGGATGTATACGGAATTTTAAACATGGACGAGTGGTGCAACGGATAAAGGCGTTGATTATCAATCGGTTCTAAATGACTCTTCTGGAGGTTGACGCTTCAATCGTTGGTACAGGTGATAACTAAGAATAACTGAACATTACTACTGTCGTGGCTGACTGAAAAAAAATCGATCCATTCCCAAATAAAGGGAAATTCTATATAGGTTCTCATGTTCAAGATTTCCAAATTCGAAGAGATGCACTTAAATAAGATTGGAACTTGGCCTTTTGGCTAGGAGCAAAGTGTAGTATCCGTTTTGATACTATGCTCATCATCTGTCCTCAGTCAGAATAGAAATCCTTCTAAACCGAGACAATTTGATTTGTCCTAGTCCAGACATCCTTTTTGGGGATCTAGATTTTCCCAATATTAAAAATCCGACCTTGTTTCTGACTGTCCTCGCAGGGAGGGCAAGTAAATAGGAATCACCAAGACGAGTATCGTAGTCTAAATAATACGAATACAAATTATCAATCTTCATCTCCGGTTCCGAAACCCGTTTGGTTGACAAAAACAAAAAAATTTATATAAAAAATGAAACTTCAGTATTTAATGGCGAAACAATATTGTAAACAATTCATTTTATACAATTAATCGAATACAAGTTGCTATTTTGCTCATAGCTAGAGTAAAATTGCTGGTCCACCCCAATTATAATGCATGAATGACCACAATAGTTCCCATAGGCTGTAGCAGTATCCATTATGACCAATAACACCGGATGAACTTTAAATTTAGATCTTTAAATTGTTTTTCATTGCAAACACGAAAGTTGCCATATTTTTTAGATTAGTTTTTTTTTTTTTCATTTTTAGACAAGTGCTTCAATTAATATATTAACCGAGGTGACCTTTGAAGGTCAGCATTGTCACCTATTCTTTTTCACTTGTTCCTTTTCAATTTTCCTATGGGATGTTACGGTGGCTAAGTGGTTAACGACACGGACTGACAACCCGGGTGTGCCAAGTTCGAATCCAATTCGTTCCACACAGACACTTTCACATGGTCCCTCTTGTAAGTACTCTATGAATTTCTAGAAAGATATAGGGGAAACATGCCAACAGTAGAATCATTTGATTCATAGGAAAATTCATTCATTCCGTATTTGTTCCTTATGTTGGTATTGTCACTGTTAGTTTTCAGGAGAGCTGAACCGGGACCGACTTTCACTCTAGATCTAAAATGGAAGATGTATATCCAGTCTGTTGCTAAGGCCACTGGAAAAGATGGTTGAATCATTCTTCCACTGCAGAAAGTACCTGCTCCCGATGCAATCTTTTACTTACATAAGAGTCAAATCGGTCCAAAGATGGAATACTGCTGCCATATGTTGATAGGTGCAGCACTTTCTTGCCTTGACAGTGTACAAAACCGACTTTGAAATCTAGTGGTGGTGGGGGATATATTTTCCTACAACCTTTCTCACAGAAGAAACGTTGTTAGCCTATCTACTATCGTTATTTCCATGGAAGGTGCTCAACTGAGATCTCACCTTTAGTTCCTACTTGTAAAACATTCAAAACAAGAACTCATTCTCTACAACAGTGAAAAGCCTTTCCTTTCTCCCTCCATGTCCTTAATGTCAGGCAGAATTTCCAAGAACAGAGCTTCTTTGCAAAGGCTTCCTACCTGTGAAACATTACCACAGGATTGCTTACCTGCCGATTACAACTTGGTAGTCTTCAAATTCAATGTTAAGTTCATGCACCAAAAGTAATCAAACAGTCCATACCATTGATCAATGTTAGTACTCTCATAGTGTTCCTTATCTTTTGGGCTTGCATTCATTCTCGTCTCCTTAACCCCTACTTTTGAGTGGCTTTTATTTTCTTTTTTAAACTTAATTCATCCCAAACAAAGCAAGTTGCCACTGTAGATGTAAGCGGCTTTCGAAAATAAGGGTGAAAGTTTAGGGGGTCATCCTAAATTAGGAGCTGTGCAGCGAGATGCTTGTTCACATTAGTTTTAAATTTCTGCATTTCGGTACAGTCTGGGAAACCGAGCAGGGAGGGAGTTCCAAAGGTCGGCAGCTAGAAGAAATAAACTATTAGAGTAAAAGGCTCTTTGGCATCTGGGGACATCCATAGTGAATGGATGGGATTTAGTTGATTGTCGTGTTGATCAAGTGTATTTACATCGAGGGGGCACCAGAGGAGCAAGTTCATCGGAGCACATTCCATTGAATTATTTGGACAAGCACAAGGATGCAACATTGCGGCAATGGGACAGAGGCTGGAGCTTGCTAGATAGATAGATTAAATAAGGTCCAAAAAGAGTCTAATAGGTCCTTCACTAAGAGGGAGAGACTAGTGGATGGTGCACCAGCCCAGATGTGGTAACAATACTCCATGCATGGGTGGATGGTGGCTTTGTAGAGATATAGGATAATGTCAGGTGTGAAAAGTTTACTAGCATGGTAGAGGGAGCCCACCTTTTCAGCAGCTTTGGCAATGTCTTCAATGCATTTGCTCCAATTCATGTTACCTGTGAATGTTAGGTCGAGGAGTTTGAATGTTGGATTCTCAGGTCGCATGTTATTTGCCATGGTAATTGGTGGTTGAAGAGGTTTCTTGTAGTTGTTGAAGGAAAGAAGTTTTCTTTTAGCAGCATTAAATGTTACTGACCCCATTCCACTACAGATTGGAGATCACTAAGGATTCAGCCATCGCCTCGGATATGTGTGCGTCCATTTTACCTACATGAAAGTAGAGCGTGGTGTCGTCAGCAAATATACCCATCTCGGACACAATATCATCTTGGCTTTGATAAGCGAGGACCTTGATAGTGCAAAAAAGTTTTAAACAGTCTAATTTTGTATAAATTAGATGCTTTTTTAGATTAGTACCTAATGATCCTATTGATAGTGAGATACTGCTAAGACGATCGTTTTGAATTCAACAAAAATTCAATTTTCATCAAACAGGAAGAGAAACTTACCTTTACAATGTCATCTAACTCAATTAACAGGTTTTTAGCAAACTGTTTGTCATTGTGTGATATAGCTGCATCAGAAACTGTCGCCAAGTTCAGGTAGGGGACGAGTGTTGAGAGCCTTACTTTATTAAGCTCAGAATTTTGTAGAACTTCAAAGACAGAATTTGGACCTTTCAAGAAGCTGTAATCACACAGCTGAAATTAAAGAGGCAAAAGTTCTTGGACCAAGAAAAATAAAAGTCATCTTAAAGCGGTTATTTTTAACATTTATATTTTATTTTAACCATGCGAAAGGAAACCTATATAGGTTTGTGTAAGGAACACACAGGTTTGGTTTTGTGTTATTGTGGGCATGGGAAGATTGTTTGGTCGTTTTGTTTTACGGCATATCAACCCTTTTCGGGTTATTTAATGCCGAATCCAGTCATTTTGGTAAAAGTGTTTATGCTTAAAGTTCTTTATATGTTCAAGTATTTATTCCTGGGGTTTGGTTTGGTTGTTTTGTAGAGGAAAAATGTTTGTTTTTAGCTTTGCAGAACATGATTGAGTTTTGCAAAGGTAAAGGAAAAAACATCAATGTTTGGTGCATTTTTGATCAGGAAGCCGATATCATCCGATAACCTAATCTAGTAGCACCGGGGCATGGGAAGAAAAGGGATAGTTGGTCAAAACCACATTTATTTTGTAGATATCTCTGTATCTATATCTATGTGTATATATCTATGTGTATATAACTCAATGTCTGAGATGATTGTGTGTTCCTATAGAAAGGAAGGTTAGAGAATCTACATAAAATCTAAAGTGTATTCGTATGTAAAATTTACCGGGAGAAGAAAATGGAAGGGTTTTCAAATCTAAGTGTAACCCTAAAGGGGCTCTTAGGGTATAACCCCTTAAAACTTCAAATATATCCGATTTTGTATGAAAATCATATCGTATGTATAAAATCTAAGGAAGGCAATGGAAGTCGTCCCGAATCTGTTACCCTCCATGTGCCCAATAGCTATGTGTCCCCACCTCTAAGTGACCCATGGAAACAAACCATATGTACAAGACACTAATTCAGAGAGTTTAACGTTTCAGCTCCTTCCGACTTTATTAGAGGCGAAACGAGATGAAGGGGAGCAGTAATAAAGTAATATGGTGTTATGAGCATAGTGAAAAGTACATAGTGATCCTCGTTCAATCCCGAGCAACGTCGGGTCCTCTTGCTAGTTTTGTAAATAAATAGTAAGCAAATAATTCTATTTAATCCGACAGGAATACCACTCGGAATCAGAGTGAACCTGGGAGGAATGACTAAGTGGTAACAAGAAAGAGGGATAAATGAAGACCTGGCCAAAGAGTCTACTTTTAGAAATTGACTTTCAAACTAACCTATGTAAAACTGACATTAAACCGAATATGAGAGGAAAGTTACCCCCTTGTCTCTACAACCTAATTCATTCTTCCAAACGGTTAACTCTTATTTGATTAGACTAGACAGCCAATGAAAAGCTGCCTTCCAGTTTGCACCGGTTAGGAATTATGATTTTTGGGCGTCTATTTTCCAGAACTCCTAGCCCAAAAGGGCGTTATGGTTGTCTGCAACTTTTAAAGCACATCCAGCAATTATGTAAAAGGAAGTGCACAGCATCAATGCTGGCATGCTTCAATGATCCATTGTGGGACAACCCTCTTCCTGATCTTCATAAATGATTTTCTAAATCATATTCCTAGATCATTCGTTGAAATCTACGCAGACGACAACCATCTATGGCAGCACTTCGAGGATCATT
Organism: Sepiola atlantica; assembly: GCA_963556195.1. NCBI lineage: Eukaryota > Metazoa > Mollusca > Cephalopoda > Sepiida > Sepiolidae > Sepiola > Sepiola atlantica. The sequence continues at coordinate 205,287,624 of OY744516.1, read as the reverse complement.
GATGATCAAGATCTTTCCGACTCAGAGTTGGAGCATGTGGGGCAAGGATGTAAAAGCGACTTTTTACTTCTAATAAGTCTAAAAGCAAGCTTCTCTTTTCATCAACGCATAGAATTTTCACTTTTCCCCAGTTGAAATGAAGCCCCCTTCTTTGATAAGCTTCCAGGACAGATTTTCACCCCAGACCCGAAATAAAAGACTTTCAAATCTGTAACTAAAGTTGCTGGAAAAATAGTTGGATCATTCTATTGCTCCAGAAAGTATCTGATGCAATCCTCTACCTGTATAGGGGCCAGCTTCACCCTAAGATGGAGTACTGTTGTCATATCTGAAATCGACTTCGTCCCTACAGCCTCTTTCACACAGAACAGATGTTGCTAGTCTCTTGCTACTGTATCGTTATGTTCATGGTAGGTGCTCGGCTGAGCTCCAATTCCTGCCCTACCCCTCTGTAAAACATTCACAGCAAGAACTCGTCTGGCTATAACCACAGCAAAGAACTTTCCTTTTTCTCTTTACGAAAAATCAAAGAACTTCCATGAACAAAGTTTCTTTCCTAGAAATTCCCATCTGAAACAAAATACGAGTCTGCTTCTCAACCGACTACAGCATGGTAGTCTTCAAGTCTAATGTAAACAAATATTTATCGAGCTGTCCTATTGGAAAAATCAAGTCCTTTTCAGTAATCTGCCATTCCACCAACTGTTTTCAATCCTCTATTCACAGCGATTGTCTAACCAACAATCCTTTTAACCCTTATCCTCGAGTGGGCCCTGGGCCTTGATAAGCGGTGACCCATCAGTAAATTCAGACTCACCTCATTCAAGCTTTCAGAAGACATTATGGCCATCAGGTTCTCTTCCCATGGTTCATCACTCGACAAAAAGTTGGAGACAGCAGTCAACGGATCGGTTACTTTAAGAGTGATATTCTTGAGGAAGACGCCGAGTTTCAGATCTTCAAAGAGATCTGGTTTATCGCATATTACCATGCGACCATGGTCTGCCAATGACAGCAGAGATCGGTTTAAATCTAAAAAGAGATGAAGTATCATGAACTGCAACAACTTTTAATATTAAAATTTACTTTGTTCTAGGTGAGGTGGAGGGAGCACAATATATTTTATGTTAGATCATTGAGTATTCCTCCCCTCCACACCAATGTTTCAAACATTTCAACATACAGAACATTTTAAGATGGAATTAGGTGAATTCTGAAAGAAAAAAAAAAAAAAAAAAAAAAAAAAAATTTTATTAAGAGGGAATTTTTGGGAACTATCTGATGAAATATTGAACAGAATTTGATCTATATATTGATAATGTAAATGCTCTGGTCTGTGGCATATCAACCATCTATGTTATTTAATGTCGACTAAAGTTGTCAAATGGAATCCTATATACAGGATAATTATTTTATAATCTTAGAAACCATTGTTCTTAGGCAGTGGTAATCTTTGTTCTCAACCGCCTCCTGGAGGAAAATAAAGTAATTTTTTAATTTTTTAAGAATCAGATCGAGTATGGTTGGGGGATGAGCCCATAGCTACAAGGGCATGACGTAACCAGCTGATCGGATCGGGACGCTCTGACCTCCCATCTAGCCAAAGTAAGAGCCAGAGTGGAGTGTTGCAAGTCACGACTATTTATGCAACAAGGCCACAGACTGCTCACCCACCAGGATCCCATCCTAAGGCACCACAGGTCGACATGCATAGCCTACAGGTGGCCCCGTTTTTCAGGAGGGGGGTACCCCTCTGCATGGGGTTGTAGTCGAATTCGTGAGCCCACTGACAGGGCAAATAAGTGCTCTTGAAAGCTTTTATGTATTGGATGGATATATAATTATTTCATGTGTAATAATATAAAGCGACATAATATATGCAATAGAATTAGATTTGTATATTCGTATTAGTTGAACCCGTGAGAATTCCATGCTTGCTTTCTTCATTGAAAGAAAAAAAAACAATTTGAATACTAAGAAACGTTATAATTGTAGATGATAGATTAATTTTATACTAATTGTTCAAATTTCATGCAAATCTGAAATATTTAAATTTTCGGGGGAGGGGCGGGGCATTTTATGGACCCTCTACCCCATAATCACAAATATGAAGCCATCCCAATAACACGCCGATTACAAATGTCAGTTTTTCTAGATCAACCGGTTAAAAGAGACGCATGGACGCATCTTTGCTATACAGAAATAGGATAATTGTCTAACTTTCTTCCTGTGAAATGGAAACGCTTACAATAAGAGATGGCCAACGGCGAAATAAATGTATACTTACCAGAACTAGAGAGTTTAATTGCAGCATCAAATCCTCGTCCTTTTGACAAACGTAGAAAATTATTGGTGTTTTGTACTGAAATTACAGTCACTTCAGGGATCATTACTTGAAGTTCGCTGGCAATCTCGTCACCCCAGCAACAAAGGTAGACGTGTTGGCACATATCTTTGGCAACCATTGCAATAAACATGGAGAGAGAATCTAAGAAATTTGGGGAGAAAAGATGTCATTTTTATATAACATTCAATTTTTCTGTTAATTCGTCGTTTTACAACCAAAAATGGCGAACAATAAATCAGTGGCATTTTTCTAATTCTTTTTTTTCGACCTCAAAAATGAGTAAGTAAACCCGAATAAATTTTTTTTGGACTAATTTCCCAACTGTATTTCCTTTAAGATAATTTAAGGTAAATTTTAGATTAATCCAAAACAATTTATTTGGGTTTACCTACTCATTTGTGAGGTCGAAAAAAAAAAATATTCATCGTCCGTCATTTTGGCTGTGAAACAATGAATTAACCTATTTTTATTTTCATAAACTTTTAAAGTTTTCATTTCATACATCTTGTTTACATAAATAGATTCTATTACAATAGACTTAATATATATATATATATATATATATATATAAATATTAAACTAATTGAAATTATGCCAGAAATGTTATTCTATGTGTAATATTATTTTACAATTTATTAGATCTGATATTAAGATTAATGGTTTAATTTGAACCAAAATCTGAACTATACAATGTAATTATATCACTAACCCCCCAAATCCAGACAATATAGTTGGTTAATTTGTTACATTGTAAAACTAATTTCATAGAGTTTTAATATTAAATGCTGACATTCTGTATAAACTTGACAGCCATTGCTCAGTGCAAACTTTAAAGTTTACTTCTGTAGAGAGCAGTTTGTTCATTCGGCCAATAACTAGTTTAAGAGACTTGTATGCTTATTTTAATCAAATAGATTTATTAGAAGCTAGCGGAACCCGTCGTCCGGCGTTGCACGGGAGAAAGTACTACCTATTGCATAAAAAAACCCGCCTATTGTTCTCCCCCGCCCTCTACCCTGTTGGTTAATGTTTTAAATTTTAAAAAAGAAAAAGAAAAAATGGTAGAGTAGAATGGGATCGAACGCTGAAACTGGCGATCATGCAACCTCCCTTTTTAACCACTTCGCCACAGTTTCGACTTAAAAATGCATGCGAAAATAGGCCAATTAAGCTAAGCTTGTTTATTGGCAGCTTCTGCCGACCAAATATAAAGTTCAACAATGACACGGTTTAGGTCATTTATTTTCTATAATATGCGTGTTAAAGGTGTATGATTTTGAAAGTGTAAATGTGTCGGGGTCTACCAGTATCTTGGCGGCTGTTGAATTAAATACAAAGTCGATTTGATGGAGAAATTGTAGCCGCCATGTTTAATGAATAAATGTTGCAGGAACTGTTCGTTAATTTCATTTGCTTAATTCCGGAATGAATATAAATGTAGAAGTCATAGGTAGAATTAAGAAGAACGTAATCTGATATTCGCGGAATATCATCGGAGTGAACGGGAGCGATCATTAAGTCTTTGCGTATTGCTTTATATTATGGAGTAAATTAATACCAGGCAAATAATAAGGACGGACTGTTTTGTGAAAATTAAACTGCTTATTAGTTCCCGGTGTCGATGAGTAGAGTGACAGTACATAATTGTTGGGGAGAAAAGTTTTTGCTACCACCTATATGGAGTTGGTGTGTCGGAGAGTCGGAGATGGCGGGCCAAATGTAATATTTAGTGTTAGGTAAGAAAAAATAAGAAATTTACTAAAACACGCTCGAATGAATAAGTGTGATATAGTGGTGAATTTAGTAGCCTGTGATGCATGTGGTTATTTTCCTATTCTCCGAGAAGGTACAGGGGAAAAAAATCGTCTCTACTTTATATATTACATAAGTACTAAGGATTAAGATAAAAATGTTATATTTGAATAAAAAAAAATAAAAAATGATGTTTAGTCCAGACTGAAAGGCGGACAGACAGCTATATAGATATCAGATATCACTTGCTATACTTATATTGAAAGGAAAAAAAAAACTTTCTATAAAGACAAGCTTTCCAAACCTCAATCCTTGAATAATATTGAATGAGATAGAGTCTCAAGCAACAGTTTTCTTTCTGGTCTGTGGTCACTTAGTTGTATATTAATATGGAAAGAGTTTTGAAAGAAACTTTGAAGAATTTAAATGAAAAGTTCTTTTAGAGTGATTGCAGTGTAGAAAACATGTTTTTCTGTCTTTATTTTACCTCAGTAAGTTCCGTGAAATCAAGGGCCACCTTCCTTGGCTTAACACTATCTCTTTGAGATACATAAATATGAGTGTTCATTAAATGTTCTCTCCTCTACCTCTCAAACAGTAAGGCAGTGGCGAATATTTATTTATTTTTTATTCTTCTCCCCCAATTGACCACTTGACCATCTCAGTTTATTTTGGTCTTTTCTTGGTCTTGCTGGATTTCAGGACAAGTATTCAAGTCTGGAGTATGCAGCTTAGTGCTGTTACCTGAGGTAACATCACCAGATGTTGTAATATTCCTCATGAGCCAGTGTATTCTACAAGAACTTTTCTAAACCAACAATTTACTAACAATATATTTCACATTAAATGTGTGCAAGACCATGTGTCCCTCAACAACTGCTTGTGTGCCATAGTTTTCTTCTCCATCTTGTTCTCATTGTGTCGTCCTCATGGCCAACAAGGTAATGTGCACTGATTTACAAGTTGAGAAAAATAAGATTCACAAGAACAAACTCAGATATATTGAGTCAATTGTACTTTGGTTGTGTGTAACACTGTAGCAGACTGTCGAGGTTCGGTACTCGAAGTTGTCAGCTCATCTCGGGTCTGCTAAGGCTCTGCTTGCTTTCTCTCCAAGAAGGCAAACACTGTCGCAAATAACTTTCACTACTAACTCAATCCTATGTCCGATCTTTTGTCTTAGTCACAGACAAGCAGAAATGACTGCCACTCCTAAAACGCCTTATAAGTGACCGATAAGTGGAAATCGACCACCAACTGATAGGCATCCTACTGTTTCCGATTACCTTTGTGTGCTTGGCATGTCATTTCCTATCATTGTCCCTTTACCTATCCAACTTCTGACAGCTCTTTTCGTGAATCATTCTCGCCATAGTATCATGTATATTTTGTTAACCATGCTTTTTCATTCACATTTTAATTTATCGCTTGCTAAAGGCGACTCATTCTCAGTCATAAATTTTTATCATTCGCCACTTCATAACATTTTTAATTGGCAAAAATGTGCCTCATCAATACCATATCCAAGCCAAGATCCATGCTGCAGATTATCACAATGAAATTGAAGTCTAACGAGTTCATGGAAATTGTTTACACAACACTTTAATTGAAGTCCTTGTAGTTAATTAGATTTGTATTATGACAAACGAACAATTAAATATTTGAAGTCTACGAGAATTTAGGATCCAGCAGACATCACTATCAGAACAACTCGATATTCAAAATGAGGATCATAAAATTGATTAACTCAATGCATAACAGGTTTCAACAAATAAAAATCAGAAAATGGTAGTGCGGTCATCAGATCTTAAAATTGAACACTAATTTTAAAAAAAATGAATACCTACATTGAAAAATGGGGCCATTACAGTATTCATACAAAAAAGGTTTCACTTATTTCGTATTTCTGTGGCAAAGGAGAAAGTAACATTTTGCTTAAATGTTCTGCACAATGTTGAAAAAAAAAAGTGAAATGAAGAATTAGTAGACTTAAAAACGTTAATTCTTCGTCAGAACTGATCAAAGCCAGTTTAGATAAAACAATTAGGGTTTTTTTTTTAAGTCAGTTTGGTGGCGAGTTAAGATCATGGGGGTGCATCGCATTAAGGATATTTATTTTTAGTTTTGATCTACATTTCTTGGATTTTTGATTTGCTATACTCAGTGTGCTATGCTACATGATATTAAAGACTTAAGATTTACATTCGCCTCGGTTTTTACTATTTCTTACATTTTCACATATTAAACTAGTGGGACCCATGAAAATTCCAGTGTGTTTTTTTTACATCAATCTACTGTTAATATTCCTTTTGAATCGATAAATGTCTTGGGCCGATATTAATAACATTACCCTTTACTTATGTAAAAATATTTTTCATTGTCAACCAAATATTCTTTAAAGAAATGAAACGAATATGTCTATTTAAAATTTTAGCAATTTAGTTCTTTTTAAAACAGTATTTGTCTTACTGTAAAAAAATTTATTGAAAATTGTACAGTTTTAGTAGACTGAACAACAATCTAATTTTGGAGCATTTCATTGTAAAAATGATTTTTTTATCAGCGACACCAATCACAATCTTTGCTGATTGGACGATCTCATTTCTTTAAATGTGTGAAAGAACAGTTTTGTTTTACGACAACCCTTTTCGGGTTATTTAATGCCAAATCCGGTAATTTTGCTTCAGTTTCTTTCAAATATTTATGGTGTTTGGTTTGGCTGTTTTTTTTTTTAGAGAACATTGTTTTTTTTTTGCTTTGCAGAGCATGATTGAGTTTTGCAAAGGAAAAAAAACAACATTAATATTTGGTGCATTTTAGATGTGTGAACGATAACGTACAAAGATGAAATGCCTTAGCATATTATATAGATGGTTTTGAGTCAATTATATTCCGGGGAGCCAGTTTGGAGATGGGAAGGGAATAAATCTACATCCCTTATCTAAAAGTGAAATGGTTTTAGAAGAGTTTAGTCATATTTCGACAGATAAACGACTTTCAGAAACTTTCTACTCACCATATTGGGGATGGATAACAAGTGTTTGCTTCTTGTTTATTGCTAAAATGTCATTCAACAGATGACGGGAAATTAGGTAAGGAAGAACTTTTGAAGTGTCTTTAAGGTCCAACTTTCTGGCAACTTGAATTTGCTTTCGAACAAATTCAGATTTATCTGTAAAAAAAAGTAAACGTTTAAAATAAAATATTCCATCATTTACAAAAAAAAAATAATTGTATTCGATGCCTATGTTTTGTTTTTTTTTAAATCCCAAAAATGATAAATTAGGCTTTTGTAAATCAAAAAACAAGATACCAAAAGATTCCTTTATGGTAGGAAATCTCTAAGAGTTCATATTTAACACCGAAAACTTACATCACGCCCCTTCTCCTAAAGAATTTGGCAGCACATAAAAGAATTTGCGAAGTGATTGTGTACAAAACTTGAAACAAAGGACTTTTTAAATGATGGCCATAGCAGTCTTAGAAAAAACAGCACAACTTTGGAATCTCACCGACAGTGCCTACCACATCCCCTTACTTGCTTCAATAGTTCACGCAAATATTTTAACTTCTCGATTTTTCTTTTTTTTTGGGGGGGGGGGGGGGTCATCCAATCATGTTCAAACTCCTTTTGTCAAATTTCTCAGTATTCGGTCTTTCAGGCATACAATCAAAGAGTTAACCCCGGGCATTATCCGACCTTTGCATGCCATTGCATTTACTGCCTATAATTTTCAAAGCCAGTAGTTTCTAAATAACTTAAAATACTATCGCCCTAAAACTCAATATTTATTGCATGAGGAAATTTAGGAAGAAATCCCATATTTAATACCCCCCCTCCTACCACCACTTCGTTCCATTCACCCTTCATTGTCACTTGTTAGGTCATGTTCAGTAGTGATCTGATTGACAGAGTTATGGTTATTGATACGTAAAAAGGATGACTAGGTTGGTTATTTAATGGCTTATCAACCCTTTTCAAGTTATTTAATGTCGAATACTCTCATTTTGGTCAAAGTTTTTATGCTTCAAGTTCTATATATCTTTAAATATTTATTCATGGCGTTTCGTTTGGCTGTTTTGTAGAAGAAAAATTGTTTTAGAACATGGAGTTTTGCAAACAAAAAAAAAAAAAAAAAAAAAAAATGTTTGGTACATTTTTGGTCAGGAAGCCAGTATATTTAGACCGGCTGATCTGGTAGCACTAGGTATGACAATAGGATGATGCATGGCAACGAAACATTATCACTCATGTTAGGCAAAGAAACCCAAGCTAAGACTTTTCGGATGCCTTGTAGTCTATGCAAATGCTAAGCCAATATGTAACACCCATAAACATTAACATTTTTCATAGAGCAACCCCTGTGAGGTGGTTTGGTCACATGAGGACAAGTCAGCCTCCAGAGCAAACAAATTTCGATCGAACTATTGAAGGACTACTTCCAGATTCTTTGGAATTGGCAGGTCCGACAGAGAGCTTCCTGGCACCACAAAGACTTCCTCCTGCCTCTGTTCATTGAACAGCTGAGAAAAGTTATTCTCCACTGGAAGATATACAGCTCTAAGAAAACTGGCAGTCGAATTTTCTTACTTCCAACACGGTTTTAACTTTCGGCAACCAACACCGTTGGGTGTTGGTTACTTAAACACCTATATTGTTTACAGAACGGCTTTTTCCTTTCATTTGATGACCCTTTTGGTTATGAACTATCATAGGAGTTGGTCTTACTATAAATGCGAAGATTAGCTCCTATAAATATAAACATGCATATATTGTGCAGCCAGAAGTTTGGTTATGGGTTAAAACCATGCCAAAGCCTTCTTGCTGTGGTTCTTCATCTTATGGCTCATGTCGGTATTCTAGTGTAGTCGGTCGACAGACATTGTATACAAGCAACTTGTCCACCACGGGTGCGTGTATGGTTTGGGTCTTATCAATGGTGTTTATCTCTCACCCAAGATTAACTCATCATTTGCGACTCGTCTGTCACTCACTGTGATTAGTCTTGCTCTAACAGTCAGCATCTCCCTAAAATATCTACTACACCCCCCCCCCTTCCCGGAAATCGGATACATTAGTTTTCTTTCCGAATTCTCTACCTTGATCCTCAGGCTGTCAACAACTAATAGTCGTGGCGTCACTTTGTAATTCAAAGGCCCGTCGCCTTTAATGTCTTTCTCATTCATTTTCTAGCTAATCTATCCTGATGGTTTGGGGGGGGGGGGGCATCTATAGTATCCCAATGACAGTTGTCTCAATCAGTCCCCTCTGATTTGTCATGATAATTTCAAAATACTAATGATAGAAAAATATTGGCATGGCAAGACTTTGTAACTGAGGAGTGATCCTGTACTTAAGTTTTGAGATGCTGAATAATAATCCTAAGTTCAAGAGTAGCAAAACGAAGGTGGGCTTCCTCTACCATGCTAGTAAACTTCTCACACCTGACATTATCCTATATCTCTACAAAACCACCATCCGCCCATGCATGGAGTATTATTGCCACATCTGGGCTGGTGCACCATCCACTAGTCTCCCTCTTATACAAGGTTCACAAAAGAATCGCTAATTTAATAGGTCCCTCACTATCCACCAAGCTCCAGCCCATGTCCCATCGCCACAATGTTGCATCCTTGTGCTTGTTTTATAAGTATTTCAATGGAATATGCTCCGATGAACTTGCTTCTTTGGTGCCCCTCGCCCCTCGACGTATATACACTTGATCAACACGACAATCAGCTAAGTCACATCCATTCACTATGGAGGTCCCCAGATGCCAGAGAGCCTTCTACTCCAATAGCTTCTTTCCTCGTGCTGCCGGCCTCTGGAACTCTCCCTGCTCTCTCGACTGTACCGACATGCAGGAATTTAAAACTAATGTGAACAGACATCTCACTGTACAGCTCCCAATTTAGGATGACCTCCCCCCATAAAACTTTCACCCTAATTCTCAGTAGCCTCTTGCGTCTATAGTGGTGGCCTGCCTTATTTGGGGTGAACTTAAAGTTATACATTTTTTTTTTTTTTTTTTTTTTTTTTTTTTTTTTTTTTTTAAAGGATTTTAGAAATTCTTACCTGCAATAAGGCAAACTCCAATATAATGCTTAGATTCATCTTCGTTGCAACCAGCATAGATTATTACATAAGCTTCTGTTTGTTTAGAGATATCATACAATAATATGCAAGTCACTAATGGGTTGTCAGTTTTATTTCCCGTTGTTGAAACTTCAGAGATGTAACTTGGTTTGAATCGTAAAATAAGCCCACCAGCTTGACAAATACCTGAAATAAAACAAAATATACTAAATAAGAGTTCAAAGTTAGTTTCCCTAAGGCTCTTTTCGCCATATACTTTAAAATGCATGCTAATATATACTTTAGTTCTGGGATTGAGTTATGTTTGACAAAAGTTTTGTTTGAATTAACTAATTTATAATTAACTGAAAGAGTCACCCATCTTTTAGTTATGTTCATTTAACTAATATTTAACGTCTGGGCATTTAGAATGACTTAGCATGGCCGTAAAATTTGCGTAGATATATCTGTACAAACGCATATGTAAATTAGATGGCAAAAATCTGTTTACTTCTATATTATATAGAATCAAACAGACTTGTTATTTTTACTTATGCAAGGTCGTAACAGATGTCACAGTTTATGAATTTTCAAATGAAATCAAAGTAGAATAGGGTAATGTTGCGACACCCAACAGGTTATGGATACATCTAAATTTTATATATACATATATATATATATCCATAGATAAGTGCTTAGTCGTTTTATGACTCATCAGCATGGCTGAATAAGTTAAATTCAAAACCGGGACCCTGAAGTTCTACCACTGAACCAATCAGCGTCAGTGATGGAATGTATAGTTTTTATAGATGTTATTTGTTTGATAAAATATTGAATTCGTTCAAAAAGTATTAGGAAATATCTGCACATTTACCAACTAAAAATGCTATTTCAAACTTGAGCATAACAGACCAAACAGAAATTGTTATAGAGATGCATGAAGGCATCAAAGTCTGAGCTCAGAACCAGTTTTAAGAACAGTGTTACCGGATACTAGTTTGAAGACTAGCTTCTGCCTCGGTTATCATCCACGTCCTTCGTGCCTCCACAATCTCACAAAGACAAATTTCTTGATATTAGAGACAATTTTTACAGCTTGCTGTACATTACAAGATTGATAAGATCAGTTAAAAAAAAAAAAAAAAAAAAAAAAAAGAAGTTTTTTGCCTTTGATCTGATTGACATGTAGTGCTTCTATCACATGAACAGAAACCCTTCCGAGTAGAATTCATACCAGATCAGCAGAATCCAACATCTTTTAACGATGGCTTGTTCGCTGTCGGTATGAAGTATGGTCCTGGTTAGTCCTAGGAGGTTCACATTTCCAGGCTTTACCTTATCACCTCTTTGAGAGGGAGTTAGTTCATTGCTAAAGTCGCTTCACTGGTAAATGCCGACAAGGCTGCTCTAGCAATTTTTGTTCGCTCCGAGTGCTCTTCCTCTAGTTTAAAAAATTCCACTTTCCGACCTTGTGTCACATCTTTCCGCCGTGGGAGGGAGATAAACAGGATAACGACGTAATTGACTTAGCTTTTAATTTTTTTTAAGCTATGGATAAAAAATTAAAAGCTATGGATAAAGAAATTAAAAGCTATGGATAAAAAAGTTAAAAACTATTGATAAAAAATTAAAAACTATGGATAAAAATTAAAAACTATGGATAAAAATTAAAAACTATGGATAAAAATTAAAAACTATGGATAAAAATTAAAAACTATGGATAAAAATTAAAAACTATGGATAAAAATTAAAAACTATGGATAAAAATTAAAAACTGGATAAACTTTCACTTTGTGTAACGCATACGTTCTTAAAGTATAAAATTTAACGAAATCTAAATTTCGTGCTCCCCTATCGTGGAGTGTGATAAAAATATAAAACATTAAGACAAGTACATTTATTTATAAATTAGGTTGCAATGTTTAGTCTATTAACATGTCAGGTCTACTTTTTATCAAGACATGTGGGTCATAGATCACATGAGGGTGGAGCATTCAACCATTGGCTGATTTAGCCACGTGGTCACCCATATAAAAGTGACAAAGCTCATTTTCACACTGCTAACGTTTACAATATCGGCCAACCTTTCCTATATCTAGCCTAATTCTATCTGCGTTTTAGAGACAAAATTTACATTGTTAAATCTGCTTTTCATATCCAAATATTAAACATCTTTGACATGTGCATATTTTGATGTATTCCTTTTAAACAATTAAATCCTGTTATATTTTGAAAGTTTTTTTTTATGTTTCAAAATTTGAGATAAAGATTAATTTGTATTATTACAACTGGTACATTAAATATTTCGGCCGATGTAACTTAATGGAATAAATGGTTCAGTTCAGGTATTAGAATAAATAACTGAAAATCCTCAGGTTAAGAGATTTCATGCCAAAGAAAAAAAATTGCTGTCATGAAAAAAATTGTCAAACTTATACAGGGTCCGCCATAAGTAATTGGGTATTTTTTGTTTTAAATTTTGTTGATACTTAAGCATTTCTTCTATTTCATGTGTCACGCGAAAGTAGAAGTATATTTTTGTAGCATTGTTGAGCTGCCATTGCTAGAATACGATTGGAGCTGTGTGTCATAGTATGCTGATCAGTTCCTGAAAGATCAGCATAGTATATTGAGCTCCATAAAGGTTTTATTAAACATGTTTCAGGTTTCAAAAACTTAAATGTATGCTTCGTTAGTTTCTATATAGTTGCAGATTACATTTATTATCTTGAAATAAAATTTTAGTTACTATTGCATACCCTGTGGATAGAGAAAGTATTGTCATAAGAAATGACTTTTGACACTAGATTTACATTAAAAGAGACAAAGGTCAACTTACCAGTTTCATATTCAATGTTAATACTGTAGTCTTCTGCAATTCTGCTGTTTTGGTATTTTTGATCATATAAAAAGCCATAGGGTTCAGAGTTGAACTTCTGACAACCAACTTTATAGGTATCATTTATAAAGTCTATGAGGTTACCATGCCAGGAAATATGACATCGGCTAAAAAAAAAAAAAAAAAAACTAAATAAATTCACTTAGCTATGAACAGGAAGCAACAGTATTAACTGAAAGATTTCTTATTCAGTAAAGATATGCCAAACACAGCAATTGAACTATAGAATTCTGTGTATATAATATTCTAAGATGTTTTAGATTTAAAAAATTTATACATTTTGTTTTATACGTTTTGTTATTAAAACGTATTAATTTGTATACACTGATGAAACGTCCTCACGAACATCGGTGATATTTTGTATATCATGAAAATATGTTCTTTAAATGAGCAAAAACAATTGTAAATGGTTTGAGGGAAATGTTTTCTGAAAAACTAAGGTTCATGTGCATATATTATACACATACACACACAACTAAGGGATCACCATTTATCAAAGCTAAAAGCCATTCAAGGATAAGGGTTAATGACATGAATAGATTACGAGTTGAATGATAATGAGATGATTGAAAATGAATAGTTCAAGATCATACCGAAGATGTATCTGATCTGAGAATGCTAAATGCATTAGTTTTTTTTAAAACCGACCCCCTTCCTAAATAGGTTAAAAAAAAAAAATTAATTTTTTTTTAATCTAAAATTTCTAGGAAAGTTATTTACGATTCAGACAAAAAGTGTTCTATTAAGAAATAAGCAAACAAGTTAGGGTTGACACGATTGTCCCTCCAGTCTGGTTTTTTAGAGTTTCTTTTAAAGTTCATATTTCTTTATCCAACTTTATTTTTTCTTGCTTCTAAATTTTCAACTTTTTCCACTTTTCAGTGTGGTCAGAGCTAGCAGAAAAACCTGCCCTACTTATAAAGTAGAAACCGGGGTCTTAGATCACAATTTAGTGTGCGTGTTAATGGGGACGGGAAGTATTATAGTTCACCGTTGAATCAGTTCTACCTCACATGAAAACTTGTGTGGTTAAACCTGATGAGTGTTTGAAAACCAAACTTCACAAGCTGTGATACAGTGAAACGGCTTTTTGGACGACTTTTAAAAAATTTCAGCAGTATATAAATTAAACAAAGGGACGCCACTTCAAATATAGTTACCTCCCTTGCATAACGTATTTTAGATTAAATGATAATTTTAAATATTAGTATACCAACTAAAGTTAAGTAATTCTATATTAGAACAGCTTACTCCTATTTTAATGAATGAGGGTTTAAGAAAAATAAAAGCTCGAGTCTTCCATAAATTGAATATTGCAATTTAGATTTTCAAAGTCTTATTCACATATTTTATAAAAGCCGTCAATAAGTAGTATATTAAATAGAATACTGAAATGTTAACATATACATTATACTAAATGTTACTAGCTCAACATTCGTTTCTTAAGGCATTTTCCTATATACTTTTACAAAATACATGCTAATATATGCCTTAGTTTTGAGATTGAGTTATATTTGAAAGAAGTCTTAATTGTTCTACGTGAATATTGTTCTAATTGATATAATTAAATTAACAAATCATTCAGCTTATCTATTTTTCAGACACATGTACATAGAGGGAAAGTAAGTTTTGTGGCATATCAACCCTTTTTGGGTTATTTAATGCCGACTTTATATTAGTAAAAGGATTTTATGCTTGAGGTTTATAACATTTTTAAATGTTTAACACATCTTTAAGATTTCAAGGGCAGATACTTTGAAATCTTATGATGGAGGCTTACTGAACGAATCGCTGTTATGATACGTTGAATGGAAAAATACTTGTAAAGTTTTAGTGGATAATGTTTTCTACTTTTGTACAGTGAGTAAGAATATAACGCTGAATAAGTATATAATTTTTATAATTTTTTTTTTTTTTTTTTTTTTTTTTTTTAATACGGCCGCTGAACAGCACAAGCACCGAAATTTATAATAAAACCAGCTGTATCTACCTGGCTGATGTGACCGTGTCGGTTATTGAAGTGATGCGAGAGAAATATGAAAATTAATTTCGATGAAAAATCTTGAGTATAGATCAACAACAATATTTAATATATTTACAACTGAAAGAATTTACTTTTATAATGAGGATATTAATTGTAGCCGCTTTTGGCTAAGATCAAAGTGTAGTATCTGTTCCGATGGATACTGCACCCCATACTGGTGTTGTCTTGGCCTTCGGGTCTTGATTTACGCCGGTCAATGGGTCTGTCCTGTGCAGTTCTGGGAGGTCCACCTTCCCCGGCTTTGCCTCCACTCTTTGGGGAGGAGTAAGTTTATTGCTTACTGCCCGAGGCGCCTCTACCGGGGAATGCCGACGGGGCTGCTCAGGCAATTTTTAAACCACACTTTCCCGACCCGACCTTGGGTCACATCTTACTTGTGGGAGTAAGATAAAACTGGTCTTGTGCCTAACTCCTGGAGAGGAGTACATCAATACTCCCTCAAATATAAGGGAAGTAACTCTTCAAAATATCTGAGACAAGCTAGACAAGGGCGAGAATTACTTCCCTTTATTTTACAAAAATGTTTTCCATATTGATTTGGCTAGATGAATTTATTTTCACCTAACACTGGCGTTTACTTTCATTTGTTTGGTTTCGTTTGTTTTACGGCATAACTATGGGTTATGTAATGCCGACTTTAATTTGTTTCACTTTGTTTAAATTATATATATTTTTTTTGAAATTTATGGTATTATTTAGTCATTGAGCCAAATTGTTACAAAGCTATACATTTCTGAAGGTAAGGTTTTAAGTTCTGTAAAATAGCTTCAAAACTTAACCTCTTCCCTGATTATCCAGAGTCACAGAATAGGCATTCTGAATTTTTTTAGTCTGAGTATTGGTGTTCTATAACTGAAATTAAATTTACTAGCCCAAGATGCTCCATACACCGATAGTTTCAGTTTTCTATGAGTCTTTAATACTTTTAGTTCTTTGTGCAATGTGAAAAGTCTTGATTTTTTTTCTTATATTTATTTTTAAATACAAGTTTTGTTAGCAATTATGCGTTTTACTTATTTCAAAATACAAATAAGAAAAAGTATTTTGTAAGTTTCAGAAGCCAAAACGCAGATATTTCTTTTAAAAATAAATACCTGCGTTGTTTTGGCTTCTAAAACTTACACTTCAAATTACACAATTTCTAATACCTTTTCATTAGTTTTTTTTCGTTTAAAATTCCAAACTTTCAATAATGATTGTTAGCCGAAAATAGTGACAAATTTCAAAAAGTTGGAATATTGAATGTACTCAACTTAAATTTTACATATTAGAGTGACTATGTCGCTATCATACCTAAAAGTCATGGCTTTAAAACAATCACATCCGGAATGTGTTTGCTCCTGGTCTCATCTAAGAACCAATAATAGCTGTCAGCAGCTGCTGCAATAAGATGAAAAAGCGTTCTCGGAAGCAACTTATTACCCTATTAAATAAGGGAAACCTACATGCAAGATTGACGAACCGTTCAAATCTTAGGTCACATGACTAAAACCTACACAGAAATCGCAAAAAAAAAAAGTCTGGATTCAATTATCAGTTGGGATAATCTTGTAACCAGCTTGGAATTTGCTGCGGTAATCCCATGCTGAAATAGAGTTGGAAGATTGTTATTTAAGCATTAACTTTAATCTCTCGATTAAAGAAATTAAAAATCCTTCCAACTATGGACAGAATAAAATACCATCTCAGAAAGTACTTATTTCAATATGGCATCTAAGATGACCCCTGTTGCAAATTTTTTTGAACTTTCCACCGACACAAGTCAACACTAGACCAGTAAATCAAGCTACATGCTATTCTTAGAACAAGACATTTAATCTAGTGAAAATGCTATAAGAATTATACATAGCAATTACACAAAGGATCTATTTTGTTTATATGTATGCACAGTATCATGCGTTAGATTGAGTCGTGGTTTGGCTTCACGCATGCCTGGAGTGTTAACTATGTGAAGTCCCCTCACTTCTCGACTTGGCCCCCCCCCCTCACTTTACGGTCATCAATAATGAAGTTATATACGCATGTGTTTAACCGGGCCCCTCCACTTTTTAGGAGAGGCCCCCACTTTTATAACTGTCCTGGAATGTGTGCGTGTTTGAAAAAATAGTTAGTTATTCATGGTAGGAATTAAAAGGGATTACCTACCGATCGACCCGGGGGGGGGACAACCTCTGCGTGCGTTATCACTTGGAAACAAAGGGGAAAAGAGAAAGATCGCGACTTGTTACTTTCTATATGGGTCAAATCACGCGTGGTCAAGCTGACCTATTGGTCTCGGATTGGCCGGAATCTTTGGCCAATGTGTTTTCATGAGATATCCTCTTCCTATTTCAGAGACGAAATGGAGTTGCTCTACACAGAAAGAAAAAGAGTCGCAATAAAAGGTCATTTGCTTCCTGAATATCTGCTTGGTCTGTAGTAGCGTCTGCTGCAAACTAACCTGACCAAGTTATGTTCTTCATCCTGACCAACTAACCTCTCTATCAAAAACTAAAGATAAAATAAGAAAACAAAGGAAAATACAAAACAAACATTACCAGCACGTTTTAAAAATTGATTTCAGCTTAGAAAGCGAGCTAAGTATTTTTATAATTTTATTTTTTATAATTTAATTGAACATATTTTTTTAAAAAGCTTTTAAAAGACTCCAAACGGCTTAAGGAAGAGTTGAGTATACACAAATATATAAAGCTTACGTATGTTTAGTTGAATTGTCTAAGAAAAGGTTTCCTGGGAGATTTTCCAGATAGTTGTAGAAACCAAGAAATAAGTCATCTGAAAAATAAATTAAAAAAATAATAAGTCCTGATATTTTAAGTATTAAAAGAAAAGTAACAGATCTTATTTGGAATAAGCAAGGAATTTGTCAAAAGTTTTCTTACTTGGTGTGATTTATTCTAATCTAAATACAGGTAGATTAGTTTTTGAAGTTTCAGTTTTTAAATATCTTACCAAGTAATACCAAACTTGTTAAATTTTCATCTGCACACTTTTTTCTTTTTTTTTTAATATCTAAAACTCTGGTCTTTGCTTGTCAACATGCATGGTTCATTAGTATTTCATTTATATACACATACATATGTATTACTTGAAAATGGGCGTCAAAAGATGACTGGTAGTTGCAAGAAGCTACAATCCATTTTTAAATAAATATATGCGAAATATTCTTGACATTCACCATTACATAAGACTCATTCCCAAGCTAGGTTCATTAAAATATTTAATCGATTTCAACACCGATTAACAGTAAATATTGTAAATGAAAATTCGCAAAGTTATCAAATATTTAATTATATATATATATATATATATATAACACCGACCCAATGGATCACTAGTGTTTGTTTTATAAATTTCTAAAGTTGATTTTTTTTTGCTTAGTTGCTATGGTATAACTATATACCTGAAGAAATGTAAACAAAATCTGTATTTTAATCTTTGGCAACACAAGGTCCATTCGTTAGTCTTTCCTATACACATCTTCTGTATTATTTGAAAAAAGGTCGTCAAAAGATGAATGGTAGTTGCAAAAAGCTACCATTCACCCTTTATTATGTCATCCATTTTCAAATAAATATAAGCGAATGATTAACATTCACCATTACATAAGATTCATTCCAAGCGAAATTACAAGTTAAGTTCATTAAAATATTTTATCGATTTCAACACCGTATTGATTCATCGAAAATATTGATAATTAAAATTCGTGATGGTTATCAAATATAATACCGACTAAATGGATCACGGGTGTTTGTTTTATAAATTTTCAAGTGTGATTGTTTGGCATTAGCGATATAGTATACCTACATACCTGAAGAAAAGTAAACAAACTATTTTAAGCTTTGGCAACACAAGGTCTGTCCGTTAACCTTTTCTATTTCAAATAATTATTTTGAGTTATTTTTATATGTTGTATAATCATAGCTTTAGATTCGTTAAAAATCTTTTCATAAGACAATCTCCAACACTCACCATCTCTGGAAACACTAATCTTGTGCAATCCTTGATAGATTCCAATAAATGCATTATTGATATCTTGTTCATCAAATTCCGCAATGTATGTGGCATTCACAGAAATAACACTCTGGGGCTCCTAAATAAAACAAAACAAAGTCATGGTAACATTCCTTCATGAGTATTTATAAAATTATCAGTCTTTTGATTGGTCTTACAAGATAAGTTCTACAAAAACAACTGGATTTATTTACAAGTAATACATTTACAAGCTAAAGGCATTTCTAGCTAGGAAATAATGAGACATTCAGAATGGGCGTATTAAAGGGAGATAAACTTGTCAAAGTTGCTTCCCTTGTGTTCGATTTGGAGTTATGCCCCTCGGCTTCCAACAAGAGAGACATTTTGTAAAGACGTACGTCGTTATCAGTTCCCACTATAAATGTCAATTAGTAAATCCTCTTCCAATTCTAAAAAGTAAAAATAATTTATTCTTGCCCATACTAAGTTCCTCACATTCACAAAGTTACACCCACTCAGTTAACCCGACACTGTCAATACACTAAACATCAAATTTCTGGATATATGAAAAGACGGAATTACCAATGAGTGTATTATATTAACATAACTTGTATAGATGCATGGTAATAACTGACTACATGGGCGTCTTAAGGGCACCTCAACAGAACTAGTTCGGTTATGAGGAGACGATTTCATGTCCAAGAACTAGTCTAGACAAAACAGGAACAGCAGACAAATGAATTTTGTTGCTTTAACGACTTGTGTCATCTTAGGAGATAACTTTAAAAATGTAAAAAAGAGAAAATAGACTTCAGTCACCTTTTATAGCAGTGATCACATGACCTGGGACATTAAGAAAAAGCGACTCCAACAGCTATAACAGGTTTTCGAAATATAGTATGCTTGCCAAATACAAAAGGGTAGCTTCCCAGTACATGGGGTTAGTTAAGTACGATTTATGGGAGCCATATACGAGATGATGTTCATATGATGATCCATCCAAGAACTCTTAGTATGAACATGCATGTGTGTGCGTGTCCACTGCACAGGTTGTGATTCAGTCAGTGCTGTAATAAAGGAATTCTCGCCAAATAAAAATCACAACTCCAGTGTAAAAACAATTAACAGGTTTATTTTTCATGTTACAAATGGAACTAGTTTTCTGAACAGCTGAAAGACTTGCCAGACCAAATAAAAAAATATGTCCAATGAACACAATCCTTTAGCTAAGAGCCGCAAGGACCCATCTTGCTTAGAAAGACACAGATCTAACTAAGTGGCAGTCCCTAAAAAAATAAATAAAATAATAAATCTTATATAAAGGGCACTTGTCTGTATGTTCGTCTGTTTGTTTGTATGTCCAGCTACTCCTCAAAAACTACTTTTTTTTTTGGGGGGGGGGGGATTATCAACATCATCCTGCGGGGGTGCTTATACAATATAGGACCCGGAGGCTTCTGAAGTATATGGACCAGGGCGGGGGGTTCTTCTGCAGTATAGGCACAAGGGGGGGGGGGGGGGGCGCTTCTACAGTATAGGACCCAAGGGCTTCTGCAGTATAGGAACCAGGGGTACGTCTACAGTACAGGACCCGGGTACTTCTGCAGTATAGGGACCAGGGGGGTACTTCTGCAGTATAGGGACCAGGGGGGTACTTCTGCAGTATAGGGACCAGGGGGGTACTTCTGCAGTATAGGGACCAGGGGGGTACTTCTGCAGTATAGGGACCAGGGGGGTACTTCTGCAGTATAGGGACCAGGGGGGTACTTCTGCAGTATAGGGACCAGGGGGGTACTTCTGCAGTATAGGGACCAGGGGGGTACTTCTGCAGTATAGGGACCAGGGGGGTACTTCTGCAGTATAGGGACCAGGGGGGGTACTTCTGCAGTATAGGGACCAGGGGGGGTACTTCTGCAGTATAGGGACCAGGGGGGGTACTTCTGCAGTATAGGGACCAGGGGGGTACTTCTGCAGTATAGGGACCAGGGGGGTACTTCTGCAGTATAGGGACCAGGGGGGTACTTCTGCAGTATAGGGACCAGGGGGGGGTACTTCTGCAGTATAGGGACCAGGGGGGGGTACTTCTGCAGTATAGGGACCAGGGGGGGGGTACTTCTGCAGTATAGGGACCAGGGGGGGGTACTTCTGCAGTATAGGGACCAGGGGGGGGTACTTCTGCAGTATAGGGACCAGGGGGGGGGGTACTTCTGCAGTATAGGGACCAGGGGGGGGGTACTTCTGCAGTATAGGGACCAGGGGGGGGGGTACTTCTGCAGTATAGGGACCAGGGGGGGGGTACTTCTGCAGTATAGGGACCAGGGGGGGTACTTCTGCAGTATAGGGACCAGGGGGGGTACTTCTGCAGTATAGGGACTAGGGGCTTCTGCAGTACAGGCACGGGGGGGGGGGCTTATGCAGTATAGCCACCGGGGCGCTTCTACAGTATAGGACCCAGCACCGGGGGTGCTTTTACAGTATAGGACCCAGAGGCTTTGGCGTTGTCCAGGAGAAAAGTGCTCAATATCCTATTTTGCTTGCGGAGAGGAGGAGGAGGGGGGAGAGCCCCGGGCAACGCCGGGTACCCCTGCTAGTCATAAATAAAAACTGACTATCAGGCTCAGAGGGCCAGGTTCAACTACCCTCCCATAGGCTGGAATGTGTACTTTTGACTGGAAATTTTAGATTACAGTCTTTTTCTCAGTCATCTCCATTCGGCCACCCAGAGGGGGCCACCACCATATCCACTAGAGATAACGGCTAGACAGTGCCGCCTAGTGTGCGTTTATATTAGTGCATATCTCAAATAGCTAATTTAATAATTTCATAAAAAATGATAGGTTAATTACTTGCATATTAAGCGATTGTACCAGCGTGTTAGAATGTTAAATTAATTCCTTGAACTTTTGAATTACACCAAGTTGACTACTGGCCTAAAGTTTGGTATGCATGCATATCTATATATACTAGTTGTACCTACTCTGTATTGCTCGGGAGTCTAATTGGTTTCGTTTTTATTTGTATAATTTTTTTTATAATATTTAATTATGTATTTATTAGTCAAGAAATTAATTGAACCAAATTTTTTATAAAACTAAAAATTCCAGGTTTTTATAACAACCTTGTGAAATAACTAAATCGAATGAAGCCTTGGTTTATTTAGAGGCATAGTCGAAGCTTACAAATGAAAAGTACTAATTATTTCCAAGAAAATTGAGAACAAACTTGCAGGTGTTAGAATTTAATTCTGAAAAACAGTCGTAATGTAAATTTAAAACATGACTACATACTTAGCTGATGTAGACGCCATTTTGAGTTTTCCATTTTTTAACAAATTGAATATCTTTAGTGTTTATGACTGAAAGATGGGTCTGGCAGATAGAATGTAATCTATGAAATCGATAGGAATCTTTTTCATGTAAAGAAACAAAATTGTAATACAGACTACCAGAATCAAATATTTAGCAAATCCTATATGTGTAACTTCGATCATCTGACAGACATTTTATATAAATTTCTTTAAGTTAAGGTTTTATACTGCAGCTTAATAGTATATGACTAGAGCTCTTAAATCAACATGTAAAACCTTAGTTATTTAGAGAAACATTTCATATTTCTTTGAAAAAAAAAAAACCCTAGTCATACAATTGTTTCTGGCCATTTCAAGAACATTTTCAGGGTATACTCAAATATCACTGATATTGAGTATTATTTGATTTATACATTTGCTTTTCAATAATTAATTTTTAATTTTTTTAAATTTTTTTTTAACTTATTTCATTCCTTTTTGTATATAAAATGGTTTGTTATATTGTGTTCATATTTTTTTCTCTAAAACATGAGAAAAACCATGAACACAACACAATGCCCTTAAGCACATTCGTGACAAGAGATGAAGTGATAATGCAAAACTTATAAGCGACAATTATTTGCAAGGGCTTCTTTCTCGCCTGTGGAACACTACCACATGACTGCTTCCCTGGTGATTACAATTTAAACGTCTTCAAATCCAATGTCAATAATTTCTTGTCGTAAACTGCTCGATAAGTAATATAAAACTCAGTTCATACCGTTGACCAATGTTAGTACTCCCATAACATACCTATCTTTCGACTGACAGTCATTCCATCTAATTAACCCTTATCCTTGAATGGCTCTTGATCAGTGGTGATCCAATAGTATATATACAAATGATCACTAAAGAATTTCATTAACAATGTCAACCTTACAAGTTCAAAATGAACAGTGTAAAATTATTCAATCCAACTTCTCATTTATTCTTGATTCTCTTCAACTGGTTGCAAGCGAGTGATAGAATTTTCCACGAGTTCGATGCCAGTTTTGAGTAATGCCGAGAAGTGAACTAAATCTTTAAAAAAAAAAAAAAAAAAAAAAAAGTTTGTTTTCTCTTGAAAATAAAACAAGAGGCCAAGGGCGACTACTTTACTAATCCAACACCGACTTTTTACTTTTGTTTACCTCAAACAAGGCAAATTGCCACTGAAGCGTAAGGAGCTACTGTGATAACAGTTAAATTTATAAATGGGCAATCTGGAGGAGAGCTGCACAGAAAGATGTTTATTCACATTACATTCAAATTTCTGAATGTTTGTACGGTTGGGAAAACTGAAAGCAGGGAGGGTGTTCCAAAGACAAGTGGTCCTTGAAAGCTATTAGAGTAGACAATCTTCCGACATCTATCGACCTATATAGTGAAGGGGTGGGATTTTGCTACTAGTAGGGGGGGGGACACTTCAGATTTCATTAAAAATTTATAAACTGACATGTAAAGACATTCTTGCATAACTAATTGCATCTCACTTGTTTTTATAGAAGAACACGAATGTAAATTAGATGGCAAAATAAATGTACAAACACTTATGACACTCGAGTATATTTCTCTCGATGCTTAGGGACATTAAGTGTATGGTTGAATTAAAGTGAGAGAGGGTGAGAGAAATAGATAGCTGTAAGATGGGGGACGTGTTTACTTAATTATAAATTACGGCTAATTAGAACAGATTGATTTTTTTTCAGATATTTGCAACCTCGACCCCGCCCCCTTACCAACATTAGTACAGTCCAGAAATAAAGTTACCTCAAGCATTTCAATTACGTTCGTAATCAAGACAGACATTGGCTCATACATCTTGTAGTAAGGTTTAACCGGGAAACTTGTAACACGCTCTTTCTTTACTGGAAGAAAAAGAAATGAAGTCGAGGTTAGCAATTCATCAGAATTATCTTCAAATTTTAGCCGTAAACAAACTTTCTTTAAAAAAAAAAAAAAAATTAAAAAAATTATATATATATATATATATAATCCAAGTAAAACATCCACAGGGTAGCAATTCAAAGAATTTCAACCGGGTTTATAAAAAGTGCTCAATATCAAATTTGAGCTTTTATATATGATTATTTTTATTTATAGACATGTACAAAATCTGCGACATTGGCATGTCGATGTTATCGATCAACAGCTATTATAAACTGAGATCTCACTAGTCAGAGTTAGAATCCGATCTTAACCTTAGATCATATTTTGAAATATGATTTAAAGTTAAGATCGGATTCTAACTGCCTGATGAGATCTCAGTTGATAATAGCTTTTGATCGATAACATTAACATGCCAGTCTCGCAGATTTTGTACATGTCTAAATAAAATTTATATATATATATATATATATATATATATATAAAACTCAGATAATATCAGTGGTTAGGGTTATATAGTAGCATGGCTACAAGACAGTAGGGACAACAAAATAGAGTTAATAGAAGTTAAGTGTGTAACATCTTTTAAAACTGATTTTCCATGAAGGATTCTGACCAAGAACAGAATATACTGCACTTTGATCCTATTCTGAAGGCCAAGAAAGTTTCATACCAAAAGTAGATTCGAGAAAAAAAAAAAAAAAAAAAAAAAAATCTAGATGTCGACCCAAAAGAATATATATGAGAATGTCCAGAGGCAATATGCAAAAATATATTATCTTTGTAGTCATTTCTCGTGTAGTTTCTGACCTAGCAGGGGGGGGGGGGGGCACACACACAAACTGTCAATCATTGTAGATAATCCACAATATAAACCGAAGTATAAAATGCGAGGATTCAGCAATGGCTAACATCCCTACAAGCAAGTTACAAATGGCCAAATCGCCAGAACAATACCAGATCAATGCAACATTCAGCAGTGACAAGAGGGTTATAAACATAGAATATTAAAATAGATTTAAATGTTTTTCTAAACAGCAAGTCGGGAGGAAAAATAAAGAAAAACAGTATTAAAAGTAATTGGTGAAAGATAGGACAGAGGATATGTATACACCAGTCACTGCTGCTTTACGATTAGAGTGGGTTTGTGTTCAGGAAAGATGGCCAAACCAGATTATAGATTAAGGTTTTCGTTGGAGGTTTTCTTTGCTTTCTTTTTTTTTTTTTTAATAAATTTTCATAAATGCCTATAAAATTCATCCAAATAAGCCTAGTTCCACACACATTTGCAATATTTTCAAGAAACTCATTTGTTTAGATAGAAAACAATTATCCATTATACCATACAAAACCTTGAGCACTATTCGATGTAAGTAATTCAGAATACATACTGGATTGACAGAAGTCTAACCAGTTAGGTACTGTCCATTCTTCACGGTTCAAATCCAGGAGATGTCCAATCGGGGGAGTCGCGTGATCTAATGGAAATACATCTGGATTAATCTGGGTTACGTCAATATTTTCAGCTGAAAAATACGCAAGACAAATAGTAAAAACCAAAGTCCTATCTATGCAAAACTAAAATTTTACATTTGTTAAGCACAGAAGAAAATACCTGTTTATAGACTTGCATGAAAGCAAAGGAGAGATCTATCAAGAGAGTGGATACATTTTACCCAGTTGCTAGTCTAAAACTTGAACCAGATCAAATTCACAGACCCATATGGAAACTAGCAAATCTATGCATTACATTCATAATATCAAAACCGTCAAACCTATCTCAGTATGGTCTGGATTTATCAGATCGACGCATTACATTTAAATAATATCAAAACATTTTTAAATAAATTTCTTTACGTAAAAATAATTAAAAACATTCCTTTATCCAATAATAAAAAAAAAACAACATTTTTCTTAATCGAGAAGATCACGAACTGTTCATGTTAAACATATGTACAACTTTTCTGCAACTTATAACTGGACTGAAGTCATTCTTTAAGAAAAACAATCTAATTATTATCTCCGGCAGTGTCGTGCAAATAGGCAGGGAAGCATCCAATCATATCCAAACTCATAGTTTTCAGTACTAGAACTTTATAATCAAGTCTTTGCATGCCACTGATCTGCCAAAGCAGAACGTTATGTATTCGATTGCGCTTTTGTACAGGCTTGACCAATTATCACACTTGATCAGAATATCTCATCGTCTAACTTAGAAGTGATTTAATTGAGATATCTAGGTCAACGGTTAAGGTCACATTTTAGACGATAACTTTGGTTCTGTTCATCGTAGAGACTCGCTATTTGGCCCATATTGTAGCCAATAAAGTCCTGCATCTTATATATTCGTAGAAATTGATGTAATTTAAACTTCCGATTTTTCCAAATTTGATGTATGGATCTAATTTTTTTTTGATAGCTTTCAGCCTGATCAGATAAATAGGTTTTGAGTTATTAACATCCCTCGATGGTATAACTTCGGGAATACTTGATACATGTAGAAGTACGGTCCACATGTAGAAGTAAGGTCCAGGTAAGACTTTGGTCCATACTTACGTTGTCAAGTGGAGGTATGCTGTCTTACAACTGACTTGAATACCGTCGGTTTCATTCAACTCACAATTATTTAATCACAAACAGTATATGTGTTTAGAGTTGTGCAATAAATTTATAAACACTTCCATTAAAAAAAAATTTTTTAAATGGACTTTTAGTGTGAACAGTTGTACTAAGATTAGATAATACAATATATTGAGACAAGATTGAAGTTAGGAATTAAGAGAACACCGAGTTCATGTCAATTTTTACATCTGAACTTGATACTATCCATGATGAACAAGAGAAAGCCTCATTTCTATCTATGGAGTGACGTCAGTGAAAAGTTCTAATAAAGGAATATTACTTATAACCGACTATTACAGAAAAAAAAAATTAAAATGGATGTGGGCAACTTCATCTTCACTTACTCAAGAGATGCAAATTTCCGAGGGTGGACAGTACTGAAGAACAATTTGGATGACAATCCGTAATTTTTATCAATTCGGATAAAGCCAGACTTTCGAGTTTGTAGTCACCATTGAATAAGAATACGGAGGCCTCTTTGGGAACGTTGACCAAAGAGATATCAACTGGATTACTCAATAAGTGGTTCAGGTAGTTAAAGCCAAATTGCCGATGGTCTTTTAGAGTGAGGCCCTCTTTATTCACGGAGGAAACCCAGCGTCCGGATCTAAATAGAAAATTTATAAAGAAAAAAATTAAACTGGATAAGTAGTTATTTTGCAAAACAAGCACTTTTCTGTTTTGTTTTATTTTACATCAATAAAAGAGTTTAAAGTTATTGACCCACAAACTGCTTTTATTCAGAAAATTGGAAAAATCGTCCTTCCCATTTGTATAAGGATCCCCGAGAGACTGGCTGAGTCTGTGGCTACCATATGCAGTCCTAATGAAAAGAATGCTTATATGCAGGTTTAAGTATATAAAAAATGAATTTAGCTTATTTAATGTAAGTCAAATTTGAAATAACGCTTAGAACATACCTTTCTTTTGGGCGCAAAATATTTTTCAATTTTAAACACAGCCTTGTGTTCACTTCCGGTTTCCAGTAGATATGAATTAAGGATTCGTCTTCAGGAAAATCATCTAAATATATAATCCAGAAATTATTTTTTTTTTTAACATTCGCTGAAAAGTGGATCAAACAAAACTAGAACTTTATATATTAGCAGATTTACTCTGCGTTGCCTGGCATCAAATATGTTGAATATAAATGCTTGAAAAAGATAAATCCTAATTCTGCCTATGTATATTAAATAGTATACCTACCGCTCTAATAATTTAAAAATTCAGAAAAATGTGTCACCATTAATTGGCCGTAAAGATTGATACGTATAAAAAATTTGGGTTATTTTTATGTGGTGATGGTGTGGAATAAACGGCCACGACTAGCATGCAGCCACTGCAAGGAAACAGTGGCCGCGAACCTAGAACCGTTTGATTACGAGGGTTATGATTATGCAAAATAGGTCCAAAATGGTTTAATAAAAGGAGTGAGATTCTTTTGCTCAAAGATGAGTTGTCTGGCACCAGTAAGTCTCGGGTTACTAAAAACAGTATCTCTAGAACTTTTTGGAAAGGTCTTAGAATACAGTTCACCCAGCCGACCCCCCCCCCCTCATCTCCGGTCAAGTCATTTAAATCCTCACTTAACCATGTATATCGTTTCATATTTACCCCCCCCCCCTGATGTTCACACATGTTTTGGACAGTGTCGTTTATCTCTTTTTTTGGACTGTTTTCGGTGAAGAGAAGAACTACTGCTAATACTAAGAGCAAACATATTGTTTCTTCTCTTCACTGATAAACGAGGACTACTGCTGCTGGTATTAAGAGCGAACGTCGTCACTTGTTGGCGAAAAGAATAATCCGGCACACCACTTGAATATTGAGAGCTGGCATTCTGTGTGTTCTTCCAACTCCAAATAATTTACGTGACTTAAAGAATTAATTACCAAAACACATCTTACATTTTAATGGCATATCAAAATATAGAGTTACAATTTGTAAACTTCAGACTTATCTTAACATTGTTGGAAATCTATTTGAGCCATACTCTAATCTTTCAAATAAACGTTTAGTGTTTGCATCAAGTCTTCGAAATATGTTTTTGTCCTGACGATTTGTTTCCCCACAACTGAGGGATTCATTCGTCCCATTTTATGCTGCATGGTGCAACCCATCTTTGAACGTGTAAATTTGCGTTCCCGTGGTTCTAACAAAAACTATTCTCGTCGCCAAATTTTATGTCTGGTGTTTACGTTATCGGTTTAATAAAAACTCAAAAATGAAGAAAGGACGAAGTAGAACCTTTAACAAATTTATTGAACAAAAACACTGATTAAATGAAATGTAGAAAACCGCTGAACACGTTATGCTTAGTCTGATCGTGAGGACCGTTGGGTTTAGTTTTTTAACTGTCATGGCTGACGACTCTTATCCAAGAGCGATAACTAATTGTCCAAGAAAAATAACTTTTGTTAGGTTTCCCTAACAGATTCATCCGATTTTATAAAAATTTTGCACTTAAAAATGTAAGAGCGGTCATCAAAAATAGAGGAAATATCTAACACCAACTCTACAGATTCAACTCTTAATTATTGGAATTCGTCCTATTTTTTTTTTTTTTAACTTTGCAATCATTTTTTCCTTTTCGACTATTCAGAATTTCTATATAAATATTTTTAATTTTAAAGTTACCTTCGTTAAACCTTATGTTAGTCAAGTTTTCAAAAATATAACAAATAGTTTTTTTAATCTCCAAGAACCACACTATAAACAGATTTGAATGCAAATATATACCTATTTCGTTTTCAAAATAGGTGGCAATCAGTTCCAAAATGTCCAAGCAAGTTTTCAAACAGATACATCCATCAAGGTAGGCTACAAGGATCTCCGATAAACCAACACCTAAAAGTTTGTCTGGCCTGAAGTTACACAGCATCAGCAAATCCAAGAGGGCTAAAAAAAAAAAAAAAAAAAAAAAAAAAAAAAAAAAAAAAAAAAAAAAAAAAAAAAAAATTTAATTATAAAAAATAAATATTTGAAAAAGAGTTAAATCAACTAGAAAGAATTGAAATTATGGTAGGCTCTCAAAATCCAAAGACTTAAAAAATTCTAAACTTCTTTCTGACCAACAATATGGATTTAGGCAAGCTCCTACTGCGGATATCCTAATGGTCATCTCTGAACGCATATACCATACACTGGATAAGTCAGGTGAAGCTAAAGCAGTAGCACTGGATTTATACCAAGCTTTTGCTAGGGCCTGGCATGAATGTCTTCTCAGAAATTAATTCGTACGGTATTACTGGACGAATATTTAATATAGTACTTGTATTATTGTTTCCTAAATGTTAATCCAATGAAACTAGTGCTTATTAGATAAGTGCTCAATAACAGCTGTATTATATAAATAGCTTTATACAAAAATAAAGGTATTTATACTAGAATATTTAATATAATCAGATTCTTAGCCAAAAGAAAGATCCAAGTGTTACATAGGTGATCGTTTGGTTTGGTTTTGTTTCATGGCATATCAACCCATCTCGGGTCATTTAATACCGAATCCGGTCATTTTGGTGAAAGTTTTTATGCTTCAAGTTATATTTTTAAGTATTTATTCATGGTTTTTAATTGAGTGAAAGGGGAGAGAAGGAGGGAGATGGGAAAAGAGAAATTGGTTTTTGTTTTGAATTTTGCAGAACATGATTGAGTTTTGCAAAAAGAAACAAAGAAAACATCAATGTTTGGTGCATTTGAGTCAGGAAGCCAATATCTTCAGACAGTGATCTGGTAGCACCAGGAATAGAAGGCGAGATCCCTTTACCGGGCTAGAAAACTTCTCACATCTGCCAGTATCCTATATTTCTACAAGGCCACAATTCGCCCTTGCATGGAGTATTGTACCACATTGACCGTTTCACCAACCACTAGTGTATCCCTCTATGAAAGGGTAAAAAAAAAAATTTAAAAATTTTTTTTTAAAAAAAAGCCTCTCTTCTAACAGGTTCCAGTGTCTTCCAAGCTCCAACCTCATTGCTGCAATGTTGCATCCCTCTGCTTGTTTTACAATTCAATGGAATTTGCTTAAAACTTGCTGCAGTTGCACCCCTCAATGCAAATACCATCGACAATCAGCAAAATCCCACCTACACTGCAGAGGTCCTAGATTTCTACTCTAATAGCTTCTTGAATGCTTGCCTTTGGAATTTACTCTCGGTTCTTAATTGTACCAACATTTAAATGTAATGTGAACAAACATCTTGCTGCACAACACCACTTAAGGGCCAGATTTATAGGAGCATGCTAATTCACAGTAGCCCCTTATATCTCAGTGGCAATGTGCCTTGTTTGGGGTGAATACAAGTAAAGAATAAAATTAAAATAAGACCCACTAACATATTTTTATGCTTGGCGATTTATCCTCTGGTGTTATATGGCCGAGTGTTGGTCCGCAATGAATGCTCTCACTCAACGTTAGATCAGAGAATTTAATGAAAGGACTACATTTGTCCAGCATAGATGGTATCCTAAGGATGAATAGGTTATGCTGATATGGTAAAGTGGAGCGTTCATCCTCCTCGATAAACTGTTGCAGAAACATTGATGTCTTGAATGGCAGTAAGGTTGGTCGGCCAAGAATGACTTGGAAACAATTAGACAAGACCATACAGAGTGGAATTTGAAGACGCTTGACCCACGAGGACTGGAGTGTGGGCTTGCAAAAAACTAAATGCAACCCTTGGACAAAGGAAAAGTGACGTTAGATGAATATATATGAATAGGAGATTTGTTAATTTTAAGATTCAATTGAACTTTGAACTTAATTGAAACACTGAAGTATATTGGCCCTTCAAGTGGTGTGAAACGTGCACAATATTTTATGAAATTTGACAAAAAGGGCATCAAATAGAAAATATTGTGCAAAATATTAAAAACAAAAGGTTGGCATGAAATTTGATTTTATTTTAGAAAAATAAGTTTTAAACAAAATAAAAATAAAAAAATGTTAATTTGTAAGACTAATGAGTACTAGTTGGAGTACCTGTTTATGTTGGGTAAAAAACGATTAAAACTCGATTGCTACTTAGTTTCTATAGCTTCACTAAACCGAACTTTAAAATGGTTTCAATGGAAAAAAAGGGTGTCTTTTTTTTTTTTTTTTTTTTTTTTACTCGTCACTTACCTAACCCTGCCCTCATACAAACTCCAACTAAGCATGAAAGAAACCCCGACTATCTGCCGTGACGACGGACAGACCGTACATATTCCATCTTATTTATGCTTTTCATTTACCAATTTGAATAACCGGCTCATAATGGTAAGAGTTCGCTAATAGGCCAGGATATCAGGGTTTAATCTTCGGTAGAATCATACCAAAATAAAAAAAAAATTGAAAGAAATTGAAAACAAAAACTTTATGCCTCCATGCTAATCATTCAGCATTATAAGGTAATGATCACGGATAAGTGGAGCAATCCTGGAAAAAAAGTGGCGCCCTCCCCTACATCTCGATGTAGTAGCCAATGAAAAGGGAGCCTTTAAGTTGCTCGACTATGATCGACCACTTTACTTTTGACTTACCAATTTGAATAGCTGCATTCAAGAGAAACCTGTCTTTAAAAGTACGCTTCTTTTCTTCCATGAAGAAGATCTTTGAGAGGGGAATACAGCCCTTGGAAGACAAAATCTAGAAAAAGAATTTGAAAAGTTATCATACAAGAAAAAAAAAAAATCTTAAGATGCTTTATTTTTTGCTAATGTAAACACTCCGGATTTCCGATGAAAGATATTAAAGTTTGTAGCCTTTAACGTCATTACTAGATTCAAACTGATCGTCGATTCCATAGACCGTACAAATTAATCTACTCGTGCCTCTTCTAGATAAAAAGAATGAAAGGCAGTTTAAAGTCACCACAAATAAGAATGCTAAGTTAATGTGTAACAGTCGTAAACATTCACATCTTTAGTCATGCGAAGAGCAGCCCCTGTACGGTAGTTGGTCACACGATAATCAGCTTCCAGGGCATACTAATTTCAACTGACCCTTGAAGGACTACCTTCATCTCCTTTAGGAATTGCAGACAGGCATCAGAGCATCAGAGTTTCCTGGCACCACCAAAGAAAGACGTCCTCTCTCCTGCCTGTCAACTAGACACCCAAGCGAGGCTATCTTCACTTGAAGACTGCTTGTAGACTTTTGGCAGCCAAACTTCCTTAATTTTATTTTTAACTGACACTGACTACATTCGCTAGCCTACACCAAACGGTGTAGGTAACTTAAATAAGGGATTTGATTTCCTTTCGTTTAACGACCGTTTTGTTAGAAAAGAGTTGGTCTTGCAGTCCATGCTAACAGATGCTTCTAATTGTTTAACATGGTTAGAACTTTTTACTATACAAACATGCAGCACTGGATTTATATATAGCGAACATGTGAATGCCCCTTAAATTATATTAGCCCATAATCCTCTTAAAGCTAAATATGGTTCTTTCAACACATGAAACTGGTTTATCTTCATTAAGTTTCAAACCAGTTCAAATCATCTTTAGTTTTCACCTCGTTATTGGAGTTTACATTGTTACAGAATTCAAAACGACTTGGGAAACTTGTCCTACTTCTGTCGATGTTTGATAATCCTTTCCCTGATCACATTCTATGTAAACCGATTCTGAAACAAAAAGTGCAACCTATTTCGTTTTGAGTAGAAAGTGGACTTTCAGCAGCATCGTAATTCGTTTCCTTTAGTCATCACATGTTCCTTGCTGTTTCTGACAGAGTGAAGAATTGTAGTTTTCTGGGTCGGCCATTTTAAGTCGGTGGTATGAAATTTTACAATCCTCTTGTGTATCATCATTATTCACCTGTCAATCTATCATCTCATTAATCCTTATCGAGTAGTTTTTAGCCTTGATAAGTGGCGACTCAATATAAATTTTAAATTTCATAAATCTGTATGAATCCGTCAAACTTTGTTGACCGGCTTGATTCTGTTGACATTTTTGCAGGAGAGACCAATTAATGGTTGCCAACATCCAAGTTAAGTGGTACTATGGAACCGACTGAATTTGAACTTTGCACACCAGGTCATCAGTCCGTGTCGTTATTTACTTGATACCGTCACCTTATAGCATTTAACTGGGAATGTTATTCCCACAATAGTTTTCTCTTTTGGATTCTTTAAAAAAAAATTTAAAACCAGTTTGTTTTTGTTGATTTTATATACTTGATGCATATATCAGCCATGATACATTTATCTTTGTTTAAAAAAGATTTATAAAATTATTTCATAAATAACAAAGGATTAATAAAGTGTTTTTTTTTTAAACCAATATGCAAATATCAGGAAGTTTCACCCGATGTCCTGGCAGGCCGAGAACAAGGTAAAGACATTTCTGCAAATAGTGACGATTGAAAAGTGTTATTAATAGACCAAGGCTATTGAGGAATTTACAATTAACATTGAAATTAGACAAATATTTCTATTGTCAGATAGAATGTGCAATACACTTTCATACTTACAGACTCATATTTTTTAAACGAGGCGTGGATAAAATTGATACGGAAAAGGTCTTCATTCAATACCGATTGGTCAGTAAATATGATGTTATTGAGGATTAGCCAGATTGTATTGTTGCCATTCGCAGTGTTTGTATCAAAGACCATATCTGTAAGAAGTAGTGCAAGAAATCATGTAATCTCACAAAGCGAACTCTGAAAATATTTAGCTAATTTTGAAATTTAGGAAATAGATTCTATACAACGGTAACAGGATATATTTATAAAAAAATAAATGTTAGCATTTAAAAACAGTTTATATTGTAAAATTAACTCATAAAATGCTTTTTCTTTCAAATATGATACTGTTGTAAACCTGTGCTAGGGGTCACAAAGATAACCACAAATTGTGACAGGTTAAAATATACAATGTATTTATTCATAGCAATACAGTAACGCCACTAAATGTGGTAGGAGATGACCGGATTCCTACCATGCGGTAAAACATGAATAGGAATGTCCTCTGTTTGAGTCTTTGCAACCATGGTATTTATTATAGATGGTTGCTTCCATTAGTTCTTCAATAGGGGTGATTTGTACCCCACAACAGATACATTCCAACAATTTCTATTTAATATAATACTCAACAAAAACGCGTCAACTACAAATTGTTTCGCATCTGCAACGAGCCTGTTGGCAAGTGTGAGTAGGTATTAGTATGATGTTGCACCAGCATACCTGCTAAATAGTTAATCAGTATCTGACGTAACGGGCGAGTGAGGGTATGATATAGATAGTATAAGGTGTGTTCTGTTCATGCATAATATGTATTTTGTTTTGTTTATACTGTGATACTGCCAAAGAAAATATCTTTTCGTTCTATATGTTATATAATATTTTTGTGCCAATTATGCCATTTGTTGCACACTTGCAACATTTATTTTTGTTCAATAAATGTTTTTTTACAAAAATCATTTATACTACTTTATGAAACGTTTTTCACTTGCTTTTTTTATATTGGTTTGAAAAAAAATTATCATTTAAGGGTTAAGTTGTTTATTTTTAATATTTTTAATTAGATATCTGAAGGTTTGAATTAGAAACAGATACTGCTTTACTCTCTAATTTAATAAATTTTAAATTATTTCACTAAGATTAAAAAGACCAGGATTGCTAGAAGAAAATCAATTTATATTGGTTGGTTTAAAATAGTCTTTTAAAATTTTCATTAAGTTCCAGAAATTCGAGTACTGCTTTATGACAAAGCCCTGCAAAACGGTGGTGATTTGTGTTTGACAAAATCAGTCCAACAGTGACTGTTGCTGAGGTATGGTCCTGTTCAGTCTGAGGAGTTCCACCCTCCCAGGCTTTACCTTCTAATAGAAGCTAGCTAATCGCCTTCGGCACCCCTACCAGGGAATGTCGACAGGGCTGCGAATCATCTTTCGTAGCCCAGAATGCACTATGTGCTTCAATAGAAAAACATTTTTTATTGTGATTTATGAAACAAGCTGGAAATAGCCAAAACAGTTTAAGATTTGAAAGCTGCTAAAAATGTAAGGTAGACGATACTAAAACGGATGCAAAACCAGGTTAAGTTGGGGTTCAAAGATTTTTTCACACGTCCCATTTTTTTTAAAGTCAATTCACTTACCGATTTGAAGAAAATTATTAAACCTATTAACACTGAGGGGGAAAGGATTAATTGACCCTAATCTTAAAGTTAAAAAAAAATGAAAACGTTTCATTTAATGTCGGTACTAGTTGACCATTTCCGGTCTGTTCTGGAAATCACAATTGGAAACATTAGGGTCGAGTTGGGTCCTCTCCTATAAAAATACCAATGTTTTGTTTGATTTGTTATCGCTAGTCAGCTTTGAGTTGACACAGATCACAATGAACGGCCAAAGAACTCTTCAGAGTAAGGCCTTATCTAATTTCCTCCCAGATGTTTTTGCAGCGAATCCTGCCATCTTGTTGGCCCGCAGAGTGGGTGTTTGATATCAATCAGCGGCTACTGTTAGAACAAGGCGGCTGACCTATTTCTTCGACCCGTCGATTCTGTCGACTACATCCACCACCCTGTCAACCTACAGCTGTTTTTATTTTCTGTCAAGGTTAGCCAAGGTAGTCAACCAGATCAGATTTATAGAGCAGAATTGGCAGCACATGCCTTTGAACAGGTTGGCCTTGGTGTCCGGTGGGTCAATAATCTTATTGCTGGCCACCTCTAATGAAAGCATAGCCAGGTGCCCCCCCCCCCTTCTACACACGAACTCGCTGTTCCTGCACTCCATGCTCAGTTCTTGGCCAAGGTACTGATAGCTGTAGACTTGCTTGATCTGACAGACCTAATATTTATGAATTAAAATAGTCAATCCTCTAAAATTTAATAAAGGTAAAAAAAAATTTTTTAAATAAATAAAAAAAACTGATAACTTCCAGATTACTGTTCTCCATCTTAGTTGAGCTGCAACGTAACCTTCGACCTTCTGTCGAACTCTGGAATCTATACAGAAATTCTAACTGAACCCTTAATTTAATTCATGGTGGGGTAGAGGTGTTCGTTCCGTCATTAAGTCATTTTAATTTTTTTTTATTTTAGTTTTAATATCGCCTGTAGTGAAGATTGTGCCTTCAACCTCCAGAAGACTCACTTAAAACTTTACTTAATCCATTGTTCCATGTGGCCATGAACACGGATAAAGTGCTAATTAAAATTGATTATTACTTAACCAGGCCTCTGGAGGTTAAAGGTTCAATCTCACTACAGGCGATGCTAAGACTAAAAATGGCTGGCTCAAGAGAACAATCTACCCCCATGGATTAAATAAAGTGCATCTTTTTAAACTGAACCCTTTAAGATTAGAGATCACAAACTGAAACGTTGCAAGAATAACATCCAAGATGAGAACAGTAATCCCAATAATACAAATACAAATTATTAATCCTTATCTCAAATTCCGAAACAGGTTACTCGTTTTATAGCTTATTTTATATATAATCTAATTTTTCGGCAAGTAGTAAAGTCCATGCAAAGCATCTAATGATTATTACTGACCAACATCATTCACCACCAGTTAAGACTTGTCAGAATCTTGTGAATGTAGCAATATCAGACAACCTTGTTGGTATAAACAAGGTGATTACCGACATGAACACATCAGGTAAGTTGAGATCAGTTCCAAGCCTCAGCACTGATCATCTAACATGGGTGTCAACAAACTACGGTCCGGATCAGGTCAGCGGCGTCAGTTCATCAGGCCTACCGACGCTGTTTATATTTGCATGACAAAACGTATGGAACATGAAGTGATAGTGATTTCATGAAATAACGTAAATGAAGTCAATATGTTAAACATTTGAAAACAATTCTTGGCACTTGCCGAGAATTGTTTTCAAATTTCGGCGCTTGTGCATAAGGCACTTGTCAAATATTGATGTTAATAAAATGACGGTAAAACTAAGTACTTAGTTGGTATTGAAAATATTACTGTACATTGAAAATTATGGAAAAATGAGTTTGAAATTTAACTATGCATTGTAGTCGGCCATTATCAGATTTTCGTCAGTTAATGACTCAAAACTCACCGATTGTCTCCCCTTGGCGCCAAAAGCGTAAAATCGCTAAATATTTTTTATTAAAATACTTGATTAACCGTTATTTTCTGTGTACGCTAATATTTTTCAATACCAAGTAAGTACTTCATAAAGTTTTGCTGTAATTTTATTTTTAACTGCCATATTTCACAAGTTCCTATTTATGCACAAGTGCCAAATTCTCTAGAATGGATGCAGCAATTCCAAACCAAATATTTATCAATCGAAAGCTAAACGTCAGTTTCACAAATCTCAAACCCTTTTTGCTAACATCGCCTTCGATTTGAAAAGCCAGTGCTCAAAGGACCAGAAGGTAAAGCTGAGGTGGTTCACCCTCCCAGAACTGCACAGGACCATACCTCCGCCTGACAAAACACCTAAATGACTTAAACTGTAGAGCTGATTTTGGTATGAAATAGCAACCCCGAAGGGCGGCTGGACGTTGCCTTTGATGACCAACATGTTTATTTACTAAAGTTGTCTGTTTTAGGGGCATTGCACGCCACTCCCGATTAACAGATTAAATTTAGTATTTTTCCTCCCCCAGAGTTTTTGTTCTGACTTGCAAATATTGAACAATGATTATGCGGCTTGCGTTTGTCATTTTCAGTTATCAGCCTACTGGGAAAAAAAAAAAAAATTTAGTGACCCCCACCCCCGTCCAACAACTATATAAAGTTACCACCACCTCCCAGTTTATTAGCTAACCTGCTTGCTGTTATTTACGTGTGAAAATAGACTACCAGGTTTAACTTCGAAACCATTAAGTTCTTCGATTGAATTACAGAGGAATATTGGGATTAAAACGGAAGTCGGTCTATATTCCAGAAGTATTACTATCATTTGATAAAAAAAAAAAAAACTAAAGTTCTAGTAGTTTTAACATTTCTTATATATTGTACAGACAACTATGACATATCTGAAAAAAAGATAAGAAAATCGTTTGCCGACATGTAACATTTGTTTATAGTTTGTCGGTGACAGACATTAAGGCAGGTTAAGACATTAAAGGGAGATAAGAGCAGACGATGCATGAAGGTGCAAAGAAAACAAGCAAAACCAAATCTAAAGAAATACAAAGTCCAATGGCAACACAAAATGCAAGAGTTATGAAATAAAAGTGAATTAGGGTTAATGTAAAATTATTTTGTCAGAAGAGGCAACGGCAGTGAATGTTGGTTTTACATATCGACTCTTGATGGGACAAAATTTCCAATCAGCAGTTTCTTTCAAAGCCGTTTGGATCCCTGACCAATGTCAGAGTGTTGACTATCAGAAAAAAACCTAGCTGCTTAGAGTTTAAAAAACATGTTAACTGCAGTTGGTTCAGACAACATCCGATAAGTTTTGAGGTTGCGTCAATAAGTAGGTTTGAATTTCCCACCACATGAGGAGGAGGAGGAGGGGGGAGCATAAATTCTACCGTAGCACCCTCTAAGTGTTAAAGCCAACAGAACTAACGTTAAACTTTTAAATTATCTTAGTTATGATAAAAGAATTTTTTTTAAATATCCAGAAAAATATTTTGTAGAGTTTAAAACTAAAGCAGCCATAACAGTGAACAGTTACTTTAAATTCAAATTAAATTACTTCCTAATTGTATTATTCAAGAGTAATGTTTAAGTCATTTAACTACCGATTAGGAATGTAAATTTAAAAAAAACAAAAAAACTCTTGACATACAGCCTAGAAACCAAAGAACTTCGTTTGCATTTCTACAAAATAACTAAATTAAAATAAATGGAAAAATAGCTGAACCATCACTTAGAAGCGAATTGCCTCAGACTTTTATTTTATTAATGCAACAATCCATCTTCTGCTTATGCTGAAACCTAGTTAAAGTTGTTTAATGTGTTTGCTCTAATTGTCATAAAGCAAACTTTTTTCTACTACTTTCATGGCATACCCTAAAAAGATTCTATTTTACCTACGACTGGGACTGACAGGTCCTAACACTGGCTCAGTGTGAACCTTGGAGTCATCGCAACAAAGGGAGTTATTCATTACTTAAAAATTATGGATTCACAACCTTAAAAAAGTTATGGAGAATCAATTTTTAATGTAACTTATTAACTTGTAAGGGAACAAGCAAGAATGACACTGGTTGCTAATGACACCGGTGGGTTATTCCCCTTTGCCCAGAGAGACCCAGACTACTGGACGAGAGAGAGAGTTCACTATGCTAGGACAGGATTCCACGTGGTTGAATATAAAGAGACAGTCTTAGATTCGAAACCTACCATATATGGTAGAGACGACTATGAGTGGTGAGTAACAAGCCCCGTTTTTTATGAACTTACCATTTTTGAAGATCTTAATGTAGCCAATAATATCCGGTTTCGGAGAGAGACAGAAAGAAGCCGTAGACATAAGACACAGGGTTTCAATATCGGATTTATTTTCATCGACATATTTAATTATTTTGTTGAACTGATTTTCATCATGTAGCCTCAGTGGAAGGAGGACATATTTCGAGATGCCAACTGAAATAAATGTAAAAGACAAATAATTTCTTTAAGAAAATAGTTTATAGCATCATTTCATTTTCACAATTATTAATGGCTATTTAACAACCATTACAAAATACTAATTTGAATATCTTGTTTTCCCATAAAAAATATACGAGCAACATTTACGATATATATATATACACTTCGGTCACATTTTTGCTAGTATATATATGTAAGCATTATATACTGGTGTGGCAGTAGCTAAGTGGTTAACTACACCGACTCGAAACCTGGGTGTGCCAAGTTCTAATACAGTCCGTTCCGCAAATACTTATCAAATCTACACTTAACGTTATTTTATTTACCTCTAGACACAAGGTTAAGTGTGGAATTAGCTGATGAACAGCCAATTGTAACAATCTTTTGACAAACGCTAAAAAACAATTTTTTTAAGTAAATGCCCAGAAACTGAACAGATACGACACTATCGTCCATGAATTGAACATTAAAAGATAGTACATTAATAGAAGTAATAGTATAGTTTCGGTTTCAGACAGATAGGAAAGCTCCACTGTATATAATATATAGCCTGTGCCTAATGTCAAAATATAATCCAAAATGCTCAATTGTAAAACAAGGGCAGAATATGCATTTTATTTACATACGCTGAAATTCATTGAATGGAATCGCGTAACCAACCCACGGGCAGTTTCAAAAAACAAAAAAAACTATGCAAATAATGGTTATAATGTTCAGCTTTCAAGCATACACGGTCGGAAGTGAAAAATGAATGAAATTGAAGCTTTAACATGTGAAGCGTTTTCACCTACGTCTGCCTATGAACTCAAAATGGCAGAGTCAACATTTAAAATGCTAGTTTTAATCAATAGAAATCTGCCGCTCAACTTATATAAAAATAAAAAAAATAAAAAATTAAAAAAAAAAAAATCGATCTAGAACCTACTGATATAAAACGAAATATAAATATGAAGGTGACTCAAGATGGTCAAAAAGCTACACATGGTACAGTTTGGTAGGGACGTACAGTGTTTGAACAAACATTAACAGCTATACAAACAGGTATTTTAATTGCCACATCTGTTTATAGACTAGATAAACCTTTGCAGAAAGGAATTGTCTCAGATCAAATAATTCCTTGTTGCCCCTGCAATGTAGAGGCGGCTGAAGCTCAGTTTAAAGTATAAGATAAATATAGAGGAGATAAAAAAAAATTAGTGAAGGAACTTTAAGGCAAGATTCAAACACTTGCCAAAAGAATCCAAACAAAGGACAATAACAGGGCGAAAATCGAAAACAAACAGTTTAAAAAAGAATGCAAGATTTTTATAGAAATCTTACACAATAACGATGAAAACAAAAACACCAAAAAATAGCAAGATCTTGAAGATTACTGGAAACATGTTTGAGACGGAGGGACCATGCAATCAGGATACCAATAGATTTTGGATATAGCTAAAAGTAATGAAAAGCAAGAAATGCCAGCAATAACGTCTGGAATGATAAAATCAAAGTTAAACAGAATCACAAAAACCTGGCATAGACAACTTGTCCAATTTCTGGCTTAAGCAACAGCACTTAGTCATAGTAGCTGCTTCAAACTTGAGGGGCGAGGAGGCCACACTAGCATGTTTAGTAAAAAGTGATACAACCCTCATACCCAAAACGAGACAACGCCCAAATAAATACAGACCAATCTGCTGTCTCACTACAACCTATAATCTCTTCATTTGTCTAGTTGCAGACAGCAGCTATGAACATCTCTTCTGGTGTGTACCTGGAAAAAAAAAAACGATCAGTATGCAGGCGAAGTGTTTAAGCAGTTGTTGATTAATAAAACCATCCTTCTTGAGAACTAGAAAGAGGCTGAGAAACACGCATGGCTTGGATCGATTACAAAAAGGCATATGATAGTATGCACCCACACGTGGCTACTGCGATGCCTTGAATTATATAAGATCCATCCAGTAGTCAAGAAAACCATAGCTGTACATAAAGATGTGGCAAACGACCATTGGCATTAAGTCACACTAATGGAACAATAATCCCTGACATCAAGATCCGAAGAGGAATCTTTCTACGAGATAGCTTATCTCCTTTACTCGTTTGCCTGGCGATAGATCTGCTAAGTAAACTTGAATAAATGCTGGAGTGCATACAATCCTAGCCAGGGACACCAACAAGACCAAAACAAAAGAGTCAACCACCTGCTTTTCATGGAGGACTTCAAGCTGTATGCCAGCTCAGACGCTGACTCAAGTCGACTCTGGAGAAGGTATGTACAACCTGCAAAAGATATTGGAATGAAATTTGGCCTGGACAAATGTGTTAAAATGCTCCCTCAGAGCCGGGAAGATCCAAACAGAAAACATACAGCTTGAGACTGGCAAAGATCTTGAAGAGCAGGAACAATACAAATACCTTGACATCGAAGAAAATTATTTAATTCAAGATCAGAAAAATATTGTGAGAATATGTACGCTATGTAAGAAAAATTTGCAAAACCGCTCAAACAAAAAGTAACTACCATTAATCAACTAGCCATGCCAGTGAAACGTAGCTTTGGCATTATTGACTGGCCACAAAAGGACATTAGCAGGCTTGACACTAAAACGAGGAAAATGATACTGTACAGAGTAATGTAAAGCAATCAGTGTTTACCAGGCTGTATCAGCACAGACGAGCGGGAGGTATGGGTCTCAGAAAATGACCAACATCGAGCCACTACTGTGAGCGCCGATGATCTCCAAAACCCAAACCTTATGGTACATCAACAAACAAGAACCAGTAGAACAACCATCACAAAACTGGTCAAACATTTTGACCTAGACAGTCTTACAAATGAAAACACAAGCCTGCCATAGAAATAGCCCCCAAAAAGCAGGGGGAAATACAGAAAGACCTTCCACAGCAGAAAACTGGAAGGGGCCAACCAACAACATGCCAAATATTTTCTGGATGAACTATCCCAAGAATATATAGATAAGGAAGGCCCTGTAAACTGTCTGAAAAAAGAATCGCTTTACTATGATCAGGAGAGGATGATAACGGCTTCAAGATCAAGGCTTGGTGACCAATGCTTTTAAGATGAGTGGACTCAACAAGTTCAGGTTCTCCCACACAAAAGTAGAGTGAGCCACCTGATATCCAGTTTTAACGTTTAGCTGGGAAACGGCTACTAAATAATGTGACAATGTCTCCACTGGACCATCTGTAAAAAGTTGAATATCCAGTGTAGCAGCATGCCCTGGGAACATATACCAGAAAGAACTGTTGGAAATAAGTCATAAACTATCCACTATGATTATGCAATTCCTACAACTACATATCTAGAAAACAAGCTATTAAACCTGACAGTGATATGTGATAAGAGTGAGAAAGTAGTAACCCTCATTGAAGTCAGTCTCTAATGATGCTGGTTAAAGAGCTGAGAGGGAGAAGATAACGAAATGCCAAGGTCTTATGTACGACATAAAACGAAACTGGAATCTTAAGATCTCCATTTCAGTAATTATAGGAGCAATCGGACTCTGAAAAAGAATTTTTAAAAACAACCTGGCGAATATACCCAGTGAACCAAGTGCAAGAGAGATACCAACAATTACGCTTAAAAGAACGGTG
This sequence comes from Sepiola atlantica, assembly GCA_963556195.1. NCBI lineage: Eukaryota > Metazoa > Mollusca > Cephalopoda > Sepiida > Sepiolidae > Sepiola > Sepiola atlantica. The sequence continues at coordinate 205,243,570 of OY744516.1, read as the reverse complement.
AGAATCTTAAAAATCTCAGTTGGATTGTCTGAAATAGCGGGTGAATGTCTGCCATTTGGTAGGTAAGAAAATTGAAAGACAAAAATATTTTGAAAACAGTGTAATTGCAAGAGTTAGGAGTGGATGAAGTTAGTTCAGGGAACTTCTGTCATTACTAACTAGCAGAGCGTTACCATTGTCAACCAGTGTCTTAAATACTTAATTTTGACGACCTCAGAGGAAGATTAAACCTGGACAATCTAGGGGGAGATGTGTGCAAAAGAGTAGACTTCGATGGTCTGACTACATTGGAAGAATGGATTAGACTTCTTGGGTTAGACGTAGAGCAGTTGAGATAGTAGCTTCAGTTCACAGGCGAAAGTCAAGGAAAACATTGGGAAAGCGATACAAATAGACTTGAGCGAAATGGGGATAAAGACCTGATCAGAGATAGGTTAGTCTGGAAGTTGATTACTCAAATCTGTCCAACGCATGCCAGCATGTAAAACTAACGTTAAACCCAATATGATTAAAAGTAATACAGAAAATATGTACGAATTCTGCCAAGCGTAACATGATATGTACAGGCGTGTCCATAGGACCAAATTCCTAAATCTTTGCACATTACCTCACCACCTAAAGGAATGGTTTTCATCTTGCTGTGTAAAGACGAATGAAAATACTGTAGAGTTGCTAAAGATTTTATAGTTATTTCAAAGCTTTTAAAGTCAAAATCGGCAGAAGTCGAGATCATTGCAGATTACCAGGAGTTTAATTACATTAAAACATTAAGGCTAATATAAGTGGGAGTATGGTAAGAATTAAAGCTTACATAATTTATGTGGTAGTCTTTCCAGTATGACATGTCCAATTACTCCTCCAAATCCAAAACTGCTCACACCAATGTAGCCACCTGAGAAAATAAAAAATAAAATTCATTTAAGGATTTATTTACCATTAGTAGGCTCTTCTGGAATTTGAGTTCCAGTCATACATTGAGTCAGTGTTAGACTACAAAATGCAGAGTAAACGCCACTGTGGTATGCATTGAAAAAATGTACAGCTATTTAATGTGGAGGCAGAAATAAAGGAAAACTCTTTATGTAAATAAATCAATCAATTCCATCCTCTAGAGCAGTGATTCTTAAGCGGTGTGTCGAGGCACTTTTGTCACGAGGCTCCCTCAAGTGTCTCACAAAACTGACAAATACCTGAACACGGACAATGTGCATAAACCTCGGTTTCATGTGCTACTAATATGCCCTGAAAGAAAGAACTTCCTTTCTCCAATGAATATCCAAAGTCCACCGATCAGTGGCGGTCACTAACCTTTGCACCTTTCGGTCAAGGTCGATCAGTTGTCCATGAGGTGTCAGTGTAGGGTGTTGTATGTGAGGTGTTCTGCTTTGGTCGTGTTTGCATGTTGCCGAATTAACTTTGCTGTGTTTTAAATTACTGTCATTAAACAATTAAGAGATGTAGCCAACTAGGTGTATTTAATTAAGAAATTATGCTAGTTAGAACAGACTTTCCAAATCTGTCATCATGGCAAATCCGTTCAGTTATAAGTGTAGCACTTGAGTTATGAAGCAGAATTTGTTTTCAATTTTGAAGTTATATTCAAGACAGACAAACTGGAAAGAATTCAGAAAAAAAAAAAAAAAAGTTTGTTTAAGTCAGGAAGTATTTTCAGGCAGTTCCAGATAAAAGGATGGAGGTAACAATTCAAAGACATGGTTGGCTGAATAAGTTACTGCAAGCCGAGCGGTATAAACTGACATCTGAGAGCAGAAAGTGGATCTAAGGCTTACTTTTGACAGCCTCGACAGCCTCATAAATCACTTCCCTGATTTTGTCCTGTAGTCCTCACATTTCATGATCGATGTTTCTGACAAAGGAGGAAGAATTGTTGTTTTCTGGGTCAGAATCTATCCATCTAACATTTGTTGGCTAGTTTTTGATGTTGAAGTGTTTTTTTTAATAGCTCCTTACACCAAATGTCTTCATGCTTTGTCTGGGGCGATTTCCATATTGTACAGGCAATAAAACAAAATAAATAACTTACAAATTAAAAAATAAAGTAAAGTTTCATTAAACAGCTTTTGATTTAGTGTAATTTTCAACTTACTTTGTAGCTTGGTTTGTTGTGTTACGGCATTTGCCCAGGGATTTGATTCTGTGAGGAGAGGATGTGGCGAAGTAAGGTTTATATTTGGCGGTATCACACCGTGATGAATTGAAAGCACACATTTTAGAATAGAAACCAATCCTGTAATGAATAAAAATTTAAAAAATGAGAAAGCATGAGAATTTCACTCTTCAAGCAGTCGGGACTGCATTAGAGATGTTATGAGTAACTGCAATAACAAAAATGGCAAGACACATACAAACAAAACGTATATGCAATAATTAGACAATTAGCATGTTAGGCTCAAAAGCAATTCTTCTAGAATTGCTGAGGTAATCTAGAAAAGCTAAAACAATCGAACGACTAACTAAATTGCAACCAGAGGTTATCGATGCGTCTAGACTCCACATCAAAACAATTCATACATTTCCCCCCCCCCCCAACTAAAATCCGAAAAAAGACTATCGGTTATATTCGACTAGACATCAAGCATCAGCATCGCACACAGACGCATGGAACAATCAGCAGTGTTCACTTTATCAAAACCCCTTTCACGCGCAAACAAGTGAGTTATCCAGTAGTGCAGCTAAACTGCTGCCTCTAATTATCTCATACATCTTACTCAAACTTCATAAAAGCACAAACTACATTTCATTCACATAGAAACTCATACTAACGCAAACTCGTACAAACTTCCTACAACATCTTACATTTTAAATGTATTATCGCGAGTTATAACTTATCTGGAACATTTGTTTTTCGAACTTATTTTAAGTGTTCATATGATTTACAAGGCCCGCACCAAAGCTAATAATTCAATGTTTAATTTTCATGTTTAAATAGCTTCAAAGTCAAACTGATTCAAATCAAAAAAGGGACGAAATATATTTCAGTGTAAGCTTCACAGTAGTTAACATTTGAGATCATAGTGGAAGGGGCTGCAGTGAATATTACGCTTAGACTCTTGATTGGACAAAATCTCCAATCAGCAGCTTCTTTCAGCCAATCAGAAGGCTGAAACAAGCACATACTATAAACATTTAAATGTAGCTTTTTATTTTTCCTTTGTTCTGGAGGATAAATCTTCCCTAGCCTTTTTATTGGGGGGGGGGGGGGCGAAGGGCCTCTAAACACAAGAACGACCCTCAAGCAGCTACACATAAGAGGAGACTTTTACGGACTACTAAACAACGTCTGGTGAAGCACCCACGCTGCCCAACATGTGCACAAGCTCATAGATCCCAACAAAACAGGCATGTTAAACACATTATCATGTCTTAATTTACACTCACGTAAACACAGCTGTCGCAAAAAATGTTTGCGCAATTTCTTAAACGAAAAGGACTGAATATTCATATTCTACAAGCTGTCATTGGACACTTTGAATGCATTCTTCACGAACTTTGTCTTCAGTTGCTGAATAAAATTAATTTTATATGGATAGACTCTTTATTTACTTTGATAACTGTTTCTACAACAATCCTTCTGCAAGTAATCTCAGACGTTAATTATGCTCACTTCAAGACAGAAAAAAGATTAAAAGATTAAAATTCAAAGATTAAACAAACCTGCACACGCTTCTGTATGGCCCAAGTTGCTCTTGCAAGAACCGACAAGTAATGGCTCTTTCAGTTTGTCTCCAAAAACCCTTTTCAGAGCCTTTAATTCAGTTTCATCACCAAGCTTAAAAAAAGGAAAAGCTTTTTCGTTAGATTTATTTGATTAGTATTTTTTTTTATTGAATCTGAAAGTTCACGCATTTTGGCAAGCAGAATGGTAACGGATTCACCACGCTTACCTACAAAGAACAGCTTCAAAGACAATCCTTTCTCACTCAAGCAGCAGAAGATGCGAGCAGATCCGATTCTGGCATACAGCTTCCACAGGAATGTAAATTTACCTTTAGTTTTTCATTCAAACACCTAGTTGCAGTCTCTGCTCATCCACAGAAAATGTACCATTGTCGCTTTCATCTCAAAACAAAGGTAGCATTCACTGTCAGGGTTTCTGCTCCCTGGAACAACCTACCAGAGGAGGTAGTTATGATGCCTACCATATCCAGGTTTAAAGTCGCCTTTGACAAACATTCAGACGTATATAGACGCAATATCTTTTTTACATGGTTTGCAGAATTTGTTTTTTTTTTGCCAATAAAATTGACGATTAAGCCACCATTCGTCTGTGCATGGAATATTGTGACCACATCTGGACTAGTGCATCAACCACTAGCATCTCCCTTTTGAAAAGAGTGCAAAACGTTTTTAACCTAATTGGTCCCCCATACTGTCTGCCAAGCTCTAGTTCCTGTCACACCAGCGTTGCATCTATGTGCTTGTTTAACAAATACTTGCATGGAATCAACTTACTTCATTTATACCCCTTCAACGATATACTCCTAGACTAGTACAAAAAAAAAAAAAAAAAAAAAAAAAAAAAAAAAAAAATCCCTTAAAATATCGAGGTCCACAGATGACGGAAGATGTTCTACTCTAATAGCTTCTTTCCTCAGACCACTTGCATTTGGGATTCTCTCCTTATTCCCGACTATACCAACATGAGGAAATTTAAATGTAATGTGAACAAACATCTTGCTGCACTTTAATAAATTTGCTCCCTATCACAGTAGCTTCTTACGCTTCAGTGGCAATATGCCTTGTTTGGGGTGAAAAAGAAATTCAATGATCCAAGTGAGGGGTGTTCCACATTTTTTTTGCTGGGGGGAGTCGTCGTCGTCTCATGTGAATAGAGTTCATTAAATTTAAATAAAATAAGTCAGTTGTAAAACTGCATAGCTCCACCTGACAACGCAAGTTGAAATTCAGTTAAAATTAACCAAACCTTTCAAAGTCAAGTTTATGCGATGGGGGGGGGGTCTACGATGAAAAGAACCAAAGTTTTGTAAAGTAGGACTACTTCTTCAGTGACCTTAACCCAAGTAAGACAATGACCGATTGGGGTGACGATTGATCAAGCGATGTTGACGCTAGACCGTACACAAAAGCTGCAAATTCGACCGAATACAGAACTTCCTTGGCCGAGGTAAAAAAGATAATTTCACATAAACTGTGGCTAACAGAGGAAGGGACGAAAAATAAAAATAGTAACATGGTTTTAAGAGCTAAGTGTACAGAGCTCCGAATTACAAGTACTGCCACGGAATGCGCTGCAACAAACTTACTGAACTTGTAACCCTTCCCCCTCAATAAATACCTAAAAAAACACGACTAGCAAATTCGACACTTCACTGTAAAAGGTCTCCAGATGCTGGAAACTACTTTAATAGCTTCTTTCCTCGGATCGGTACCTTTGGAATTCCCTCCCTGCTTCCTGACTGTACCAACATACAGAAATTTAAATGTAATGTGAACAAACATATTGCGACACAACTCCTCCCCACTTTAGGATGCCAAATATGAATCTGGCCCTTGACATCTCAGTAATAAACCTTGTTTGGGATGAATAAACGCTTTTAAAATATCTGGGTGAGGTTTACTAGTGTATTATAGAACCAGAATTGTCTGACACCCCCTCCCCCGGTTCTATAATATAAGATTAGGGTGTTTTAGTGGGATGATCTCTAATACTTAGCCCCTCTTCCCGAAAATGTTCCCACTGATTGAAGTAAAAGCATCAGTTAGATTAAATTGATATTTTATGAATAAGAAACTTTATTTTACTAATAAAACTTAAGTATATTTGGAAGGAGGTTTAATATTTTTAATAATAATATCCTTGTAATTACATGGGTTCACCTAACAGGTCTAATCTCACAAACTGTGGCCGACTGAGGAATAAGGGGCATAACTTATTTCATTTGGAAGCTTATCTTCCGCTTCTTTTTTTATCCACAATCTGAATGGCTAGTTGCCACAGTGATCAGAGAGCAAATAAATGAGCGATTTACTAGAATAAACTCAGCCAGACTTGAAATATATAGTATTAATTATGTATAGGGGTAGATCCAAGTGTATGTCAGGGGCACAGATAAGGACATTTTTTTAGAGTAATGATTTCCATAAAGTTTTGTCCTAATTCCCATGAACATTTTCTTAGTGATTGCAATACAGCTTGTAATGTATCAAGTTACAGCCATTGGGTGAAGTTTTTGATTGGCCCAGAAGGCGCCTTTGTTGTAATTGTTTCGATTATAAAAAGAAGAGACTTTAACAGATTGGCACTTGCTTCAGTCTTGACACTTAGTGAATGGTGCAGACTTATTAATTAGCGACGAGGTAGAAGAATATGCGAGGAAGGGATTTGGAAGATTAACACCAACATGTGCTGGAAGTTTTTAAGAAAAAAAAAAGTAAACTCATTGGATGTGTTCGGAGTTAAAAAAAAAAAAAAAAATGGCGTTGATGGGCACTTTACGGGAATGGAACGATGTTGAGGAGTCCTGGATTAACAACATTGAACGTGTGGAGTTTTTTTTATAGCCAAGGATATTGAGAGTGAAGGGAAGAAAAAGGCCATTTTATTATCCGTTATTGGTGCAAAACACTATGCTGTGTTAAGGTTTAGCAGATAATCGTCCGGAAAAGAAAACGTTTGATGAACTAGTTGGGCTGATGCAGAGACATTAAACCAGCACCTAATGTGATTCATGAAAGATTCTTGTTCAACACGAGGGACAAAAGGGAGGAAGAGTCTATAAGTGACTATGTTGCCGCATTAAGGAAAATGTCTGAACACTGCAATTTTGAAGAGAGGGTTGGTGAATACATACAGGATCGCTTAGTCTCTGGAATTAAAGATGTGAAAATCCAGGAACGCCTACTAACCGAAAGGGATCTAACGTTGAATCAAGCTATTGAAATAGTGTCAATCGAATCAGCCCGGAAATATTCTATATCAATGCAGGAAACATTTCCCGGTTCACAAATTACCCTTGAGACGGGAGCGTAACAGATGTGGTAGTACCAGACACACGGCAGATAAATGTACATTTAAAAATAGTGAATGTTACAGATGTCATAAGACAGGACACACCCGCAGAAAGTGCAGGCAGCAACAAGGTAAATTCTTTAAAATAGCCAAGAGCGATGCAATGAATGTGGTGGATGAAGACCAGACAGTTGAAAAAGGATTCACTATGGAAAGGTTAAATCTGGATGAGAGGGAGGTTCGACAAGAATTGAATTTATACAATGTTTCTAACTTGCAAACACCACCGGTAAAGGTGGAGCTGTTGTTAAACAAAAAAAAAAAGTGGTCATGGAGGTAGATACAGGAGCATCTTGTTCGGTCATTAGTTTAAAAAATGTTTTAAGAACTGGGCAGGATTCAGGATTTAAAAAAAAAAGCACAGTAAAACTGACGACGTATACTGGTGAAATAGTAAAACCTCAGAGGACAACATTTGTAGAGGTATTACATGAAGGACAAGTGAACTGTTTACCACTACTGGTTGTGAAAGGAGAGGTACCAACTCTACTGGGTAGAGATTGGATGAAGAAGTTAAAGCTGGACTGGGAAAGGCTGTTTTGTTTAAGGGAGAACCCATCGAGGCTTAAAAAATATGCCTTATTTAATGGAGAAATGGGAGTCCTGAAAGACTTTCAGGTGAATATACCCATTGATAAAGAAACCAAGCCCAAATTTTGTCGAGCCAGGCCTGTACCTTATGCTTTGAGAGAAGGGGTGGAGAAGGAGTTAGACCGCCTAGAAAACCAAGGCATTTACAAAAGAGTAGAATATTCTAGATGGGCTGCACCCATAGTGCCCGTTGTTAAAAGTAACAATGGGGGGATCCAGATATGTGGGGACTATAAGCAAACCATCAATGCAGCAGCTCCATGTGTCAGCTACCCTATTCCGCGAACCGAAGATATATTTGCCACACTGAGAGGGGGTGAAAAATTCAGCAAACTGGATTTAAGCCACGCCTATCAGCAGCTGAAATTGAAGGAAAGTACCCAGGAATTATTAACTGTAAACACACATAGGGGTTTGTACCAACCCACAAGGTTACAGTTTGGGGTGCACAGTGCTACAGGCATTTTTCAACAAACGATTGAAAGATGTTCCTTTCTGCAAGGTACGAGTGGACGATATACTAATTTCAGGTCCCGATGATGACAGCCACTTAAAGAACCTAGAGAGTATTACATACGCTGAGCATAGCTGGGCTCAAATTGGAAAGAAGCAAGTGCGAATTCCTTATTGAGGAAATAATCTATCTAGGGTTCAAGGTTAGCAAGGATGGTACAGCTCCTCTACCAGAGAAAGTGGCTGCGATGGCAAGAGCCCCCACACCCAGGAATGTTACAGAGTTGAAAGCCTATCTTGGGGCAGTAAATTATTATCGTAGCCATTTACCAAATTTGTCCACACGACTTGAGCCACTGCACAGTCTAATGAGGAAAGGCACAGTGGAAGTGGGAAGCCTGCCAACAAAACGCTTTTGAAGAGACAAAGAAAATGCTGTGTACAGCACCCCTTCTGACTCATTTTGACCCATCTAAGCCCACACTTGTACAAGTGGATGCTTCTCCTTATGGCTTGGGAGCTGTGTTGGCTCATAGGATGGAAGATGGCAGTGAAAAGCCAGTATGTTACATCTCCCGAACGCTTTCAGATGCTGAACAAAATTATGCACACATTGAAAAGGAAGGGATTGCCCTGGTTTTTGCAGTGAAGAGGTTATATCAATATCTGTTTGGAAACCCCTTCACGATGTTCACTGATCACAAACCGTTGTTGGGTCTATTTGCAGAGAACAAGCCAATTCCTGCTATGGTAGCTGCCCGGGTTCAGCGTTGGGCCCTATTCTTGGCTGCCTATAATTACAAACTAGAATATCGAACTGGAGCCCTCAATAGTAATGCGGACTGTTTGAGTCGTCTTCCACTGGAGGCTCAGAAAAAAGATAAATCTAAATCCACTAATGAAATATTTATGATGGACCTTGTGGAAGTTCCAGTGAAGGTTGAAGCTGTGAGAGCAGTGACTAGGAAAGATCCGATCTTGAGTCGGGTATACAAATTCAACATGAATGGCTGGAATGGGGTCAGTTGGAGTGAACAGTTATGCCCTATTTTAATAAACGGGAGGAACTGACCTGTGAAGATGGCGTGTTACTGTGGGGAAGCAGGATTATTATTCCTCCTAAGTTGAGAGGAAAAGTTCTGCAGCAATTACACCAGACTCATGTAGGCATTGTGTGGATGAAAGCATTAGCTAGAAGCTATGTATGGTGGCCAAAACTGGATGAAGATATTGAGTGGAACACCAAGGGGTGTGAAAGTTGTGTGCTAAATCAGAAACAGCCCAACAGAACTCCAATTCATTGTTGGGAATATCCAAGTCAGTCCTGGAAAAGAATTCACAGACTATGCTGGTCCAGTTTTTGGACACATGTTCTTAATAGTGGTTGATGCCTACTCCAAATGGATGGAGGTTTGCATAATGAAGACATCCACTGCTGCAGCTACCATTGAGAAGTTGAGGGGAATCTTTGCGACTCATGGTTTGCCTCTGCTGGTTGTGAGTGACAACGACCCTTGTTTCTCCAGTGATGAATTCAGGTTTTTAGAGGCAAATGGAGTTAAACACATTCACGGCTCCTTACCATCCCTCCTCCAACGGCCAGGCTGAACACAGTGTGCGTACATTCAAGGAAACAATGAAGAGGATGAAGACACAAAAACATCTCTTGAAACAAAAGTCAACAGATTCCTTTTTAACTACAGGACAGCTCCACACACAGTAACTGGGGTTCCTCCAGCTGAATTGCTGTTCAAGCGACAATTAAGAACAGCCTTTCATCTGTTACAGCCAAACAAGTTTAAGAGCAGGGTGTATAACTACAAAATGGAGAAGGGTACTAAAATCATGACACCGTGCCGAAATCATGGGGTGAATGATCCAGTCCTTGTGAGGAATTTTGGCACTGGTCAACGGTGGCTGGAGGGCATCATTACGAGGCAGTTGGGTAATGTCAATTTTGAGGTAGAGACCGAGAAAGGAGTTAGAGACATTCAGACCAGATCATTAAAAGGACAATCCGGGTCCCAGAGGAGAATGTGACTGATATGAATGATGCCGCAGAGGGCACGGTGACAACCAGTACAAGGGAGTCTACTGAGGAAGGAGTTCCTGAATTGGTAAAACAGGATGAGGCCGAGGTGGAACCTATAGACTTCAAACAGAAAGCATCGCCTATTCCTCGGAGATCTGAGCGTGTAAGGAGAGCTCCATTTAAGTTAAGAGACTATGTTTAGTGATCCATCTAAGAATGGAGGGATCTAATGTATCAAGTTACAGCCATTGGGCAAAGTTTTTGATTGTCCCAGAAGGCGCCTTTGTTGTAATTGTTGTTTTGATTATAAAAAGAGACTTTAACAAATTGGAACTTGCTTCAGTCTTGACACTTCGTGAATAATGCATACTTATTACAATTATCTGTTGATTAATTTTGTTAGTTTTTTTTAGCGATAATCGTACAACTGGTACATTTGCTCACCTTCAGCATTGGAGTTTCCAGTAGTGCAATTATCGCTAAACCCTTGTAATTAACATGCGTACACCTAGCAAGTATGATTTTAAATAAATTGTGGCTGACAAAGAGTAAGGGGCATAACTTTCATTTGAAAGCTTATTCAGCTTTCACGTTTTTTTTTTGGGGGGGGGGGGGGTTATTCAGAATTTTTGTAAGCAATACTTGTCTTGATCAGAGACGAAACCTGAAATGAACGATTTACTAAACTTAAAATCAGCCTTACAGGTCATAAGCTTATAAACTATTAGACAAAGTTAAATTTATGTTCACTATTAATGGAGTAACCTAGCATTGTATGGGTATCAAATGTTGAACATTAATCGCTTTAGACAAAGTTCTTACATTAAATGACTAAAGTTAATATGAAACAAAATAATCCAACTGTAGAAAAGTTTATTTAAAACCAGGATAAAATATCAGCCAATTCTAAATTGGCTATTGGTTTTTGTTCAGATCAACTAGTCACAACTGATGCGGACACATCTTGCAGTGGGTACATCAACTCTGGACATCAGTCACTACCGATCGTGATAGTCCAATGCTCTACCATCTGAGCCAACAGGCCAGTTGCGGTTAGTGGACATATCTTGAATCTTTATATACATCTGTTTAACGTTTTTACAGTATTGATAACCTAAAGAATTCAATTCATTTTACAGAAGAATCTTGCTTTACGCTCAAGTGGAAACCATTTTAATTCCAATTTAATAAGGGATTTAATTAGCTAATTTGAAAAAGTATTTTTCACAAAATGTAAAAACTAAAAAAAAAATTTTTTAAGCGAAGAATGGGAGACGTTTATTTAAAATATTTTTACTTATAGAATTTCATGTCAAGAATGTATGACTAAGTTGATGCCGTTTTTCTAGGAACACACTTTAAAATGATGTGTATAAAAATTAGCTAAGTTTTAAAAATAAAATAGTCTAAAACTTGTTTTCCTTGTCGAGTGTTGAGGAAGGCGGAGTAAAAAATAAAATTGTAAAAGAAATTAGTCTTCTTGTAGTGCGTGTGCGTGTTTTTTTTTTTTTTAATCTTTTTTTTTACGTACCGCCTTATTTAGAAATTAGAAATTTTAATGACTTGAGAAAACTATTCCATATAGGGAAACAGTAAAATCAAATATCAACCGAAAACAGCAAGTATGATGCCTTAGGGTCGGGTTTAACCGTCAGACAGCTAGCAATAACTCTTTTCGATGGACAAAAAAAACCATACCAAGCATTAATTTATAAGCCGTTTAAAAATTAAAATGCAAAGGAGGTAAACAAATACCTTGTTTTAAATTAGTTGTGATAAACGAAAACTTTCGCATATATATATATATATATATATATAATCCTCCCTCCTGGAAAAATGTCAAAAATCTCCAAGAGGCTAATTTGAATTATAGGAAATGCAAGGAGAAACAAATTGGTTCTGTCAAATCCTTCAGAAAAAAAATATTATAAATTGTTAGACTTTCATGTTTTCTTCCCAAAATGAATGTTTATTTTTTACTTTTTAAAATAGCAACATTATGATAATGATACTAAACTTGGACATGTTCCATTACTAATGGCAGTTTTATGGATTGCAAGATCAGAATAATTATAACATGATAAAGGTGTGATTTGTTTTTACCCAGTTTTAGATTACGAGTTTCCATGAAGAACCTTCACTTTAAATAAACATTAGTTCTTTGTAAATACTAATTCTAGTATTCTTACTCTATCGGAGTTGACATTTATGTTAGAGATATGTGGTCCTTCTACTTGAGCAACTTTTGAGCAATTCAATTAAAGAGATAAAGCTTACCAGTTATGCGCATATGCTTAATAATGCAATTTGTGCTTCAAATTATCACTTGGGGAGAGGAGGGAATCTGTGTTAGACCCATCACTGGTGTAATCCGTTTAGCCAGGAAATAAGGTCTTAAGGGTGGGGCAAGGTTTTATTCTCCAATTACTCATGATAGACAAGGGTCTGCACTTACAGAAACCAAACATAGGAGATATATTTGAGTTGATCATAGAATATTACAGATACATTTTGACAGGGCATGCTAGTTGCAGATTTCAGTAGAATAATGAATTTATATCAATCGCCTCACTTTCATATCCTATTGATTGACTGCTTAGAACAATTTCTATGCAAATAAATTCAGTAGCATCCATTTTCGTATGCTTCCAATTTCGATGTTCAAAGTCAGTCTTTGATAGTCAAACTAAACAAATTCTTCAGAAAAGGATGAAATACTTTATTGTAAGCTTCACAATAGTTAATTTAAAAAGCCTGCAAGTAATCTCAGACGTTAATCTATTTCACTGATATCTAATCCGTTAAGAGTGATTACCATCTTAAGGCATAAGTATTATATTTAAGATATTTTGGGGTAATCCAGTTTTAACTTAGTTTTTATTTTTAAATTTAGTTTCGTTACTTTCACTTTGCTAAACACAAATACATTTTTTTGTAGGTGGTTACTAATTTCAGGCTTAAAATTATTTACTCGTATTTGGCGAAGTCAATGACGATAGTAAATTAAGAAATAAATCTTAGTTTCCACACTTTAAAATTATACAGGCCGATGTAAAATTAAATTTTATCGCGTTTGATGAAAGTTATTTGTATATTGTTTATGATTTCTCCATTATTAATCAATGCATGATGCATATTTTTTAAATATTTACTAACATACATCAACGTATTCATCTTAGATCAGATCAAGCCACAGATTAACTCTTTAAAAATCTTATGAATATCAAGTTGTGGAAATCAAGAATCATGTAGAAGAATAAAAGTTATGCAAGGCGAGAGAATCTTGTTTAATCAAGTGCATTGCTTCTTACCGTTGTTCCGGTTGCATGGGCCTCCACGTAGACTGGGTAGCGACCCTGATAAATATTCTGCAAGAGGTTAACTTGATCTTTCTCTGACGGGCTAAGGATTCCTGCAATAAAAGAAGTTGTCTGAACAAAGTTTTCTCAGAAGGAATTTAAGACAAAGAAACTTTTCTAATGAGCTTTAAAAACCAAATAAAAGTGTTGAAAAATTCCAGGTGAATACAGTAGTGTCATTACATACCCTTATTTTTCAGATTAGAGTTTGTTCTGGTAATGTACGGCATTTAAACTCAAGATAAAGAATGCAAATAAAATATTAGAAAAAAAAAAGGGGGCACTTGGCAATGGTATGATGCGTCCCTTTATCTCAATTCTTGAGCTGCTAATATTTACCTTCCTCCCACCGCAGGAAGATGTGATAGCAATAGGTGGAGATTGAAAAGCAAGCAAACAAGGTGCACTCTGGCCTACAAAAAAATGCCCGAGCAGCTCCGTCGTGATTCAGTCAACTAGCCCGAAACTAACCCCTTTTCAAAATCTGAAAGGTAAAGCCTGGGAGGGTGGAACGGCACCGAATCAAGGTCACCTAGCTTCAAAATGGCCCGACTGTCCTAAACTGGTATGAACAGCCTCGCCTCTGCGCAAAGTTATAGCTAATACAGTTCGCATGGTTTTTTGTCAGGTTAAAATTTTACTATTACATAAATTTCCCTTATAAGGGAATTTTTATTTTTTGCCTTGACAGAACCAGAGGTTTAAAACAATCTGATTAGTTTTGTAGAAAACTAATGGTTGAAGTAATGTTGATTTAAACTGAATATTTTCAATTGAGAATTACAAAAAGTGTATTTTTGGTTTTTGACTTTGAAATACCAATTGGAGTAGATTTGTGCTGGAAGCATACACGAGTTAGTACATCTTACCCAGGGCCGGCGGGACAGTTATAAAAGTGGAGGGGCCCACCAGAATTTTTCCATCTTGTTTCTGTTTATGACTGTAAAGTGGGGGGAGGGGGCCCCAAGTCAAAAAGTGAGGGGCCTTGAGCCCCCCACCCCCGCCATCCATGTTAACCAACGGCGTTTTGATGGAGAAAGAAAAACAAAAAACAAAACTGAGAATCTCTTTTGGAATCTAGTCAGATATATTTATATTTAAGCAAACATTGTTAACAATTCCTCTGCTTAATTACACCATATATATATATTATTTATGTTGAATTAAATTAAAGATAATTGAATTATTGTTTAATAATAATCTATCGTGATAATATAAAGCTCAATATATTGAATAGAGCACTCAATTCTAGAGATGAAAGATGAGAATAAAAAATTGTAAAGATACAATATTATTGCTCTGAACTTTTGATGTTCTAATATCTTTAGAATTTTTTTTTATTCCCATCTTTCATATATATATATATATATATATATATATATATATTAGTAAGGGTATGTAGACATTTTTTTTAAAACCATTGTTTCGTAATAGTATATTTTTGAAAAAGCCATAACAATGTGTAGTGTTAAAATAAAATTTATTTTAACACTACACATTGTTATTGTTTTTTAAAATTTAATTTTTCTTTAAATTTAAAAAAAAAATATATATATATATATATATATATATATATATATATGTAGAGTAATTTGTTGAGACGAATTTATATTATTTCAGTTCCAAGAATTCAAGATCAACAATTATGCATATGATCGTTTCTGAAACGAATATTTTTTTACTTATTAATTCCAACGTCCTTTACAAAAGATCTGAATCTGAAGGTTCAATCATCGAGCTGATTTTATTACCTGCAGTATTGAAGGTCAATATTTTATACCAGCTTGGCCATTACACTAGAAGGGATTTTCCTATTGTCCATTTATACTCCACTCAAGTCTATACTTGACTTATATTCCACTTCCAGGATCATGTTTTTATATGCACATCCTGGATACCGCAACTGCTAGAAGCCTTTTCGTTTTGAAGGTAAGATTAATGTTAAAAAAAAAAAACAACTTCAAACGAAGATCAGCATCTGACTGAAGTATTAGCATCGTTTATAATGTAAACAGAACTTGTTTTTCAAAGTGAATTTGATAAATCTTATTTCGGTTTCCAGTTTAAAACGTTTTAAATTAAATAAAGTGGTCGACCGTAGTCTAGGGCGACTCGAAGGTTCCCTTTTCATTAACTACACCAAGGTGTAGGGAGGGCGCCATTACGTTACCAGGATTACTCCACTTAACCTTGATCCTCAACTCATAATGCTTAGTGTTTAGCAAAGAGAAATCAAGTATCATTTTCTAAGTCTTTGGTACAACTTTACCGATGATGGAACCATGGTTTCCTGACCTATTAGCGAACACTTGCCATTATACCAAATCGGCCGGTAGTGTACTTATCGATAGTTTTTTCTTTTGACCATGCGACCCTAACAGAGAGTGGAATCTTCAGACTTACCTCGTTCTTTATATCCATCACAAACGCACATTACGTTATCGATCTTGGCATAAATACGGTGCAAGCGTGTTCTGCAAGAAAAGTCATTAGCTTATTAGTATTGGAAAAATTACTAAAGTTTAATACTTTGCAACAAATATTGCAAGAATTTAAAACATTGCAGATATCGTGTCCTTAATTACTCGTCTCGCCACAAGTGCCGAAATTCTAAGTTTTGTCAATATCTTTCTTATCCTTGGTCAGTGAAAGAGAAATCCTAGACTGAAGCCATTTTTATTTTCGTCATAATCCAAAGTACCCTTTTTTAAAGAGCTGCATTAAAACCGACCTTAAAAATTTATAAAATATACATTTTTAATTTTAAGAGTTACAAACTGTCTCCCTACTAGGGTAGATTAGACACAAGGTCGGTTTTTAATGTAGCTTCTCCGAAAAGGGGCACTTTGAATTAGGATGAAGTCAAAGTATTCTCTATACATTTTCAGGACAAAGATTCTTTCACGTATGAATTAAAAGTCAAGTTGACAAAATACATTAGAGACCTCTAAGTTAAAATAAACAATTGTGTAGTAATACCTAGTTCAGAAGAATCAAACAGAAGATATACATATTTATACTAATAGAATAAAAGTAATCAAGCGTAGCTATAGTTAATGTTTAGAGTATATGAATATAAAGAGACAAACCTGGAAGAGAGAAGCATTGCTACAACGCCTTCAGATCTGACATAACCATTTGCTTTAGTATCAAACGGCCGAGACTGACCATTTGGAGAGAGCATTCCGAGTTTGAAAAATTGCATCGAATGATTCATGTTTTCGAGTAAATTAGCGCCTGGAAAAAAAAAAACAATACGATATTAAAATATTAAAAAATTAGTTCCATCCCAAATCCCATGAAGTGTCTAATAACTATTAGATGTTCTTCTGTGAACATGATTTTATCTTTTTTTCTCATCCAATTTTTCTTGGATTCCATACATTAGATCCATTGCTCTTTTTGCTTCTCGTAAAGTTGGTTCTCTTGATCGCTCCAAACACTTTTTCACACCTGAG
Organism: Sepiola atlantica; assembly: GCA_963556195.1. Lineage (NCBI taxonomy): Eukaryota > Metazoa > Mollusca > Cephalopoda > Sepiida > Sepiolidae > Sepiola > Sepiola atlantica. The sequence continues at coordinate 205,226,626 of OY744516.1, read as the reverse complement.
GCTATTCTCTATCTCTACAAATCTATCAGACCTTGTATTGAGTACTGTTGAAATATTTGGGCTGGTGAATCTGTCATTTAAGGGGTCTTGATAATGTTCCAACACATATCTAATTTGATTGGTCCCACTCTTCTCTGCACCCTCTAACGTGATGCTGCTAGTCTGTCTTTTCTATAAATACTATTATGGCAAATGTTCGTTCTTCAAAATTGTCTGATCGATTCCCTACTTCCTTTGTTCCAGCTCAGTTTACTAGTTGGTCGAGTGGTTTTCATCAATTCGCCGTTTTGATACCTCATTGTAATACAGCTTCCTATTCCAGTAGCTTCTTTTCAAGAACTGCAGGCTTGGGGCACTTTTTCTGATTGTTTTCCTCCTATCTAGAGCCTTGATCTTCAAGACCAATAGGCATCTGTCTTTGTGATCTTTCGTTCTGGTTATCTCCTTACATCAAGTGGCTTCGTGACTTGTCTGGAGGGATTTCCATTAAAAAAAAAAAAAAAAAAAAAGTATGACTGCGGCACCCATTGAATTCTTCCCTCATAGCTGAAAGATGATTTAGGGTTGGGCGGCACAACACAGATGGGTATGTAATGCTTAAGAAAAAGACCAGGAACAGTATATCGAAGAATACTGTTCCCAGATACACTATGGTCCAACAAAGCTTACTGCAGTGACTATATCCCTGTCACAGACAAAGAAAACCGTTTTAACTTTACTCCTTGTATACGTGATTACCTACCCAGCGTTTACTTGCAATTTCCTTTTAGTTTCTCGTTTAATATTCTTAAAATTCTATATTTTTGTTCCAACAAAAAAAAAAAATTAAAATAAAAAAACTTTAAGGACACACGTCTAATGAACGATGATAGTTTCATACCTTTTTCAGAAATATTTTTCTCTTCGAAACAAAGGAAAATCTTAGACGAATCTGTATTCGTCTCCCTATACAAAAATAAATCCGATTCGACAAGTTATTTTCCAGAAGAAATCAACCCAAATTACATTTTATTTTTCTTAAAATGGACCAAAGCTCAAAATAAAGTGGCCATTCAGAATTAATATTGATTTATTTAAGACCGGATCTATTTGACTAATTAGAGAATCAGACCAACTTAGTTTATATATATTGAGTTACTGGTAAGCGATCATTACTGGCTCTCGTAATGCCAGGTAACCCTGCTCAAGGGGTTATATTACACTGCCAACTTATAGGCAAGATTATTTATAAATTATAAATTTGGTAAATCATAAGTTAGATACGCAATTGGTTTGAATTCAGGTCAGTTCTAAAAGAAAAAGAAACTGCCCACTCGCCAAGTCATTGAATTGACTATGAAATCTTGCTAATAAAGAGACTTCAACCTATTACAAGTAAACTATATATTGCATTTCCTAATTGCATGTTCCTATCTTCATGCTGTAGTTAGATTTAGAGGACCGGATGCAAGACATGTACAATCTTAATTTAGGATAAACCATGGGCATCATAATGGCGTCCAGAACAGGTATAGAGTACCCATCAAAATTGTACGAATTAGACCAGTCTGCCTTCCCGATAGGGGCACCTCAGGCGATAAACAAACCTTTTGAGAGCCAGAGGTACATGTTTACCGTCCTCAAAAAGAAAAGTTAATGCCTGGGAGGATTGTCTTTTGAGCAAAACCAGTACCCATATAGCAAGAAAAAGTCTAGTCAATTTAATTAACAGTTTGGAAGTTTTATACAATTACAAAAAAAAAAAAAAAAAATTTTTACACTGATCCATTCGGTGAAAAAGTAAACTATAAATTAATAATTCAATAAATAATTAATAAATCACTTATTCGTCACTCGGACATTGTTTAGTTCAATATCAAGAAATCCTGATTCCTTATATAATCACAGTCCCTAATTATTCTAATCCGTCCACCATTTGAGCCTGTAATATTACAAGTAAAAGTTAATTTGACCATAAGATCAGCTCAATCAAACTTTTGAAAGTGAAGATGTGTAATAATTCAAGTAGTATGAGCAGAAAAGGGGGGTATATTTTGAGAATCCATATATTAATACATTGCTGCATTCAGGTTACTCCGACTGCTTTTATTTATCTTCCTCCCACAAAGATAGATGTGAAAAGGTCGTGAGAGTGGGATTTGAAAAGCCAGCGCCCGAAAATGGGAGCACTGGCTTACAAAAATGCCTGGGAAGTCCCGTCGGCATTTCCCAGTAGGGGCGCCTCAGGCAGTAGACAATAAACTTACTCCTCTCCAAAGAGAGGCAAAGCCTGGGAGGGTGGACCTAGAACTGCACAGGACAAAACTACAAACCGGCGGAATCAAGACCCAAAGGCCAAGACGACACCGGTCTATAGGGTGTAGCGTCCATCGGAACAGATACTACACTTTGATCTTGGCCAAAAGGCCCAGACGACTGCTATTCTCATCTTTGTTGTTATATTCACGTTTCAGGTAATGTAATCTCTGACCTTTCTGAAGTCTATCTGTTTCGAAGTCTGAAACTTGTACAGACTTATAGCAAGTTACTCTACACTCGATTAGGCTTAAAGCTCCCAATATTCATAGAATTGTCCACATGGACATGTGGCATAACAGGTTATGGCGTTAATTATCAGCTCCAAAAAAAGGAGTGAAAGTTAAATTTTTACTACAAGCGATAATGTACAAGAAATTTGCACTCCTACCCGATAATGGTAGATTGAATGAGAACTCCTGCAGATTAAAGGGTTCAGTTCAAAATTCTGTATAGATGCAAAATTATTTATCCTCGACTAAAAGAAATCCAAAACCTACTACTGTGACTATCAACGTCACATCTTAAGCCCTATTTTCTCGACTACGGCAAGAATTAAGTTTCATAAAGTTATAAGACAAATGCAAGGTGCAATTTTGAAGAGTATAGCTATGTTACCCAGTATAAGCAGGTGCTTTTTGGTATCTCACTGCAATCCTATAAAATCCTGATTTACGTTAGCTACCCCTCTTTGCATGTACCCTCCTTCATGTGTCCAGATGTTTATTTGCCATCCATAACTATCAGAGCTACCCGGTGCATAAGTAGCAACTCTACTAAAACTTCTATTTCTCTCCCCCCCCTCCCAACAGTCTTCTCTCTGGACATACAGACAACTGTAATTTATATAATAGATTCCTCAAGGAATGAGTTGGCATTTTCTTTCCAAATTAGTACATGAAATGGCTGAACCCCCCCCCCCTCCATGACGAAACTTAGCCCAGTTGACCCCCAAAGACAGAATAATTCTTTATTCTAGATACTCATTTGAGGCAACGCTTATCAAGAATATACCAACTTGGATGTTTTTGTTTGTTCGTTTTTTTACTTTTAGCTGGATATACAGAAACTGCCCTTTATAATAGATTAAACTAGAACATCCATAGGTTTTTTTGTTTTTTTAAATGTATACAGGCAGAAGTAAATTAATAGTATACACGTCAAAAACAAAAAAATGCTTCGCCAGTGTTCGCATTCACTATTTAGATATGTTCAGAAAATCAGGATTCCGTCAGTAATTTAATTTTTCAGGAATAAATCATTTCTGAACCCAAACAAAAACCATCATTGACTTATAGAGTGAAGAATTTTTTCGATTTTATTTTAAGCGATGGGTAAATGAGGTGGTTGTCTATCTTGCTATCTTGCTTCCCCTCACCAGTTGAAATGGTTTTGTCTTGGGCTATAAAACAGCACATGTTTTCTCACTAACTTTTGCATGATGGGATGTAAGTACATATATGTATACAAACAAATACACATTGGTCTTTATTATAGAGTGGAAGATCAGATTAGCTTAGTATAAGAATGTTTAAATTGTAAAATTATTCAATGAAATGGTATAAGATAAAAATGATCAGGGCGAAATTTTAGATTTTATCGAGGCCTCGTTTTCATTTTAGTAAAATATTTTATCATGAACAGATGTCTGTTTTAGTTATGTTTTTTATTATTTAATGGGTCTCTGTTTGTAATAAACATTTAAGAATCTTTTATCCAAAACTGGTTATACTTACCAGCAACAATAGCATAATCGCAGCGTCCGAGATATAGATCCATGTTTGCCATTTGTATGGCACTGATACTCGAGCAGCAAGCCGTATCAACGCAATACGACGGTCCGCTCAGGCCAAGAATCGAAAATATCCGGTAGATGAATTCAGATTTGGTGTTTACTGTTAGATAAAAAAAAAATTTAATTAAAAAAAATTTAATGACCTTTAGAACTTCAAATACGTATATTTGATTTTAATGAAATTTAAACCATAGGTATAAGACTAATTCAGAGAGTTTAACATTTCAGTTGCTTTCGACTATTAGGGGGCAACACCGGAAGAGGGGGGGGGGCGGTAAAAAAAAAACAAAAAAACTAAACAAATATGGTGTTATGAGTATAGTGAAAAAGTACATAGCGATCCTCATTCAATCCCAAGCAACGCCGGGTCTTCCTGCTATGTTTTTCTCAATACTCGTTTGGAAAAGGAGAGAAAAAAATCCTCATAAAGAAAAAGTTACGGAGTGATTCATCTTTGTTCCTCTACGCGTTTCCTTTTTCCTCTTATATAAATCTTTGAAAAAAAAATCCTCATTATAGATAATAATGGCAGTGTGTCTAACATTATTTCACTGAGATATATATATTTATATACATACACTCTTGCATATATATATATATATATATATATATATATATATATATATATATAAGGAGAATGACTAGAGTTTAATGAAGCAAGAGTTTCACAATCCGAAATCTGATTAGACATTGCTTAAATACATTGAAAATGAAAAAGTATTCCTTGGATAAGCAAAGAGATTGGAGTTTCGAAATTGTCCGATAAGAGGCCAGCCTTGTCAAGGTTTTAAAGTCTAGTTTACAACTAGCTAGGAATTAATCGTGGATTCATAGTTCTGAAATGCGAATAAGTATCAGTGCTCGTAGAGATCAACTATACATTTGTCATTAATGAAATTGATTAAGTATTTTTAAACATTGGACCCTGACTTTAAGATGAATCAAGGGAAAAATCTCTTAACCTCGAGGCAAATTTCTATAGTAAATGTTGATAAAATTAAGCAAATGTATTAAAAATTAAAAGCGTTTCTGGGAGTTATCTGACGAGATATTTAACAATTTCATCTATTGATATTGTACTAGCAGGACCCCGTGGAATTCCACGGTTCCTTCTACATCAACCTGTATAATTTACAGTTGATATTACTTTGAAATTCAAAATGTCAGGGAGGGGGGCATACTATTAATATTCAAATAAAATTGAACTTTTTGAAATTTATTTAAAATTTTACTGTTTTAGTCAACAGGACTAAAATTTGATTTTGGAACAATTTATTTTAAAATAAGTTTGGAATTTTTATCTTGGCGACATCAGATTAATCAATCACTTAGTTGATCAGACGATCTTTTTTTTTTTTTTTTTAATCAGAATGTGAAAGGTGATAACAGACGTACATGAAATGCCTTGGCATATTAATATTGTATTAGGGCTTAACAGAGATAGATAAACGAAATGCCTAAAGAGGTAGGTTTATAACAAATCAAGGGAGGCGCGAGAGCGCTCTATCCCTTAATAGACTTCAAAATCGGCCTATGCTAGAAATCTCATTTCTTAGGTTCTATAAGTGTGTAGAATTTCAGCATCATTAGTCAAGGAAACCCGGAGATCCAGAAAGGTCAGACATGATTGTGTTATCCGTGTGTACGTACGTATGTGCCACCCTGTATCTCATCAACTATTTGATGGATTCAGCTGATTTTTGGCAGAGATAGAGGTTCTAGTGTCTAGTTGATGGCATTTTAATTTCAGTTTAACATATACCTTAGTTTTCCAGAAAAAAAACCAAAAAAAACTTAAATGACCATTGTATTAGGGCATAGCCTTTACAAAAGTAGTGACATTCCATGAAATGCCAGTATACTGAAATCATATGCCCTTAATAGGGTTAAGATGAAAATTCATATACACTAAATGTACAAAAGCAAGGAAATTCCCAAATTTTTACACTTATTGTCATTAAGGGTATGCGAGCACAACAGGGCTATGTATTTTACTGGTAGGAATTTCTTCAGCGCACCTCACACTTCATCCACTCAGGCATAGAGATTTATACTGTAGTGATGTGACAATGAAATGGTTTGGTTGATATGTAGTCATACCCTTAATTAATGACAAAAGTAAAAATTTGGGAATTTCTTTGCTTTTGTACATTTAGTGTATATGAATTTTCATCTTAACCCTATTATGGGCATATGAGTTCAGTATACTGGCATTTATCATGGAATAAAAAGTTAAAGATTTTCAGGAACTCTGGTTTAACACAACTTCAATAACTTTGGTAAGTTACTCACCATAGACGGAGTTTCCAAAGCCTCTGCCGAGTTCTTGATCCTCACAAAAGTTAATTGCTAAATAAAGTCCAGTTCGATATTTTGCCAGAGTTTTCCGGGGAATTCCAGAGTCTACGATGCATTCATAAATCACTTCTAGCAATACCTGCAGCATACAAGGCATCTCCATTGCCTGCAATAACATTTAAATGCAAATAAAGGTTTTATCAGAGTGTACATGCTCCCAAAAGATAGCGGTTAATTTGGCTATCGTTTGAAGTAGCTGGATTTAATATGGAGACTTGGCATTTAAGTTCCAAATATAGGTTTTAAGAGTACAGTGATGCGTGTTGCCAGTGTTTAGGGCAAGGTAAGTATTGCGACCCCTAACCAATAGACTTAATTCAAATATAAATTATACACATGTTACAAAAGATTTGCGACCATAAACAAAACAAAAAAGATTCTTATAGCTGCCACAATGTTACAGTACGCTCAGAGAAAACATCCTTGTGTCAGATTGGTGCAAGCAAGTGCATCGACTTTTAAAGGAGGATGCAGACGTTGGTAGAACACAAGTGGGTCAACAGATTTACAATGTTTTCGTCATATGGGTGCACACATAAGTTGCTTGTCTCCGAAGCCAGCCAGATTGGACATCGAATCTGCTAATCCTTCCGGCTGTCTTAGCCCTGTCACAACTAAAAGTGAAAACTGAGAATGCAATAAAAAGCTAACTTTATTTTTGTAACGCAGAGTTAACGATTACATAATACAGTCGTAAAGCCATAATCTGATAACTTGCCAATTTTTTCCAGGAATTCTAAACATAAGCAGTTGGACTATTTTACATGAAAATTGTAGTCATATATACATATACATATAAGTAAAAAAGATAAATACATCTTTATATTATATCCTATCATAAGTCAATGCTGGATATACTAGATCGAGCAATAATATAAAAAGGAATGAACATAAAAATTGGATAAAATACAATATTTATTAGATCAATTAATTCAAGGAATATGAATTTTTCTTTAATCCATGAATTTTCAAGACTAAGTTCTTAGGAAAATCAGAAGAAAAAAAAATTTGACTGAATTACATTCCAATCTTCATCTTATATCTGCTTTATCTATCTGAATCCTTGGATATTTACATACATTTTTTCATTGATGATTTTTTTTTTTTTGCTCATAATTTATATTTTCAAATATTTGTTAAACAGTAATACAAATTTAATTGATTTATTCTTATAAAATAGTTTTATATTCCTCGTTTGAATTAATTGTTCTAATACTAAATTTTATCCAATTTTTTTTTTGTTTTATTTTTTTTTTTTTACACAGAATGCCGGATCACTTTCAATATACATTAGATAATTGTTATTACCATTTTAATGTAAAATGATCCAACCTTTTAGAGTTTAGAATTGGGGTTCTTTGGTTAGTTAGCTCAGTGGACATCCGACACTAGTCATTGAAGTAATCTAGCATTAGGGTTTCGAATCTGGGTCGATACGTCTTGGCACACTTGATATTCGGTTTGATATGCTTGCATGTAGACATTAGTAAACTAAAACAGATTTATGTTTTAATTCATAACAAGGAAGACTAGTTTTAAATTAAAATATTGTCAAAGATTTAGACTAAGAGCCGTATTTTAGCATTCATTCTAACTAGATATGCCATGATTATGACTGCATAGGCAAATAATTATGTTCTTTTCAGATATATTTTATATGGTTCTTACCTCTGCAGGTGAAATATCAAAAAAACAATTGTCAAATTCTCCAAGATTATTCAGGGTTCCAGATCTCGGTGGAAGGTTGAAAATGCCGGGTGGCCAACGAGTTTCGCCAATCATGTCAACTTTACCCATTAGGTTTTCCCAAAACATCTGAAAAGGATTCTTCTCTTCATTAGAAATAGATACAAATATTTTTAATCGAATGTTAATGTTGCCTTAAACAGATTATTAAAGTCGTACACTATTAACTTATTAAATACATAAAAAATAGTTAAAAAAATTAAATCTAGACTGGGTTTATTTCACAGGTAGATAAAAGGGATAAATAAGCATTGATCTGGTATTTGGAAACTTTTTTTTTTTTTTTTTTTTTTTTTTTTTAAAAAGAAAATAATTCGGTTTTAGAACAGCTTTTCAGAACAAATTATGTTCGAAACATTACACAACTTTCAAATGTTCGAACTATTCTTTAGCTATTTAATAACTGGATTATCCATTTAAAACTTGTAGACTTCATTACAAAGTCTATAATTTGTAAAAGAATTGATAGTTGGACTTCTCGGAAGTTATATAAGATTGAAAATAGGTTTACTGTATTTAAAGCTATGATTGTGATTTAAACGCTTTTACAGAAAGTGGATTTTAGCTAGACAAGTCATCGATATGAACGATTTTCAACTGAACTTTGTTTAGTGGGATGAGGTTAATTGATGATAAACAAATTCAATGAGGGCAGTGCGGGATTTTGAAAGCAGCTACGTCCTAATAATTTGCAGGAGAGAGTTGATTCCAATTGGATTTTATATCCATTTCCAAATTTTAAAACAGATCAAAGTAAATTCGTATGAATCAGAATACTTTGAGAGACTCAATTTTGTTGGCATTGGTTTCCAATTATTTCTAGAATCAGGTACTTACAAGAGGGATCAAGTAAAGGTTGCTATCATCCTGATGTTAAAGTGCTGCTCTGAAACTGACAGGATTCGAACCTAGCACGCTCAGTATCCACTTAAAGAGTGGAATTAGATTGTGGTAATCCAAAGTTGTCTCACCTAGACCTAATAAAGTAAATTGCGTTACTTCAGTTCTTCCAAAAAGTAAATAGGATAATCAGTGTACAGATCCACAAAATACTTTGAAGGAAAAAAAACTGGTTCATGATACTTTGATCATTTTAATAAGTATAAAAAATAAATACTTCACTGAAAAAACAAAAACAAAAAAAACAAATGCTGCTTGTGTAACTAAGCCTCATTACAGGATTCAAAAATTGTTAGAGTCTGCATTCATATACATTCAATATATGAGTGCAGATTAACACTTTAAACCCCGTAAGTTACACAAGACACTTGAAAATGGATACTCCAGCTAAAGAATAGTTCGGACATTTGAAAGTTTCGTACATAATTCGCCCTGAAAAGCTATTCTAAAACCGAATCATTTTCTCTGATTAAAAAATAATGTAAAATATTAATTCGTTCCCAAATACCAGATGAATGCTTATTTACCCAATTTTTTTACGATTCCTCAACTGCAGTTGTCACTCGTAATAAATTTATTTTAAAATAAACCTAGACTAGATTTAATTCTTATAAACTATTTTTAGGTATTTAATGTGTTAATATACATAATCATTACGCATCAGTTATATTACTATGTATAATATAAAATCTTATTTTGTAATAAAATATATTCTGTGAACTTTATGAAAAAATACTATTTTTATTGTACCTTTTGACCATTGTATCACATTTTGTAATTCAGCAGGTATTTAAAAATATAGGTCCAAGAAAAAACTCGGATCTGGATTTGAAAACCCAGGAGTGGCAACCCTGCACAATTGTTTACGGTTCATCATTCGGTTATGCTTCGGGATAGAAACCAAAAGCATTTCCGGCTTCAATCTTATTCGAAATCCGAACAGTTCCAGTTTAGAAACGTTCACGAACCGAGGTTGACTATATAATAGTCTTAAAATCACTATGTTTTAATTTTATCTTACTATCACGCATGCCTTGAATCAATTGCAAATGGTCACCCAGAGGTGAAACATTGGTCTTTTTGCATCGATTAATTCAGTTTCTATCTTCACAATAGTTCGATCAGTAAAGATCGAAGGATGCTAATGATTCATCGATGGTGCTTCACCTAGGTCAATAACTTAGAATTTTAGTAAAAGTCTTACCTGCACATTATCAGACTTTGGGAGTCGGCAGGCAATGCCACCAATGAAGGAAGAGAGACGTCGGTCTAGAGTTGGCTGGAAGAAAAATTAGAAAGAGCAAAGTCAAGAGTTATTTGGTAGAAAAAGTATAGCGAGACTTAATGTTGGTACTTCTCCAGCCGGAATTCACATGAGCCCAAATGTTTCCAACTCTGATGTACATAAAAAAAAAACGAAAAAGGCCGAAGCAGTTTACGATTTCAAAGAAAAGTGGTAAAAAAGTTGCAAATGCAAACAAATGCACCCTTTTTGCTAGAACTATCCTTTAACTTACCGTATTTTACGGATAAAGAAAAATGTTTGAAGATTTTTTTGACCGTGAAAAATTTTTGCTGGTAGAAGCTAAGAATAAGGTGGGTTAGGGTAAATTTTTTAGCCACTCCCAATCAAAATGAAGTTTAAGAAAATTTCCACTCTTCAGGACTTTATGTATGAAGTTCACACAATAGGATAAATTATTTTATAGCAAATGTGTTCATTTTCCTATCCAAATCTAGAATGATCCCTTATTCCGGACCCCAGCTACTGTTGCAAAGATGGGCCATATAACTTTTGCTGTGTGTGGAGGGGGTTCAATAAAGGATTATTATATACCCTATTCAAAATTAATATGCAAGATAAAAGCTGGTTATTAAAGTTTTTTTAAGTGTTTAGGGGGTGGGGCATTTATCAAAAAAAAATAAATAAATGACGCAAGACTCATTACTTGAAGCTTACGAAGACTAAAAGCTGCCCTTTAGCCCCAACCTAACGTCCAGGGTGGCAGTCGAGAATAATGGCATCTGGTTTAAAACTAAATTCAGCTTCACCCGATATAACAGATGAGAGCAGAGTTGATAGAGCAGAGTTGATAGAACGAAAAGTCTTAAAATAAAATTCGGGCACAATTCCGAACAGATGATGCGGTCACCAGTCTCAACGGTTGCGGGTAAGTCCTAAAGTAGGCGATCATTCTACGTTAAATTAAAATTTAAAAGTGGACATCTATCATTCTAAAAAAAAAAACATAAAATAAAAATTCCAAATAAAATAAAGTAACTAAATAAAATTAGTTTAATATCACAATCCCGTGGAAAGTTAAAATAAATTTAATTGTTCTAACCCACTTTCCCACCCGCAAAATCTCAAATACACCTTTGGGCTTCACACCGTAAATTGGAAATTATAGTTAAATACAAATAAGGTAATATGGATTCTTGCGGGTTATTTTAAAAACCGTAAGCTAATTAGTCTTTATTTAAATGTAAAGATTTCCTGTTCTGGAATGTTTAATACATAGTTAAGAGGTTTTACTGTTTTTTGCACGACGACTCGACAGCCGTCTGTTTCCGATGTTTCGTGCTGACGGGCAAAGCAGCCGGGTTGACTTTGCAAATATAATATACTAGCGGAACCCGTCGCCAGGGAGAAAGTACTACCTATTGCATGACGTCGAATAAAAAAAAGAAATGGCCTATTGTTGTCCCCCACTCTACCGTGTTCGCGAATGCTATAAATTAAGAAAAAGAAAAGTGGTAGTGTAGAATGGGATCGAACGCTGAAACTGGCGATCATGAAACTTGCCTTCCTACCGACTGCGCCACTGTTTCGAGTTAAAGATTCATGTGAAAATAGGTTAATTAAGCTAAGCTTGATTATGGGCATGCGTGTTATGTTAAGATTCAGCAATGAAACGGTTTATGTCATTTGTAGATGAAAATGACTGGATTTGGGCAAGTTTTCTATAATATGCGTGTTAAACGTATGATTTTGAAAATGTAAATGTATCGGGGTCTACCAGTATCTTGGTGCTTATTGAATTGAATAGGAAGTCGATTCGATCAAGGAATTGTAGCCGCCATGTTGAATGAATAAATGTTGCAGGAACTGTGTTCGTTAATTTCATTCGCTTAATTCCGGAATGACTATAAATATAGGTAGAATTGGAAATAACGTAATCTGATATTCGCGGAAAATCACCGGAGTGAACGGGAGCGGTTATAAGTGTTTGCGTATTGCTTTATATTATGTAGTAAATTAATAACAGGAAAATAAATAAGAACTGGGTTTTTCGTGAAAATGAAACCGTGCTTATTAGTTCCCGGTGTCGATGAGTAGAGTGATAGTATAGAATTGTTAGGGAGAAAAGTTCTTGCTACCACCTATATGGAGTTGGTTTTTCGGAGAGACGTGGATGGTGGGCCAAATGTAATATTTAGTGTCATATAGAAAATAAATTTACTAAAACACGCTCGAGTGAATAAGTGTAGTATAGTGGTGAGTTTAGTAGCCTGTGATGCATGTGGTTATTTTCCTATACTCCGAGAAGGTACAGTGGAAAAAATGTCTCTACTTATATATATATATATATATATATATATTAGCAAAAACAACCCGCCCTCCGGGAAGCAGAAACAATAGTTTTCTTTACAGAAAAAAACATTTGACATTATGGTCATTTGAAGGAAAACAAAAATATGATTGTCGTGTTATTTGATATATTATAATGTTGGGAAATTTCCTGGATGAACAGTCAAATTTTATTAGAAAAAAAAAAAAAAGAGAAAAAGGTTGATTGATATGGTCTTTAAGATATTCAAAGTCGAGGAATTTTTTGTTTCAGCATAAAAATGAAAATGAATTTCCCATAACTGGTTATATAATGAAATGAATAAATAAAAGACTGGTCAAATAAAACCATTACATATTACCGAGTATTTCGAAATGGTACCTTTGTGTCTTTCGCCTTTATTATTAAAGACAAAAAGACTTCATGAATAGTAAAAAAAATTGTTTAATTGTAATTTAGAAAGATTAGGTATTTTCATCTTCATGACAAATGTTAAACATCAAGTTTTTCAGGGTAGTCACATGTAACCGCCTAAAAAGTAGAATTTCATTGAGGTGGGGCTGAGGGTGTCAACAATACCCAAACTTAACATTTTTATTTACGCTTTAAAAATAAGATATTTAATTAGTTAATTTTAAAGTTTTTCTTTATTAACAGGAAAAGTAAATACAACTAAAATCAATTGCTTATAATTTAAAAGTATGTACAGTTAAATATAAGATTAAGAAATAAAATATGGGTAAATTTGTAGATTAAGAGCCGTCGCTAAATCTCCCTACTCCAAAATGAAATTCGGCTTTTTTAGGCGATTACGTGTGAAGAGTGAACATTAGAAAACGGAAATACGAAAAATAAACAATTTTAGAATTTAGAGTGGTCGATCAGTCTCATATTTAACGTAAAATGCCCCATCTCCGGACCATTCTAACTTTAGGAAAAAAAATTTTAACCGCTAACCCCAAGTCCGACTGTCAAGGTCAGAAAGCAACACGTAAAATATGAAAAAAATATGAAAAAAAACGCAACAGATTTAGCTCCCATTGCATAAAAAAAAATAGTTAACTGCCCCTAAAACGCTAGAATGGCCCGGAACTGAGGGGGGGATAATCTTAAATTAAATGGATATACGAAACTGATCTCTATTCTAAAATAAGAATTTTTTCCCATATTTATGCCAAGTTTTTAAGAGTGTTCATACGTAACCGCCTAAAAAAAGAAATATCTATTTGTTTTGTAGAAGTTGGGGGTGATTTAACAGAGGGTGTTAATCTACACTTATACTATGAATCTTTTTCTCGTAATTTTGACAGTATAGTGTAACGGCGGTTTGTAAACATTAATAAGTTTATTTTTCACGAAAAATTTAAAACTACGAAAATTAAATGCTGGAATAAAAAGTATTTTTTAAGCGTTTAGTTGTAATGAATGCTGCTACTTTAGAAAATACGCTTTAAAAAATGGTTTATAATGATTAGGCAAGTTTTTAAAAACTTACCTTTCTTGTCCATTATGCTACAAGAGAGGGGGCACACGTCCTTTAAAAAGCAATGAACATGGTTTCGATTTTTTGTTACAACTTTAATTACTGGTAATACCGACAAAACTATTCCAATATATAAGCAAATAGGGCAATCAGATTATAATCGAATAACAATTTATTTTAAACTGTTTAAAAATATGCTAATTAGGTAAACAATAGATTTTATTTGCAACTTTGCTTGACTATAGAGTATTTCAAAATATTGTGTATGAATTATTTAAATTAGCATTAGCTGTTTTATTGGTAATATAGTAGTGATAAAATATTTCGCATTTATTCATTTAGATATATATATATAGCAGCCAGCAGTGATTGGCCAATGTGCATAAATTGTAACACTAAGATGTATAGATGGCTCATATATACAAACTAATACCAACTTCTATATTGTTTAACAAAAGAGTCGTCAAATGAAAACAAATAACAGCGATATATATTTAAGTCATCTACACTGTTGGGTGTAGGTCACCGAATATTGAGTGTCACACTGAACGTAAAAGAAAGGTCGGCTGCTGAAAGTATTTTTTTGCGCAGTATATCTTCCAATGGAGATAGCCGTGCTCAGTGTCAGTTCAGTGGCGAGAGAGAAGACATTTTTCTTCGTTAGTTCCTGGAAGCTCTATGATTGCTGTGTAAATCCAAAAGGGTCTAGATGTCCTTTAAAAGGTTCGGCCAAAAATACGCCTAGGAGTGATTGATCACATTGTGACTAAACAGCCCCCCAAGGCTGCTCTCCGCATGAGGAAAGAAATGTTAATGGCTGCTACAAATGGATGTAACCAAAACATCGCTTTGAAATGTAATGCACACGTAGCGTATGCAAAACAGATTCTAGTTTTTAAACAAGGTCTTTTTCAGATATTCTAGGTAATGTCTATGATAAAACCGTTTCTAAATGTCTGAAGAGTTTTGAGTTCTTAAATGATTATGAAATGTTCGCAGCTTTTAATACCAAGTGGCAATATTAGTTTAGTGTTTTAAACATTTAGACAATTTTCTTGTACTCTGGATGTAGTTTGTTTTACAGCGTATCAACCCTTTTCGGATTATTTAATGCAAAATCCGGTCATTTTAATAAAAAGTTTTTATGCTTAAAGTTTTTTATATCTTAAAATATTTATTTATGGCGTTTGGTTTTGATTGTTTTGTAGAGGAAAATTGGTTTTGGCTTTGCAGAACATGAGTTTTGCGAAGAGAAAGAAAATATGTTTGGTGCATTTTAGGTCAGGATGCCAGTATTTTCAGACTGGCTTGATCTGATAGCACCAGTCAGTCTGGAAGTTATAAAGATAACTTAATTAAGTTAAGAATAAATCGAGTATTTAGCTGACGAAGTGAGAGTCTACAGCAGAAATGGGTAAAGACATCGCTCAAAGTGAAAGTACGCAAGTGAGTTCTGACTACTTGTTCTATTAAACAAAAATAGAATAAAATGAGTTTTGCCGAAAAGTTTACTTATGCGTACTAAGACAACGCAGTCTTTGTTCAAGCCTAAAACTTAGATTGAATAGTTAAGTTTAAGTTTCACTTTTAGTTTGAGTTTCGTTACGAGTGAAGGTCACAAAAGTATGAAGTTGAAATAGGGTGGTAATTGGTAAAAAGGTTGGGAACAACTTTCTATAGAAAGATTCTCAACCTCTTACCTCAAAGTGATGAAACGACGTGGGATTCAGCAAAAAGAACGCAAAACAATTTTGGCTCATTAATACCAAAATACATATAGATTAGTTAAGTCACTTATTTTATCTATAGTTTTGAAAACTGACGCTTTTTCCAGTGTTAAGAGCCAGGAAAATAGTTTTTTGGAATAAAACTTCGGTAACTGACGTTCGTATGAAAGTAGGAAAGAAAAAAATCTTACCAAATCCGTAGACTTAGTAGATGACGTCATCTGGAAAGAAATTTAAAAATCCATTAAAAAAGTTGCCATTTTCGCACTTCCGTTAAGCATGCTTTAAGAAAAAAATTTAAGGGTTGGATTCTCCAATAGCAATGCACTTAGAAAACTGATATCATTGATAGACGATGAAAATTTAGAGCTTAG
The DNA here is from genome assembly GCA_963556195.1 of Sepiola atlantica. Lineage (NCBI taxonomy): Eukaryota > Metazoa > Mollusca > Cephalopoda > Sepiida > Sepiolidae > Sepiola > Sepiola atlantica. The sequence goes on along the minus strand of OY744516.1, from coordinate 205,210,376 downwards.
AAAGATTAACGGACTAAGAATTGCTGCGTTATCGTTCGTTAAGGATTTCTTGCAGTTCTAGAAGGTTCTTAGATATTGAGTCAAGTGTACAAAAAAAAAAAAAAAAAAAAAAAAAAAAAAGGGGCGTAATCTGGAATGGTACTTCGTTTAGAAAAAGTAGTAAAATATCACATGCAAAGTACACGTAAATTCTGTGGAAATGATGGCGTGAAAGAGGAACCATTGGTATTTGATCGTGCAAATCTTGTAGGAAAAAGTCGTCACTAGTGATGCTTGGTATTACAAAACTGCTGCCCTTACAGTTCGCAGTGTCCGACATAAAGAAATCTTTGGCGCTTGTATCGATAGGGTTTCAAGGGCAAGAGATAACTAAGTTAGTCAAATTAGCAGATATTGAGACAATTTAAGACGATGAAAACATAACTTATTGGACAGTTATGAGTTTGTTTAAACCTATAAGACGACAATGTTAAAAATGAATACTATACATGAACGATGATATTCGTAAACGTAGAATTCTTGAACAATGCAACTATTTTTATGGGTATATGTTACGACGCTCAGCAGAGGCGCGAACGGGGTCCAAAAAAAGAACGAGAAAGAGTTTAAAAACATAAATTTGCAACAAGTAAAGTTGACTTATGTCTAGAATAGACATTTTTCTACTTACCTATGTAATTTGTTTGTATTTTTACGTAGTATAAATGGCTTTTTATTAGATGTTAAAAAAATTGTTTTTTAAAACATCTACTTCCTCAAAGATTAATGGCGGCCAGTCGCTCTATATTATTACGTAGAGCGGCCATTTTGTTTTCTTCGCTGACGTCTGTCGAACTTAAATTTCTAATAAATAGCACTTCACACGGGTTTAAAATACAAACAAATAGCACATGCAAGTTTGAAACCAACTTTTACAGCTTACAGTTACTTTTATTTGTTGTATATTTGTTTTTTTAGCGTTTTTACTCTGCTGAGTCTCGTTAATACATTAATTTTTGAAAACGTATCTTATCTTTAATAAAAAATTTAAAAAAAAAAACGTTTAAAGACTTGTTCTTCGCATTTAATGTAAAACCAACTCCTATATTTTGTAAAAAAAAAAAAAAAAAAAAAAAAAAAAAAAAAAAAAAAAAAAAAAAAACCAAAAAAAAAAACCGGGTCGCCATAAAAATACAGCCTTTCAATAATTAAATATATTTGAGCCACCTACGCCGTTGGGTGTAGGTTGCCGAAAATTAAAACAGTGAAGGAAGTTCAGTGGCCAAAAGTATCCAAGCCGTGTATCTTCCAGTGGAGGATAGTCTTGCTGCTCGGCGTCAAGCGCATTTTTCCGTTGTGACAATCTGGGAGTAGTCCTTCAAAGTTCCGGTCGAAATGAATACACTCAGGTCATCGTGTGATGAAACCATCTCGAAGAGACTTCTCTCCGCAACGAAGAGATTGCAAATGTTTATGACAGCTACATTAGGAAATTTACTATTTCCTTTTGGGAGCAAATAAATATTTCAACGTATTTAGATGAAGCTTTGTAAATTTACGTATCAAATGCGATTGGTTGAGAATATATAATTATAGGGGACATCCGATATTTGTGATAAGGATTCGTTCGGAAAAGAAATTATCCATACAACCCGACAATATGGATATTAGGAGCGTTCAAGTACAATATAATTTGCAAAACGGTATTTACTAGTGCCTCAGTCTAGAATTTTTCACTGACTGAAAGATGAAGTGTAGTATCAGAACTCATACTACACATTGGTCCGAGCCCAAACCCTCGTTACTCATTCGAGTAATAAGCTTGTGTGTAATAAGAGCTACACAGCTTTGGAAGGGGGGGGGGCTACTGTCATACTAGCCCCGGTCGACTATCTTTAATTGAATTTTGGGCGATTGTTAACAATTTCCAGAGAAATGAAAATTTAGTCAAATAACTTACTAAAGGCTAGAGAAGTTTTTCTAACTACCTGGCCTATTTTCAGTGTTTTAAAGCGCTTTTTACGTTTTATTTTCTAGTTGTCTTGTGAGTCTTGTAAACCCGACGTATTCAAGATGGCGTGGAATTTTATTCTAAGTGAAACCTAGGCGTCGTCAAACTAAAAACTAATGCTAATAAAAAAATATACCGATCAGTTATAAATTTTTGAGCGGTAGGTTAGTTGCTAAATCTACGACATAGTAAAATCAAGCGCCATTTTGAATACGTCGAGTTTACAAGGTCCAAAAGACAACGATGAATATAATATATATATATTATATATATATATATATATATAAGCGTTTTAAGACACAAATAAGCATGTAATTACGAAAGGAAACACTAGTTACTTTTCTAACATATGTTGACTCTT
>OY744516.1:204980525-205200525 GCA_963556195.1 Sepiola atlantica | reverse complement strand
GTCTCCCTTGGCAGTGGTGGGGATCTTCTTAAAAAGATCCACAAAATGTTGCATTAAAACATTACCTAAATGCGGATTTCTTTGAACACGTGAAACACCGATAGTTAAATATCTACAAACATAAATGTGTAAACTGACTGCATTAATGTGCACAGAAATATTTATACATCGAATACGGTACCCACAATCAGGTTCCTTACCTTTTATTGTTTATAGTTAAAATAACTGTTTCGAACATCAGTTCGCCCGAGGTATTTATTAATGTGACAGTTAGCATCTCGTGCCCAAGTACTAAAGGTTTTGACCGTCAAGTGATTCCGCCTTATGTCCAAACAGCACATCCCACATTTGAAGATCTTGCAGCAGATATACTGCATGGGGATATTCAGCTGCAATAGAGGTTCCACTATGACCTCTTTTTTTATCCCATTCAGTCTTTTTTAGTTGATGTCAGTTGTTACCAACGAAAAGTTTTTTCTTGTAGCTTTTCCCATGTACTGGGGCATGGACTTGATTATATTGTCCTCGCTGTAATCTGCGTATTTGATACAGAAGTGATGGTCAGGTTAAAAGTTGCGACTGGGGTCATTCGATTGCTCCTTTGCTGGCATTGGCTTCTGCTGTTGACCAGCCTGGATTGTGAGGATAGTATAGGAATATAAAATATCATTCTAACATTCAAAACAACTTTATTAGACCATCCTGGTTGTGGTGCTAATAAAAGGGAATGAAAGAGAAGGGTGTTAGTAAATGAATACGTCCATAAGTATAGACGAAGACAAAGGGTTAGAGAGTCCATGTAATGTTGATAAATGCCTCGTTAGTAGGGGATAGGCAAGAGTTCATATTATGAGAAAGTCCGTACGTACGCAGATGTTAAAGTCAGGTCGTGTCAATGTGTGTATGTATGTATTGTTAAGTGTGCGGCTGTAGTCATGTTGGATCCTTGGGCTTTTTTGTCGAACTCAGGGCCAGACGGCCCAGGGGGGGGGGGGTCTGGTTGCGTCCGAGCAACGTGGATGACGAGCTGCTTACCTCTAAATCAGATAAGCACTGCGCAGTAAAAGAGCTTTTTCAGCAGTTTCCACACCGGTTCAGCACCCTGGGAAGAGATAGCTGTGTGCGGCAACCCTCCTCGACCTCGAGGTGTGGTGGGTGGTGGCTGTTTCTGAAAGCCCTTCGCACAAGACCTGGATAGCTGTTACGCTCATTATTTTCAACAGCGTATCTGGAGGCCTGTTTCCAGCATCTCTCCCGCTTAAACTGAGGTGCTACCGGATGAAGCATCTCTTGTTTGGGTCGAAGTAACATCGGGCGCAGCCCATCCCGCTCGGACCGAGACGTTGCCAGGTGCAACACCTCCACAGATATTGATCCTAGCCCAAAGACCGGATAAAAAAAAAAAAATTTTTTTAATTTCACCAAAGAGCGACACAAATTATGCTATTTTGAAAATTACCTACTGAAGAGTTTGACTTACCTACTAGACACCATTCCCGAGCGTCTACGGTCTCTCTGTAAAAGGGGTTCACCCTACAAGAGAACCCTGACCAAATATTCAGACTAACATAGTATTCGAAGCCCAAATAAGATCTCTTCGGTTTCACTACACACTGGCTCCTACGAGGAATGATACACCTTCTCCTAGTGATGTTACCTCAAGTAACAACACTTAGCTGGATAGTCCATCAAACCAGATGAATTCTTGTCCTGGAATCCGGTAAGACAAAGAGACCCCCCCCCCAAAAAAAAAAGATAGACTATAACATAATCAACTGATCAATTGGGAAGTGATAGTGGACTGAAGACCTGGGTATTCCAAGTTCGAATCCAGTCGGCTCCACAGTACCACTTTCACTTAGGGATGTTGGCAACCGATGTCTTTCCAGAAAGATTTCTAACTAATGCCAACAAGAAAGAAGAAGAAGAAGAAGAAGAAGAAGAAGAAGAAGAAGAAGAAGAACTGATCAATTGGAGATGAAAATGAATGTTCTTAACTTCTTTACAAACTCAACGCTTCAGGGGTAAAGGAGAACTTTAATGGAACACTCGAATATTTATGTATCTCATATAGAGATCAAGTGTCAGCCCCAGGAGGTAATCCTTTGATTTCTGAAAACTTCGACTGAAGTAAAATGTTATTATAAGAGTAGAGTGGTTATCGATTAGTGGTTATTTATTTATTTATTTATTTATTGAAGTGATTGTTGTGGGTTGTCAATCAAATTGTACAATGAAACGTTTAAGTTGTGATAATCACAAAGCGATTGTTTTGAAATGTCAATCATTTTGCAGTGAAATATCCAGAGTTACTAATCCTACCAAAGACTACTTAGATCTTCACATTGCCTTTGTTCAACACTTCGAAATTACGACATTCGGTGACGGTTAACTGGAGTGCGACTCATCATTCATACACACTGGAAAACCGAGAGGAAAAAACTAACATATGTTGTTGAACTGTTGACGAATTTGGAGCATTTAAGCAAGTAATGTCTGTTTTTGTTTGTTATTATTTCTTTAAAGATTACAACTTTTGCAATAGAATTCTGTTTAACAATACTTTATATATATATATATATATATATATATATATATATATATATATATATATATATATATATATATATATATATATATATGGGAAATGAAAAAGGAAAAAGGAAAAAAAACAAGAGATATCTTTTTAATATATTCATCAACGTTTCGTCTTTATTGTAAGACTTCCTCAGGATGATAATTTGAAGAAAAATGTCATGCAAGTACATCGAAATTTTGGGTTGACATGATGGGTTGATGAGTAAAAGTAGTAGTCGTGACTACTGTGAGCGCTGGAGGAGAGTCCAGGCTGCGAGAAGTCAGTAGTGTGTTTTTCCTTTTTCATTTTCCATTACGTCGGATTACTCTCATCCTTCCTTCTCACACACACACACACACACACACACACACACACATATATATATATATATATATATATATATATATATATATATATATATATATATAAATTAAAAAGTGAAATCGGAAGATCTAAAACGTAACGTTGAGTTTTAGGTCTTCCGCTTTTTTTTTAAAATTCATAACGTCGGATTTATTTTATCATTTTATTTATCATATATATATATATATATATATATATATATATATATATATATATTAGATTTCTTGAATGTGAGATGATATATATAATTATTTCCACAATCAGACAACGCCGCAGCCCACAACCTATGAAAAGAAACAAACCGGAAGTCCTAGACTCGAGTTTCGCCCTCCTTTGGGCTCATCAGTAGAACACATCCGAACTCAGGATTCGAAACCCGAGTCACTTGCATGGTAAGCGAGTACTCTGCCACTGAGCTACCTCGCCACATACAAGAATGTCTATTAATTTACACAGATTAAGCGAACCGCGGCGATGACCGACTGTGGAATTTACCTACTCTTTTCAACAAGGGGTGTAGTCATCCAACTACTATGAACCCAGGCCGTGTTCTACTGATGAGCCCAAAGGAGGGCGAAACTCGAGTCTAGGACTTCCGGTTTGTTTCTTTTCATAGGTTGTGGGCTGCGGCGTTGTCTGATTGTGGAAATAATTATATATATATATATATATATATATATATATATATATATATATATATATATATATATATATTATACTAATGATATTATTTATTTCTTTATCCCCAACCTTTTTTGTTTTTTATTCTTTAATTGTTCAAAGTGAAATGGAACTAGGTAATATGTAATTGTTATAAATACCATATTACCAGATTTTATCCTATTACGAGAAGAGTTTTATCTTTGAAAAACCATGGTTTAAGGATCAATGTAGGCCTTGCATCTGAACTTTCGATGTAATAAAATTTGTATTAATTTATGTAACTTTATGTAATTTTGTACAATTGTTTATCTTCATCTTTCTTTATTTAATATATATATATATATATATATATATATATATATATATATATATATATATATATATACCGAATTTATGAAGAAAATGTTAAGCCAATGTTTATGTTTTAAATCCGCGAATTTGTGAAACCGCGAATATATATATTTATATATATATATATATATATATATATATATATATATATATATATATATATATATATATATTTAGGGCTTTACACGCTCCACTACTTTTAGAGTTGTTCCTGCTCGTGCTCCAACGCCCAAAATTATAGCTTGCTCCTCTCACGCTCCCCTTTTTCAAAAAAGAGCCGCTCCAGCTCAAACTCCTATAAAAAAAGGAGCGGCTCGTTTTCAGCGCTCCATAATGAAAATGTACCTTCTTTCATAAACGTTCTATTTTGCCAATGAATGATCAAAGGATAGCGGTGGGCGTCAAAGGATCGCGTCAATATGGGTGGGGATGTCACTTTAAGTGTAAGACCGTAAGATAATATTTGACAAAATCTCGCTTATATTTTGAGATGTGCTAGGGTTATAGGAGAACATGTCGGACGAAGCATAGGATTATACGTAAATTCTCGTTTCCTGAGGTATACAATAGAAATAGAAAAATCCCTGAAGTATTTTTTTTAAAAAATTAATTTTCATTACATTAACAACCTATGTTTTTCAGGATAGGAAAATTTGACCCGATATTTTTTCTATTTATTTTAGAAGGAAATTTAAATTTGTTTTAAGTAAATAAAGTTTTACTTTTAAGCATTATTAGATATTATTTTTTTTAAAGAAAACATTATTTTGGGAGAGGAGTGGCAGTCAGGGCAACATTAATCGTCGTGTTGTTGTTGTTGTTTAATATTTGTTTGTTTTACGAACGTAACTATATATGTATACCGTATATTATTATTTACCACAGAGAAACGCGCAAGTAGTTTCAAACAAATCGATTTATCCATTTTTTTCAATAGTACAATTTGGGGCGAAAAAAATACCCAATGAAGTTTATTTTTTAAAGATTGAATTAAAAAAATATTTTTCATAAGTCGGCCAAAAAATATCAATAAATTATCAATGAACAATTCAGAGATCCATTTAATGGCTTAAAATTTCATACAAAATATCTAGCCTAGACCTTGGGAGTTGAAAAAATATCCGGCCAAGAATATTTAAAAATGTTAAGTTAATCTTGTAATGAATGTAGAATGTTATTTTTACCTAACTAGAAAAATGAATGTTATTTTTTTTATTTACATGAAGTAGGACTTTAAATAATACTAGTTGAAAAGTTTATATTTAAAGAAATTAAGATTTATAATAAAAAAACTTCAATCTTAATGCACTCTCATTATTAAAAATTGGTTACACGTTATTTCTTACGCTATCTGGTCCGGAAATGGTTGATCATTTTACGTTAAATTTATATAGGGAAGTGATCCCACACACTAAAGTCTAAAACATGGGGGGTATTCCTTTTTTGCGGATATTTTCCCAGGCTGTTTACATGTAATCGCCTAAAAAAGTAGAATCTCATTTTTATTTTTCGCTAAAATAAAAATACAATGGATTAAACTAAATGATCCAGTAATACCAAGTTTTCTTATTAAAAACAATGTTAGAAAAAATAAAAAAGATGCATTTTTTTAGAAAGTCTCGGTTTTATCGTAAAGAAGAACACATCACAAAATAATATGAATTTATAAAAAAATCAGTTGAAAATATTTTACGGCGTCGTATAAACTTTATAAATAAACTTTACCAATATACAGAGAGGCATTTAAAAAATGTTAATAGATGTATTGTAAAATTTTAGTTAACTTACAGTTTCGGGGCGAAAAAATATTTTTGTCGGTGTAGCAGGAGAGGAGACACTTGCGAAGATCCTACACTTTGAACAGCAGACAAAGACACAGTTCTATTTTCAAGAGTTATAGCGATATATGGTATTATTTCGTTGGGGTGGGGAATAATATATAAAGGGTAAGGGTCAAATGGCTTCAAAACAGATGCATTTAATAAATAGTTATGAAACAAACATTTCTTTAGTTATTATTACCCTTAAAGATTTTTAATACCTTTCTTTGAATAATAATAATAATAATAATAATAATAATAATAATAATAATAATAATAATAATAATAATAGCAGTAAGATTGAGTACAAAAATAAATTGTCTGTAAATTAAAAGAAAAATTGGCTTATTTATTAATCAGCAATAAACATCCTTGTCATAAATACAAAAAAAGTTCAAATCTATAAGAAAATAACTTTAAAGACATCTATAGACTAACTGGCGCATTTGAAGACATTTGTTGCCAAATTGTCTCCTGCTTTAAGAAAACTGTCCTATCAAAAATGTAACATGTAGATGTAAAAATCTACTTGCGTTAATAAAGAAAACCTGAGAAGTTCAAATGTTCTGTTTTCATGTGTACCTCTCTCGTTCTTTCTCCCTCTCTCTCCCTTCCTCTCTCCCTTCCTCTCCCCTCCCCTCTCTATCCCTATCTGATATGCATTTACCAAAGATATAATTTTTAAAAAGCCTCAAAGAGTTTAGCTGAGACTTTCTTTTCTTTTCCTTTTTATTGCTAAATAAAAAAAACTAATGTTTAAAAAAAAATCAAATAATTTTGGAGCGAGGAGCGCGGAGCGATAAAACCAAACTCTTTAGTCACAAATAGAGTTGCTCCCGCTCCACTCCCGGTGAAAATAAACTGAGACCTCTTCTTCTTTGCCCCAGCAAAAAGAAGCGTGCTCCTGGAGCGCGCTCCTTGTCGGAGGGCTGCGTAAAGCCCCGTATATATATATATATATATATATATATATATATATATATATATATATATATATATAAATTATATTATATATATACATATATATAAAAATTATATTATATATATACATATATATAAAAATTATATTATATATATATATATATATATATATATATATACATATATATATAAATTATATTATATATATACATATATATATAAATTATATTATTTTTTTTAACATGATTCACCTCAAATAAGGTAGGCCGCCACTGTAAACGTAAGGGGCTACTGAGAAAAAAGAAAAGGGGAGAAGGTTTGGGGGTTCAGCTTAAATTGGGATCTGAGCAGCGAGATGTCTGTTCACATTCGTTTTAAATTTGTGCATGTCAGTACTGTCGGGGAAACAGGGGACAGGGAGGAAGTTCCAGAGGCCAGCAGCACGAGGAAAGAAGCTATTTGAGTAGAATGCTCTCCGGCATCTGGGGACCTCCACAGTGAATGAATGAGATTTAGTAGAATGTCGAGTTAGTCTAGTGAATTTACGTCGAGGGGGCACCAGAGTAGCCAACTCATCGGAGCATAATCCATTAAAGTATTTGTAAAACAAACATAAGGATGCTACATTGCGGCGATGGGACAGGGACTAGAGCTTAGCTGACAGTGAGGGACCTATTAGGTTGACGACTCTTTTTTGGACTTTGTCAAGGAGGGAGAGACTAGTAGATGATGCACCAGCCAAGATGTGGCAACAATACTCCATGCATGGGCGAATGGTGGCTTTGTAGAGATACAGGATAATGTCAGGTGTAAGGAGTTTACTAGCACGGTAGATGGAGTGAACCTTCTTGGCGGCAGCCTTGGCAATGTCTTCAATGTATGTGTTCCAATTCATGTTACCTGTGAAGGTTAGGCCGAGGAGTTTGAATGATGAACTTTCAGGTAGGGTGTTATTTGCCATGACAATCGGTGGTTGGAGAGGCTTCTTGTAGTTATTGTAGGAAAGGAGCTTTGTCTTTGCGGCATTAAAAGTTACCAACCATTTATGACCCCAATCCACTACAGCCTGGAGATCATTTTCTAAAGATTCAGCCATTGCCTCAGATATGATCGCGTCTGTTTAGCCAACATAGCGAGAGTAAAGCGTGGTGTCGTCAGCAAATAAACCAATCTCAGGCACTATGTCATCAGGGAGATCGTTTATATAGATCAGGAACAACAAAGGTTCAAGAATAGATCCCTGGGGCACACCAGAATTTATGTCATATTGCTTAGATGAACGGCTATCGAGGACAACCTGGATTTTTCTTTTGTTTAGGAAGGATCTAATTATATTAAGTAGTTGCCCAGTAATACCGTATGAGCGTATTTTCAGGAGAAGCCCTTTATACCATACCTTGTCAAAGGCCTTGGATATATCAAGCGCTACTGCCCTACCTTCACCTGCCTTGTCGAGTGTATGATACATGCGTTCAGAGATGACCGTTCGGATGTCTGCAGTAGATCGTGCTTGTCTAAATCCATACTGGCGGTCAGATAGAAGTTTAGCATTAACTAAGTGCCGTACTATCGCTAGATTGATTAAGGATTCAAAGATTTTGGCAAAGATCGGCAGTAGACTGATTGGGCGGTAGTTCTGAGGGTCGGTTCTATTCCCAGAACTCTTGTAGACTGGTACCACAAAGGCAATTTTCCAGCTATCGGGGAAGCAAGATTCGGCTAGGCATTTATTGCAGAGTTTGGAGAGGACAGGGGCCAGTTCAGCAGAGCATTTCTTTATTACTATTATAGGTATAAGATCAGGCCCACAAGCTTTAGAGGTGTCAAGGTTTTTTATGATGTCTCTGACCTGGGATGGGGTGATGACCAGGTTATCAAGTGTGGCTTCGGTCCGCAAAGGTAATTCAGACAGAGGGTGGTTATCTGAGTCTAAAGTAGAGTTAGAAGCGAAACGCTGTGCAAGTAGTTCAGCCTTATCAGTGGCCGTGCAAACGACATCATTGTGGTTTGAAAGTGGGGGAATCGTAGATTGACCATTATTCACTACACTATTGTAGATTTTCCAGAAATCGCGAGTACCTAGTTTCTGTGACTGGATGCGTTTTTTTGTTAACTCATTATACCTTCTCTTCGCTTCGCCTATCACGGCCTTGCAATTATTTCTTGACTCTATAAATTTATGCCTATTAGTAGCTGACTTATAGCGGCCGAATTTACGGAATGCTTGTTGCCTCTCAGAAATGGCAGCTGCACATTCCGAAGTGAACCATTGAGGAGAGTGGGGCTTGCTAAAGAATTTTCGCATGGGGACATAGGCTTCAATGCCTGCTTTGACCTATTCAGTTTATTCGTTTGCACACTGGTTGGCAAGGAGTGAGAAGGTTTCCCTCCATGGGGCGTCACTGATGTGATCTCTGATTGACTCAAAATCAGCTTGCTTGTAGGATCTTGTTGTTTTGAGCAACGGTTCATCAGCTTTTGGACGACATTTTAGGGTGATATGTATCATTAGCACAATGTGCATCAGCATTCCCGAGTGGGCTATGAGCTTTCGTCACACAAGCCTCGAGTATTGAGGTCAAGAAGAGGTCTAGAAGTGAGGTTTGTTGGTCTACTCGATCGGGGATGCGGGTCGGAAAATCGACAGTCTGAGAGAGGGAGTGAGCTAAGAAGAAATTATACGTAGAGTTGCCGGCTGCGTCAGTAAGGCTGGAGAATCCCAACCAGTCGCGGTGGTGGACATTAAAATCCCCAAATACATGTATCTGGGCATTCGAGTCAATTAAGAGTGCTCTATCTATGCTTTCAGAGACAGATACATATATATATATATATAAATTATATTATATATATGCATATATATATAAATTATATTATATATATACATATATATATAAATTATATTATATATATATGCATATATATATAAATTATATATATACATATATAAATTATATTATATATATACATATATATATAAATTATATTATATATATACATATATATAAATTATATTATATATATATACATATATATATATAAATTATATTATATATATACATATATATAAATTATATTATATATATACATATATATATAAATTATATTATATATATACATATATATATGAATTATATTATATATATACATACATATATATAAATTATATTATATATATACATATATATATATAAATTATATTATATATGTATATAAATTTTATTATATATATATACATATACATATATATAAAAATTATATTATATATATACACATATATATATATAACTTATATTATATATATACACATATATATATATATAAATTATATTATATATATACACATATATATATAAATTATATTATATATATATACACATATATATATATAAATTATATTATATATATATATATATATATATATATATATATATATGTATATATATATATATATATATATATATATATATATATATATATATATATATATATATATATATATATATATATATATAGCTGTATTTATCTGGTATTTTAGTTTTTATGTCCGTTTAAATCGTTCAATTTGATCGGTCCCGCATTGTTCGTCTTCAGTGTTCTGATATTGAGTTGTTCCCAATCTTTCGAACTCAAATTACGCATGCCATCATCATCATCATCATCATCATCATCATCATCATCATCATCATCATCATCATCATCGTCATCATCATCATCATCATCATGATCGTCCGTTTTACATACTGACATGTGTTGGACGGCTTTTTGAAATTGACTTCTAAACTAACCGGTAAATGTGATTATTGATGACAAATTATTTTTTCGGAAATATACTTGGGAAATTAGTTTTAAATAATTTATTTTGGTTTATCTATTTATTTGTGACGTATTTGTGTTAAAAAAAATATTTAATAGAAGTTATAAGCATGTTAGGTTGTGTTATTATTAGTTGTGGATAAAGTAATAAGACGTCAGATATGTTGTTTAGGGACAGGAAGTAAGGTATCGGACCCTTTACCCACAGCCAATAATTACGGAAATTACAATGCTTATAAACTTTATTTAAAATCATTTTTTAACGCAAACACGTCACTAATTAGTAGGCAAACCAGAACAAATTGTCTTTGACAAATTTCCCAACTGTATTTCTTTAAAAATAATTTATTACGCCAATAGTAACGTTTACCAACAAACAAGGTTTTATATCAGAGATTACCAACTCAAGTGAAAATTTAAAAAAATGGCTTCACAGAACAAATAGAATGAACTCCTATTGGATGAAACACCGGTTGGCAGTCACTTTTTCACCGACAGGTGGCGCTGAAAAGCGACACCAGAGTTATCTGCCCTTCTTAATATAAAAACCGGTGTAAACGGAAAATCACCCTCTTGTCTATTCAATCGGCCTCGCAGAATGACACTGACACCAGCGCTCCATCTCGCTCTTTTCTCTTCAACTGGCCTCGGCAAAGCAACAACCAACACACGTTTCTTCCGTTAACACGTGTTTCAAACAACGGTAAGATTTATCAACTAATTTTCTTTGTGTGCGGCTTTCAAAGACTTTTCCCACGCCAGACTCATTTTCTTCACATACGCATCTCAAGAACTGTTTCTAATCGACATACATACACCACACACCTCATCATTCCACGTACACACACGTTCAATAAACCTTATTTGAACTACCTCATTTTGTTTATTAATTATTACTCTCTCTTTGCATGCAACATTGCTTGATTTAACGAACACGCTTATAGTCGGCGAACACGACCCTCGACACCAACAGTCGTCGAAACAATCTAAAATTAAGAGAATGTGTTTTGATTTTATTTACCGATGTGATTCATTGATTTGGAAGTAAATTTCGAAAAGCCGTTCAACACATGTCAGCATGTAAAACGGATACTTTTTGTTGTAGGAATATTTTAGTTTGGGAGTTTCAGCCGTACACACTGTAATGTCTGCTTATCTCCCTTTAACCCGGCAAGCGGGAGTTAACTCCCTTGCACCCTGTAAATATGTATAAAAATAAATATTGGAACGCTGACGTGGTCTTTAGCTTCGGTCAAGCAAATCGAACACACGCGTTGTCTTTGGCTCCTTGCCTTTGTCTCTGTTTTGTATATACTGTTGTGTTTCAGGAAATAAGTGCACCATTACACACACATGCAGGTCAATAACATTCATTATTATATAAAATGGACGTTCTTTTTAATGGAAATCGCTCCAGACAAGGCACGAAGCCACTTGATCTAAGGAGCTAAAGAATACTACTTCAAGGTCAAAAACTAGCCAACAATAAGTGTTAAATGGAAAGATTCCGACCCAAAAAACAGCAATTCTTCCTCCTTTGTCAGAAACATCGCTAATAAAATATGAGGACTAAAGGAAGCGAAAGTTACGAAGCTGCCGAAAGTAAACATACGGTCCACTTTATACTCTCCTATACACATTTTTATTTTTATTTTAAGTATTATTTTGTTGGAGCAATAAATGATAGTTGGGAATAAGAATACCTTATAGACGTTGATAAGAAACAGACATCAAATCTCAATTATAATTATATTATGTATTTAAATGTTACAAGGCTAGTCGTAAAGGGGGACTTAAAGTGTTTAATTCTACGACTGAACTCGTGTTCTCGAGATTTATTTTGATGAGAGTTACGACACTTTTTCTTAATCATAATTTTAGTTGACCATGTAAGTTTTTGCTACTAGATGCTGTCTGTTGATTACACAGTGCAGCCTACGCACATCAGGTACAGTTTTGTTCACAAGAAACTGATGAAGCCACGATGACGACCTATCATCAATGGTGTCCCATCTGTGATACAAGCAAGCATGTTAGAGAGGAAAAACATTCTACTTTCTGAGAAAAATTCTTAACATTAACTACTGATTTTCCTTTAGTTTTTTAAAGTTATTTCGCAACTAGTAGTTCTTCAACCAACTTTTCATCTTCTCTTATATAAAGGCCAGTTGTCTGTATGTCTGTTTGTCTGTTTGTCTGTATGGCCAGCTACTCCTCAAAAACTACGCGGCGACATGGCAAAAAGTTTACATCTTTAGGACCGCACATATCCTGGGATCATAATATCTCAAAATTACAAAAAAAAAAAATGTCCCCGGGGGTCAACGGGGCCAGTTTTCGGGGGCGGGTCTGGTTTTTTTAAACTTTTTCAACGTTATTTACTGGTGATTTTGAAATCAGCCAATGTATTCATGTAACAACTTGATAAAAATGCACTGTCCGGTTGTATCAAGTCATCCCATAACTTCTGTCCGGATCTATCGATAACAGTGAAACAAGGGTTGCTCAATCACATCCGCACCTAGCAACCTAAACTTATATCTTTTAAAATAAAAATAGTTCTTTGGGGGGAGGGGGGGGGAGAATGTTTGGGACGCGGGTGGGGTGGGGGGGGTAGGGGGGGGGGGGAATTATCAACATCTTCATCCTGTGGGGGTCCATATACAATATAGGACCCGGGTGCTTCTGCAGAATAGGGACCATGGGTTCTTATGCAGTATAGGGATCAGGGGTACTTCTACAGTATAGGGACCAGGGGTGCTTCTACAGCATAGGACCCAGCACCGGGGGTGCTTCTACAGAATAGGGACCATGGGTGTTTATGCAGTATAGGCACCGGGGGTGCTTCTACAGTATAGGATCCAGAGGCTTCTGCAGTACAGACACGGGGGGGGTGCTTCTGCAGTATAGCCACCGGGGCGCTTCTACAGTATAGGACCCAGCACCGGGGGTGCTTTTACAGTATAGGACCCAGCACCGGGGGGGGGGGGCTTCGTCAATTTAGGACCCAGAGGCTTCGGCGTTGTCCGGGAAAAATTTTGCTTGCTGAGAGGAGAGGAGGAGGAGGAGGGAGAGCCCCGGGCAACGCCGGGTACCCCTGCTAGTCATTGATATAAGCATGAAACAAAGATTCATATCCTGATAGAGTAAACTCATCTAACTGAAAGCTAAATTCTGGGTGCTTCTGTATTATTGGGGCAGATGAAATTTTCATTTTCATTTTAGAAGAGTCAGTTGAAAGGGGAGATAATTCACACCTTTTTTTGTTGTAACCATAACCCATAAGGAAAATCCAAGGAATTAGTAAGACATTTTTTTTTTTTTGATGGCTACTTATGCAGTTTACGGACCGGACTGAAATAATGACGTTATAATTTAGAAAACCATTCTTAACATGTATAGGTGGGGGTTATTAATTATTCTGTACTTTCATTTAACAATTTAATAAACAGAATAGTTAATCACCCCCTCCCATGTTAACAATGGTTTTCTAAATTATAACATTATTATTTCAGTCCGGTCCGTAAACTGCATAAGTACATTTTTTTAAATTTATTTTCTTACTAAAATGTTACTCTAATGTTTCGACCATTTCATCTGCCCTTCTTTGAATCGAGTTATCGCTGAGAGAGATAGCTTTTATAATTTGATCATATGGCTTACGTAGAACTATGTCCAGGAACCTCGATTGCAGGCAGAATAAGTTCATTCTCAATCGTATAAGGCAACCCAGGTCTAGCAACCAACAACGATATGTTTTAAGTAACACACAAACAACGATATGTTTTAAGTAACACACAAACAACGATATGTTTTAAGTAACACGCAAACAACGATATGTTTTAAGTAACACACAAACAACGATATGTTTTAAGTAACACGCAAACAACGATATGTTTTAAGTAACACACAAACAACGATATGTTTTAAGTAACACGCAAACAACGATATGTTTTAAGTAACACGCAAACAGTCAGTGGATTACTTTGAAGTGCTAGCAAACATATTTTCAATAGTTTTTGTTTCTGGAACTTTTATCAAAATGACTGAAAAAGCTATATATTTTATTTTTTCATAGTGCATTTTTGCCAATGCTACATAATCTAGAAGATTTCTTGGCTTCGTTTGAAAACACTTTCTAACACAGCAGACACATAGGTAGCTGTTGGCTGTGTAGTGTCTCTACAAATCCATATTTCAGATATTCGACACTGTACCATCTCCAATTGTTTTGCTTGCTGTGGTGTTGTCATTTGTTCTGGAACGTAAATTCACTAGACCAACTCGACAATCAACTAAATCCCATCCATTCACTGTGGAGGTCCCCAGATGCCGGAGAGCTTTCTACTCAAATAGCTTCTTTCCTCGTGCTGCTGGCCTCTGGAACTCCCTTCCTGCCCCCTGTTTCCCCGACAGTACTGACATGCAGAAGTTTAAAATTAATGTAAACAGACATCTCGCTGCGCAGATCCCAGTTTAGGTTGACCTGTAGCAGTCACCAATAGGGACTACTTTTGAATGCGTAATCACTGTCCCTGTGAGCTGGCTTGTCCAATCAAATCACAGGGCGCAGTAATATCGTTAGTTCCCTAAGGGACTAGTTATGTCCCGTTATGGTTAGAAGAAAAAGATCAGACGACCTCCTGGCACCAGCTTGGACACATAGCAGAGAGCACCAGCGAGGAACGAGGAAACGCTCTCTCTCCCGCCGCCGTCGCCACTTGACGACTACTACCATCTTCACCTGAAGAAATCCACGGGCAGCCCTAAGAACTCTTATATTCTTCCTCTTCCTCAGACGGACACCGTCCCACTCTCTTCTACCTATACCAAACGGTATAGGTAACCTTGAGTTAATAAAACCCCTTTTTGTTATAGTTACAGAAATACTTTTCGTTGTTCCGTTTATTTACGAGAAGATAAAAGGATAACCCCTTTCATCCACTCATCATCTCCTTACAAATAGTGACCCGACACTAAAAGAAAAAAAAAAAACCTTCTGATATACGAAACGTAAGGAAAAAAACGGAATAAAAAAAATATAAAAAACCTCGAAGGGTTATTTCTGCGACGAAAAGGTTTTAAAACTCAATCCCACAGTGACAAAAAAAAACTCCGTCGTTTAAAAAAAAAAAAAAACAGTTACAAATTGAGCAAGACACGAAACTCCGTGTTTTTGTAAACAGAAAAAATTTCAACCTTGAGAGATTCGGAAACTTTTTAAATTCCCTTTAAGAGCTTTAAAAAAAGGACAGTTAGTTTTAAGACCAAAAAAAGAAAAAAACTACCGAAATCCCTTTTCTCTCTCTCTCTCTCTCTCTCTCTCTCTCTCTCTCTCTCTCTCTCTCTCTTTCTCTCTATCACAGTAAAGGCGTACTTCTCATCGAAGAAACTTTTTCTTTTATAAAATATTTGTCTGTCTTTAATTGAACGAATTCTTGACAGAAATACTTCAAAATACCTTAAAATATAAAACTATTAACAAAAAAAAACTTTTTCCGAATTTAAAACAAGTTTCAAACAACTTTAGACGCTCAGACTCTTCGACGCCGCGACGTATTCACCCTCCAAAATAGCGCCGACCAATTCTCTTGACTTCAACCGAAGAAAGTTAGACTCAACAAGCGAAGAAAGAAAGCATTCTTTTTGCCTTTAAAAAAAAAAGAAAAAAAAGACTTGTTTTTACGAATAATTTTTTAAAGGCCCCTTAAAAGAGTAAGTACATTAGTTTTTTTCCCTTTTACACACAAATACATACACTCAAATATATCTATCCCCTCTGTCACCCAAAAAAATACATACTTATTAATTTTTTTTAACTTCTTGGCTTTCTACACTTACACAATTCCTCTTTCGTTTATTCTCTCTGAAATGTGTTTCCATGACGATGTTTTCAATTCTAATTTAACTTAGATTTCTTGGTCTGGGGTCCCATAAAAAAAATGAGCGCTTTATCTGCTAACGCCGGAGACAGCAGTCAACAGGTCACATTGGCCATACTCTATGCGATAGAGCGACTTGAGAGAAACATGCGAAAATTAAGCATGTCTAAATCTCAATCGCCTAGACGTCGTAATCGTTCGTCGTCCCCACACCATCGCCACTCAAATAAGCCAGGATTGTGTTACTACCACAGTCGCTATGGCAACCAAGCACATAAGTGTAAACAACCTTGTTCGTTCCCTAACCAGGGAAACTAAATTCTGGGGACCCGAGCACGGCACGGTCTCCACTAGGTTCTCATGATAACCGTGCATATTTCATTAGGAACTCAATATCCCAAGCACGTTGTTTGGTTGATACTGGGGTCGCTTGCAGTATTTGGCCACTGAAACTACTAGCTAAAAAGCCACCAGTGTCGCCCATTTCACTGCAAGCCGTAAATCACTCCCTTATTCCCACGTACGGTCAAATTTCTCGTTCTTTGAACTTGGAATTACGCAGAGACTTTACGTGGGTCTTTGCAGTCGCGGATTTACACTACCCCATTTTGGGCGCGGACTTTCTGCACCACTTTAATCTATTAGTGGACATGCGCAGACGACGGCTGAGAGATGCTAATACGGAACTTTCCGTACCGGGTTTTAAATCAAACACCCCATCTGTCAGCCCGGTATTCTTTATTGCCGCAACCGATGACCCACACCAAACCCTACTCCACTCCTACCCAGAGTTAACGAATCTTAATTTTGTTGTGAGTAATCCAATTCACTCAACATTTTTACAATAGCTTTTTAATAAATAAATTTTTTAATACATTTTGTTAAATTTTAGACTGACCGAAGTATCGTTTTTTTTTATAAAGCACGTGCGTACGCGTCAATAATATGCATGTGCTTGTTAATTATGGAATATGTATTCTAGGCAACAGGGTGAGTAGCGTGGGCATATTATTTTTATTTTTTGTAAACTTTACTATTTACCATACCCCCCAAAGAAAGAAAAAACATAAAAATTTCCAACTAATGCTATATTTATTGCTTATATCCGTCCTGGGACGGGTATTTTACGAGTACATACATACATATATATATATATATATATATATATATATATATATATATATATATATATATATATGTTAATAACATACGTACGGCGGAAATTACTAACAGGACAAATGCGGGTCAAACGTTCCTTAAATATATAAGAATTACATAAATATTTTTAAATATGATAATATTTATGTAAATGAAAAGTTTATAATAATCCTGAATATTCCGTTGTTACATGTGTTTATATATTCCTTTAGTTACGTTTTTTAGAAGTTTTTGAAATTTTATTTTCTTCGCCATTAAGCCGTGTTGGAGTGGTGCAGGTCAACGTTTCTTGCCGATTTTTCAGCTCGCTGTCCTTTACACTCTGACCTATTATCAGTGCCACGTATCTGCCTGTCTCTCTTCGTCTCATTTTCAGCATCATCATCATCGTTGTCATGTGACGTTGACTGCCCCGTTACCTCGAGGTGGTGACGGCGGTGGCATTAACAGTCCCACTACACTGAAAGAAGAAGGGGGAATGGCTGTACCAGGGTGACCTTGAGAACTCGTGAGGACCATTTTAGCCGGTCTCCGTCTGTAAGAATATGCGGACGTTAAAACTTCTTTAAAAGAACAAAGAAGTATTTGAAAAACCCGGAGGTTTTATGCATAAGGACAGATGGCCCTTAAGAATACTTCCCTCTTTTATGTACAGAGATAATTGACTCTAAAAAAGGGGGGGGATAAAAGTTTTTCCCAACATACTTTGTCGGACCTCGTCGCTTGAAGAGCGACAATTATCCTTTAGAAAAGAAAATCTAAAGATTTTGGCCGAGAAACCCCAAGAACTTTCTATTTAAAAGAAGAAGTTGGGTCTGAAGCGACCAGTTTAAAAGATATTGAAAGACTGAAGAGAAAGGGCAGTTTTTTTTAATTGTATATGTGTGAATTCTTTTCAGCCTTTTCAAGATATCTGTTTACATCGATTTCTCTACTTACCTGTAACAACGTTAGCAAAATTCCCAAATTTGCATATTACCACACCATTTTCAAATGTTCTCCCCTATAAAACACGTCAACCTCTCTATTTTAAAATCACTTTTATTCTCGGTGTATAGGTGGGTCGGTCATTTTTTATTTGTCTGGCCTTCTTACGGAAATATTACCACGTAATAAAAAGTGAATAGGGTGAGTGAATATTTTGCCTTTTACGTTTTTGTTTGTTGAATTGTCGTTTGTTCGCTTGCTTGTTTAATTTTAATTCATTTCAGAAGCCATGAACAGGAACGAAGATCTAAGGCCATTATCGGCACCTTTTGAAGAAGTGGAAGTAACTATAAGCGATGGGAGACTCAGTAGTCATTCCTATGACGAAATAAAGAGTCCTAATATGGCTTTTCTGTCCTCGGGAAATTATAGCCAAGGAGAACGAACGGACAGGAAATTCAGTCATTCCTATGACAAGGAATTGAAGTCCAGTAACGACAGAAATATGGCCTCAGAAGGAAGTTCGTTTTTTTAATTTTTAGTCTTCTTACCGTGTCAGGTTCCTACCAGACGGAGAAGGGATTAAATTAGAAGAAATTGACGAAAGGATTAGACTTATGTTCAGCGGAGACCATAATAAGGGCGAGATTACGTCTAAAAGGGGCATTTCAGATGAAGAAATAGAATGTAACAGTCTGTTCTCTGCTTCAGAATTGGAGGCATCTTCGGAGACTAAGAAGCAACCTGTAGAGTGGTATACTTTCATTTCTACGGTTGCTTCGGAATTGAATATCCCCAATACTAGAAACGACGGTTGGGACAGAATATAAGTCCTACGTTGCAAAGCATTTGCTTCCCCTCCTCAGAAGAAAGTGTTCCTGGAAATGACTTTGGATGGTCGGTAATTAGGGCCTTACAAGAGGTGAATACGGAGTGGCAGAGTGGGGGTAGAATCAAGCGTTTCAAGGCCGTGGAGGATAGTAAATATATGGTGACTAAAGACCACTTTGAAAGATTTTGCTTGCCACCTTGGTAGGATGAGAATATAGAAGGGGTTATGGGAGCGTCTGGTTGTAGGCCAGGTGCTCAGTACTCTTTTTCTAGCAAGACGGCGGACACTACTAATACGTGCCTACGGAAATTGGATTCCAGCGATAGGCTTTTGCTTAGACAAGTGTAATATGGTTCCCTAATTTCGTCATATTTGGATGGTTTGGGTTCGGTGGCTGATAAAAGAGAAGTCTTGCAGGCTATGTCTCAATTATTCCAATCTATGGCTGATGTGACGGCCAGAATCATTCTCAGCTCTGTCACGGCGAGACGTAGCCTTTATTTAAAGGACATGGCATTTAATAATAAAGCCACAGAAAGTAAACTGAGTATGTCGGCAGTAGACCCTAAATCGTTTTCGTGGAAATTCTTCGAAGTTTGAGAGAAACTTGAGGAATGCGAGAGAGACTCAGCATGTTAGAAATAACCCTCCAAGAGGAGCCAAAAGAAAGTGAGATGTTCTTAGAGAGCCCAAGCAGGACGGAACCCTGATTCAGGACCGCAGGAAACAGAAGCTGGACTTCAACTTCAGGCAGTGAAATGGTCAGAGTTCTTCGACCATTACTAGGATCAGGCAGGTCCTAGAAAGGCAAGAGTTCAGAAGGCTTTGGGGTTTCGTCCCCGGCAGCAGTAGCAATCAGACCAAACCAGTAGGGGGACGGCTGGTGAGGTTCTTGGAAGGGTTGAAGATTACTTCCAACCATTGGATTTTAGAGGTAGTCTGGGAAGGATTGAGACTTCAAAACAAGAAGAGGTGAAAAAGAGTGTTAATGTTGTTTTGGTAAAACGAACCTATGTCAGAAGAAATAAAAAATCTTGTTAGAAAAACGAGCAATAGAGTTGGTTCCGAAAGCCAAGGATGTTACTTCACCTTCTTTCTAGTGCCAAAGAAGGGCGGAGGTTTCCGTCCTATTCTAAATCTAAAGGAGGTAAACTCTCACTTAGTGGTTCCTCATTTCAAGATGGAGACGTTCAGGTTTATACGTCAAGCGTTAAAAGTAGGAGATTGGTCAGTGAAACTAGACCTAAAAGATGTCTACTTTCATGTACTAATTTACCCAGACCACAAGTAGTTTGAAATTTCAGTTTCTTGGGACTGATTACCAATTCAAGGTAATGCCTTTCAGGCTAGCAGTGGCTCCCAGGGTGTTTACAAAAATGATGGCGGCTCTGTGTAGTTTTCTAAGATGTCGACAAGTACATTTCATGTATCTGGACGATTGGCTGGTCAGAAACCAAGATAGACACGTTCTCAACCAACAAGTAGAAAATTCAAGATCTCCTGCAAGGGTTGGGATTGCTAATAAACATTCAAAAGTCTTGTCTGCAGCTGGCACAAGAGTTTTCCTGGGCGCTCTCTTCAATTTAAAAGTAGGGAAGATTTATCCGTCAGAAGAAAGATTCCAAATTCTCTTACAGCAAGTAAATTTAATCTTGGATTCGAGTTTCATCGAAGCCCACAGGTTTCTCAGACTGTTGGGATTGATGACGCCATGCATCGACCAGACGTTTGCGTAGGAGACCGATCCAGTTTTATCTTCAGACGTAGTGGTTTCCACGGAGAGACGATATAAGAAAGAGTTCCTGTCTGCAATTCGTTAAAGGAATACCTAGTATGGTGGACGAAGAGGTAAAAGATTTTCAGAGTTCTGTTTCGCCACACAGAACCAGTGGTTTTATGGACAGACGCTTCAGAAAAGAGCTGGGGTGCTCATTTAGACACCCATCAAGTGGTGGGAGTTTGGGACAAAGACCAGACGAAGAAGCACATAAATTGGCTGGAGTTGAAAGCTGTCCATTTACCGCTCGTCCAGCTGCTACCTCAAGTCAGTGGAATGAGTCCTTCTCATGTGCGACAATTCCACGGTAGCGGCTTACATCAACAAGGTCCTTTCCACTTTGCCAACTGACGTGGGAAGTTTTCCAATGGGCAGAGAAATACAATATCTCCTGTGCTGTGCACTTTCCAGGGAAGAAGAATGTTAAGGCAGATTGTCTTTCAAGGGGGCCGACAGGTTCTTGCCTAACGGAGTGGAGTTTGGACAGAAAAATAGTGAGCTTGTTATTTCAAAGGTTCGATCAACCAAGCATGGACCTCTTTGCTACACCAGAGAACAGAAAATTGAAAGTGTTTTGCACCCCCTTTCCAGTGGAGCAGGCATATGCTTCAGATGCTCTAAGCATCGATTGGTCAGGGATGTATGCATATGCATTCCCTCTCGATATTAATTCATCGGGTCCTTCGGAAAGTATCTCAGAAAAGATGTGTCCTACTGTTGATAGCCCCACATGCTCATCGTCAGTCTTGGTATCCCATTCTCCTAGACTTTATAATAGCCTGAGTTTGTTACCGGTAACGTCGCAAATGCTATCGCAGAATTTCGGCAGGGTGATACATCCAGATCCAGCAAGCTTAAAACTAGTAGCATGGAAAATGTCCAGCATACTCTCACTAAGGAAGCGCTTTCTGAAAAGGCTCGAGAGTACATCAAAGAAAGTAAAAGGCCATCTACTAGAAGATTGTATGAAGCAATGCAGCAAATATAGAGAGGCTGGTGTGTTGAACGGAATATCAATCCATATTCAGCCTCTATGAAGGAGGTTGCAAACTTCCTAGTCTATTTGCATGAAACCAGGAGATGCACAGCAGCTACTATTGCTGGTTACAGAACAGCTTTAGCTGTAATACCCAATGGTTGGGAGAAGAGTTCTATAAATACAGAGAAGCTTTTGTCAGACATGGTTAGAGGAATTTTTTATTCTAGTCCTTCAGTTAGGCCTGTTCTCCCTAAGTGGGACTTGCCTTTTGTTCTGAAAGCTATTACCTGTCATCCTTTCGAGCCTTTGGATTCGGTAGATTTAAAATATTTATCATGGAAGACAGTTTTTCTGGTTGCCCTAGTGTCGGCTGCTAGAGTTAGTAAGCTTAGCGCATTATCCACCAATGAGTCAAACTTTAGATAAGAGAATGCCGGCATTAGACTGTTACTTAATTTGAGATTTCTGGCTAAAAATCAGCGTTTGAATAAAGTTTGGTCGCCTTGGTTTATTCCAGACTTTAATAAGTTTACGGATAAATCTACAGATCTTCTGCTATGTCCTTGTCGTTGCTTAAATACTTACATTAAAAGAACAAGTCAGTTCCGGGAAGAGGCGGACACTTTTCCTTACTTTTCTGGAAAACCATCATAAACCGGCATCGATAAGTACTATATCTAGATGAATAGTTTTTACCATTAGACAAGCATACGGGTCTGCAGAGATTAGAGCCCATGATACTAGGCGCCTAGCAGCATCTTGGGCTTTGTTTAATAGGGCCTCACTGAAATACATTCTTCAGGCTGCTCATTGGTCTTTGCTTCCTTCTACTTGATAGATGTGACGTGGGCCGAAGGAAATTTTGCCAGAGCATCCATTTTAAAAAGAGCTGGAAGTGCAGAAAATTGAGTGAGTTTTTTTTTTTTTTTTTTTTTTTTTACTCTTTCCACCGCCCTTTTTATTCCGCCACATTTTTTTTTATTTTGCTAACGTTGTTACAGGTAAATAGAGAAATTGATATAAACTGAGGGTTTTTAAAAAGTAAAACCCTTTTTTTATGAGATTTCGATACTTACCTGTATACTACCTCCTCTTTAAGTCGAGGTTGTTTAAGGTGCTATCAGTACCTCGTATAAAAGTGATTTTAATGGAGAGGTTGACGTGTTTTATAATAGAGCAAGGGAGAAAATTTGGGTGATCTTTTACAATATCACTCAAACGCTGAAAAAAAAAATACAAATAAAAGTTACCGAAGCCGATAAAAGTGAATTTCCAACACACCTGTAACATTTATTAATGATTATAATCCGTTAAAGGTGCTATTTATAAATCGATATTTTTATCATATAGAAATTTAACCGAAAACATGACGGCGTGTCGTTCAAAATTTGCAGCCTCGTTTTCGCTGATTTTTTAATTTATTTTTTACTTGGACTCATATTCAAAGCGCAATTTTTCAGTCAAACAAAACAAAACAAAATTACATTTTAAGCAAAAGGAATGAAAGCATTTTCTTTACATGTCATTGTGCTTTTATTTACATATTTTCATTCGTCACCGTAATTTTTTTCCTGTTCTTGCATAAAAATTCATGTAAATATGTTTGAATTTCTTTGTTGTTTCTTTTAAAAAATCCATTACCCTAACCCCAACCCCTAACTCCAGCCCTAACACTAACCAAAATGATCGTTAAATTGTTCGTTTCATAAAATTAAATATATTAAAAAAAAAATTTTTTTTTAAAGTGCCAGAAATTTTTTTTTTCATGTCTAATAAAACCCATTTATCCTACGTAAAAATACAAACAAATGGAATAACTTACTAGGAAAATCTCCAGTCTCGACGTACGTCGCATTTATTTGTTGCATATTCATTTTTTTGACCACGTTCTACAACTTTTTTTAATCCGACTCGCGAGTTTGACGGCTATTGTAAAAAAATTCCCAAAATTTGAATTCGGCGTGATAATATACAAATTTGGAAATGTTGCTAACGTTGTTACAGATAAGTACTAAAACTTTAAACAGGGCTTTTACTTTTAAAAACCTTAAATAAATAAACATTTTTTTAAATATCTGGTGGAAAAGTGAAACCACGTTTTTTATCGCCACTTTTCGGTAACCATTTATTTAAGGATTTGTTCTGGCCCTATCTGACTATTTTTATGTGTCGTTTGGGATGGTATTTACTGGAATAACTTGGTTATTTCCTGTTTTCGTCTGAAACGGCAACTCCCCACTTTTAATAGAAAAAGTAGAGACTCACATTTTTTATGTATAGTTTTGTGCTCATTCTGACTAATTTTATTGAGCTACTTGTAATTTTATTATATTTTTGTTAGCCTAGGTTAACGTGATTAATCCTGCTTTGGGAATAAAGAGCAAGAAGTAGCTATTTTTTGTTTTATTAATAAACTGTATTGGATTATATTTCTGGGTCTGTTTCTTTATTTGCTCCTTTTTTGTCTCATTGATGATTCTCACCTTTTTTTATTATTCATGTCAAAGACGAATTTTGGTAACAACTCCAAAATTTCCGTAAAAGTTTTTGGTAGTTTAAAGGTACTAAAGAAATTTTAAATTATCGTAAATCTTTATCGTTTTGATTTCGCCTAAATGTAACAGTCTTTACATTTAGTGTCCTCTTTGCAGCCATGTTTTTCATCCACATCACAACGTACAATTTTTATTAGCAACTTTAATGTTTTTCTATATGAAAAAAAAAAAGAAGCCTATACTACACTTGAACCAGTTTTAAATATGGAGGAAGAGGTAACGTCGGATAGAGGTAGCTAGTTATCTATAAATTGCATAGTTCTTTTTACTCTAGTTGCCCTATTACTTGCCTCTCCACGAGGGAAGAGTTAGACACATGGTAGGTTTTTAATGCGAGGAAAATCCACCTCCAAAAAGGAGCACTCTGGGTTGGGACAAATAAAATTGACTCAGTCAGTGAAGAAATCGTTCTAGACTGAGGACAGGAAAGGTGAAGTGTTGAATAATCAGAACAGATACTACACTTTGCTCCTAACCAAAAGGCCAGTGATGTCCATGACAAGTATTTTGCTATTCAGGTTTTGTAAAACTACAAACTATTTAGTGTTTAAAATGCTCTTAATACTACACTTCCTGCCAACTGCCTCTTTTGGGTTACCACTCACTTATAGCAATTGGGGGGGGGGGGTACGGTTAACTTTCTGAAAGGCTGGGATAACTGAATTCAGCGTAAATAACCAGATAAAGGTTGTCATGCCATAAAATAAAAATGAAAAGAAAAAAAAAAAAATGTTGGAAAAAGAAATTTCTCTTTATTAAACCACTTTGACAAAAATGTTCTTCGGTAAGGAAAAAACAAAAAAAAAAAAAGCAATATTTTCTAAAATTCCTTGGTTAATTCCGGTGGGATACACCGCAACCACCGGAATAAAAAAAAACAAAAACAATTGAAACGCTATAAAATAAAAGTGGACTAGTGTGGTCCACTTAAGTGGAAGAAAATAAAATTGACCAATCTTGAATAATTTCGGAAGATATCTTAGACATAATCATCTTTTATTGGGTTTGGGACAATCAAAATAAAATGTAAAAAAAAATTTCAGTTTTTTTTTTTTTTTTTTTTAAAGTTTTTTTTAAGTTTTTTTTGCTGAAATCTGTACTTTAACGCTTATGTAAGTTTACATAAATATATAATATTGGAGGTTGTCTACATATGTTAATCTACGTTAAAGAGGCCTTCTAGCTGTATCAAATGCCTTATTCTGAATTTATTCAAGTTTCAACTTTAATTTGGTCAGGCTATAAACCCATTTAAGTTAACTTTACTTTGGGCTTGAACTTTAAGTTAGAATCCACTTTAATCGGAATGACGACGGTTTCCTCTTTCCTCAAAGGCACAGTTATTGTGAGTTTATGGTTGATCATGACGGCTTTCAGCTTGTTCAGTTCAGCACTTGAGGGGATCCTTTGTTGATACAACATTTCGCGAGTTTGGTTTTGTTCGGTGCGTTGCTTACCGAGCACTTCCAAGGCCAGACCTCGGCGAGTAACGTTCATGTCGGAACTATTAAAGCCAACCGAATCGAGTTCTATGCTCCAGAAATTTGTGCCGTTAATATTTATGGTTTTTGGTAAGATGGGTGTCGGGAAAATTGAAGAGATTCCTGAAAAAAAAAAAAAAAAAATTTTATTGCAAAATAAATTGAAGTCAAATAACAGACTTGTCGAACTAAACCTTAAACTTGCGGTTAAAAAAAAAAAAAAAAAGTAGTTTGGTTTAAATTCTGTAGAAGTACCCATGTTTTTCTTATATGTCATATTTATAATCTTTATAAATTTTATATTTTTATCGGACTCTTTATTAAAAATCATGTTTCAGCCGATGTGCTCTCCGGCCTTCTGTTACATAGTAAGGGACTAATAGGAGACATTGAGGCGTTCATACATATGACGTAACACTAGTGTTTTGTGAAAAATACATACATGCAGATAGACACAGAAAACAAGTCTGTCAAACCAGATATTGTAATATGCAATAAACAAAACCCTGTTGCAGTTACACGCGAGAAATTTATTCTTTTACGCAAACTTACTTTCACGCGAAATGATCGATACATTATCCAATCAGAACGCTTTGCGTGGGAAGCACTTCCGCTTGACTGTTTGTACAGTTTTCCCTGATTTTAAGGAGTCGGATAGTAAACGTCAAACTGAACGGATGTGCAACGTTCTCGTCCAAGTCAAAACAAGCCGCGCGTGCGTGGTCCCTCTCTGTATGTGACTATGTGACGAGTGTAAAATGCAATAACTTTGGGCTATTTTTTACCCCTCTTTGACCCCCTGGGGACGCGAACCAGAATTTTTCTGAGGTCAAGGATGCTCATTTTATATCCAGAACAATTGCCTCTACATTTTGGCCAAGTTTCAGAAAAATTGAATGGATGGATCAAACGTTATGGGAGAAAAGGGTCATTTTTTGCCATTTCGGGGACTTTTCAAAAATCTGAGAATGTCACTTTCTAACCTGACCAAAGTTACAACTTCATGCAAAATTTCAGAGAAATTCAATGGATGGTTGCGGAGAAAAATCCGGACGGACATGCCTCAAAACATAAGTCCCGATTTTATAAATCGGGGGGACCAAAAAAAAATTTAAAAATTTCCAGTGACCCCTGTCAAAGGGGTTCAAGAACCAATACAAACCACGATGTTTGTCGCACTCAAGATCAAGATAACTAAGTAGGATAAAAACATTGCTATCAGTGTCCGTTAGCAAAGGTGATTCTGTCGAAAAAGACAAATTTAAAAATCTTAATTTAATCTTTTAATCCGTTAATGAATAGCTTCCTTAAGTAGAACACAGATTAAACGACGCGTCTTTACATGTCTGTTTTACTGGCGAAAATGGAGGCAAGACAAAAAAAAGCAATTCATCTCAAACTGTGTCATCTCTCTAATATATATTATACAAAGGGAAGATGTATGTATAAAGTAACAAAAATCTACAAAATAAACACCCAGTTGGTGATGATCGCCACTACGAGAGGATTGGAAATAATGGGTGAACGGGAAGAAAATTACTTAAGAGGAATCGATTATCCAGAACGACGGCTCGACAAGTATTTGTTTCTATTATATTTGAAGCTTGGGAATCAGAAGCGTTGTATCTTGCTCCACAGATGGGGTTAGGGTGTTCTAGATAAGAAACTTTACTCATCGAAGTTCCGTTTGGTTTTTGTTAGAGAGAAAAGGGGAAATTCTTTATGTTATAGCTAGACGAGTTCTTGCTGTGCAGGGAGGGGGCAAGGGATCTACTACCACAAACATAACGATACGGTAGAGAGAGGCTAGCAACATCTCTTGTGTGAAAGAGACTGTAGGGACGAGAAGAGATCACCTCCACTAGATTGCGAAGTCGATTTTGTATTTTGTCAAGACAAGAAAGAGTGCTTCGAGCGGAACCTCCCTAGATATGACAGCAGTACTCCATCTTAGGACATATCTGGCTATTTCTATGTATAGGATTCACTTTTAAATTAATGAACCGATCATTATGAATTAGGGAATATATATTCTAGGCATATAATCAAGTAACGTGGGCATATTTTGTTTAACCCTCCCTCCAAAAATAAGAAAAATCTTAAAGCAAGATGCAAAAAATTTAAGAGAAAAAAAATTAATGTAGAGCAAATCTTGAGTTATATTGTCTAATAAAACCTTACAAAGACTGATGTGCACGCATCAATAATATTTATGTGCGGAATAAAGTCCTGAGCTAATGTATTGAGCTAATGTATTGAGCTAATGTATTGAGCTAATGTATTGAGCTAATGTATTGAGCTAATGTATTGAGCTAATGTGAACGTATTCTAAGCCATACGGAGTAACGTGGACAATTTGTTTTGTAAACTTTACCATGCCCCCCACTCTAATGCTATACGTATCGCTTATATCCGCCTTGGGACGAGTATTCTGCTAGTTATATATAAACTCGATTTTAATATTTAATCCGATCGCTATTTTATTTTGGATGGGTATAATTACAGAGCAAAGCGGATGAACTAGCCCTAATAGCAAAAGCACTCCCGCTGTCACTTTAAAAATTGGACTTTACTTAACTAGACACAATTTTGGTATGCAACAGTTATTTTTGGTTAAAGTTTTTTCATTGGATAATTTGCTTACATTTGACTAATCGTTGCGTTTCAAAATTACAGAATTTGAACGTCATTTGACTTAATTTATTATGTTACTATATGAGATGCGTAGAAAAAAAAAGTGAGAAAAAGTCTTTCACTGTAAATTTTTTTTATCTATCTCCCACGGCAGTAAGATTAGACATAATGCCTGGAAGTGGGATTGAAAAGCGAGCGCCCTAGAGGAAGAGCACTCTGGCCTACAAAAATGCATGGTCATCCTTGTCGGCATTCCCCGGTAGAGGCGCCTCAAGCGATTAACAATAAACCAACCCCTTATCAAAGGGTGAGAAAGCAAAGCCATGGAGGGTGAATCTCCTAGAACTGTGCATATGTCCATCCACATGTCTGCCCTCTTGAATTTTAATTTTGTTAAGTAGGCCGAACTCGAGGCCTGTTTCACCAACGTAGTTGCTTTTGTGCATCTGGTGGAGTATATTAAGTAAACCATATTGGGACTCTCGCAGGTAGGAGAGGAGAGTTAAAGTTGTATGTTGGTGCTTGGAGGTGTGAATGTGTCGCTGGTCGTGATATGTTGGCATATTTTTCATCTAGGTTTGTTGCTCTTTAGTTTTCTCGAGGTTCGAGGGTGTAGTGTATTTTGATGGATGTTAGTAGATAATGTCGTTTTGCACTAATGGGTGGTGTGCTGTATATCGCATTAATGGTGGAATAATGTTTTATCTGTTGGAATATCTTTTTGGGGAGTCATGTTATTTTGTTAGTGCTGTGGTTGAAGTCTAATTCCATTGGTATATATAATAAAACAACTTTCTAGTTTTTCGATTTCTTCTTTCTACAACACCTTTCGATTTGGGGAACAAGTAAAAGGTGGGGATAATATTACAGTATGTTGATTTACCTCGTCAAGGTCAGGTGTGGTTTTAAAGGTCAGCACAATAGGATAAGCGCACTTTAGCCTACAAAAATGCGCGAGTAGTCACGTCGGCATTCCTCGGTAGGGGCACTTCAGAATATTAGCAATAAATTAACCCTTTTCAAAGAAAATTAAAACAATTTTTTTAATCTTTAAAAAACACTGCTATATACTGGATTGTTCTCTTAGCTCTACACTGACAACACCAAGTAAATACAGCTAGTGTTTGTAATATATATATATGTGTGTGTGTGTGTGTGTGTGTCTTCCTTGGCGGATGATATTTGCCGTTTTTTAAGGCCTTTTCTGAAGTCGCGGGGCCCTCTTTCCATCAGGGACAGATTCATCCCATCACCGCTTTTTCTCATGTTTACGTCTCTATTCTCGCTACATGTTTCTTTACTTTCTTTATTCCTTTTTTATTCTGCGTTCTCCTATGCGGATTTTAATAACCTTTATCCTACTTTAATCTTTCATTTTCGATTTATTTAGTCTAATAACAATTATCACCCCCCCTCGTCAGCGTGATTTTCTCGAGACTTGTTCTCCCTTGGCGGTTTTTTTCAACCGTTCGCCATTTTTCCGGCAGTTCGTTCAACGAGACACGCGTGCGCTTCGCACCAGCCGATTCTTCCACCCCGCTAACATAACTTTGGTATGTAAATTAATTCTCTCCTTTCCTTGCCACGACAATTCTCTTTATTATGCCTCGCATGTTTTCATTAACAATGTCTCCCCGTCGTAACAATGTTACAACTCATTCCCGGCGTCGCTCAGGTTTCCTACGACGTTGTCCCCTGATATTTCTACCTCCCTAGTATGGCGAGCCCATCTTCGCCTCGCTCCCGCTAGTAGTTAAATTAAGTCCTCTATCCTCTTCTATTCACTTGCTTTTCCTTTTCTCCTTTCGTTTATCTATGAATACTTGTTTCTTCTTCGTAGTGAGTTTTTTGTTTATTTTTATTTCAGATTTTTTACATGGAATAAAGGTTTTTTTCTTGAATGGAATTCGTTTGTTTTTGTTGCTTCCTTTATCTCCGTGTGACTCCCGAGTAAACTGGCTGTCTAGGCAAGATGATAATTATCATTATGACGAAGGCAGCATAGGTATATATAGTAATCTGCAAACACCCACAATCAGCTTTGGGTTTTCTTAATTTGCATATTTATTTCATAAACAGCTTCTAATAAATTAATATTCTGTAATATACCTTTTAATTTGCATTGCTATATTATACCAATAATGTTGTCGATAGTAAAACGTATGTCGCTGTGAAAAAATACACTTTGAATTATTTATTTTAACAAAATATAAAATATTTGGAACAAGTTAGGCTTAAAATCATATTTTAGCCAAAAGGCCAATGAATTCGGCATTTTTAAACGAATAATAAAAAAACGATTTAATTTATTGTATCTTTTAATGGAGTTGAGTAGTGTATCGGTTCTATTATGACATCCTCCCAGGAATTACCTCATCGTTTTCATGAAGATGGGGTTAATACTCCCAGGTATTACATTCTCTTGGGGGGGGGGGCGATAATGTAATCTTTTCTATTGCCATGAGATCCATACTCACAGGAATTACCTTCTCCTTTTATGAGGGTGTAGGGGAACAAGAAAAATGACACCGGTTGCTAAAGACGCCAGTGGGTTATTCCTTTTTGGGCAGACCAAGTCAGACAAAGAGACTAATTCATCACGGCTGGACAGGTTTCCACATGGTTGGTAATATGAAGAAATTATCTTCGATTCGTAACCTAGCATATTTGGAAGAGCCCCACCACGAGTGATGAGAAAAAGCTTTATGTTCTATTATGTTGTAAGTACACTTTACATTTGTCAATATATATAAGTAAAATGTGTATATTGTATTTGGTCGCATTTTTCCTCATTCTGTGTGCTCCATAGCATTAAGTTCAGTAGATATGTTTTCCTTACAGAGTGGTAAAGAACAAAGATATCCTCCCATGTATTAGTTCCTCTTTTTTTTGGGGGGGGGGTAGTATACTATCTATTCCGTTGTCATATTCTTAATCATTACCCCCCCCCCCTTTGGAGTGTTACATTGTGAATGGACGTATATCGGTTACATGAGCTAGTATGAATCTTTCAGTTGGGAGAACAGTGCAGGGCGAAGTGACACGAAAGATTGCAAAAACAAACCTGTTCCCAGGAAAAGTAACAGGCAGAGATGACCCGTATGGTTAAATTCAAAGTATGAGGTAAAAGTAGGTTAGCGACAAAGATGAGAGAAACAATAGCGTCATTGATGTCGAATGAAAAGAACGAAGGCTTTAGAATGAGTTTGTGGTGAACGTCTGGTCTGAGCGGACGTTTAATAGTTGAAACCGTCAAAAGCAAGATGAGACCCGATATATGTGTATCTTACTAGTTATATATTATTAAATAATTAATTCGTCTCTCGAAGAGTAATGCCATTTGTAAAACGTGAATATTTCTCCAGAAAAAAAATCTTTAAAATTCTCAAAGATCCGCCTTGTAATTATTCGTTTCTGTACGAGATAAAAGGTTCTATTTGCACAGGAGTTCCTAAGCACACTGATGACGATCAGGTTGTGACCATATTCTGCCACCTCAAAAATTAAAATAGCCCAATAAAATTTAAATCTTGGATATTTATTAATGTCTAATATCTATTGTTAAAAAGTCACACCAATCGAAGATATCTTAATTCTTCCGAAGAGCTTCCACTTCCTTTTAAACTAAATATACCCTACATTTAGAATCCTTGCGCCTAACAGATGTGTTTCAAAATTCAGAAAGATCGATTAAGTTGTTCAGAGGTGAATCCTGTACATACAAATATATAAACATATCTAACATATATATAGACCGCCATTTTGTTTCAACCGACGGTCCCAGCAGAGTATTGCCCAATTTTCATATAGCCAATCTGCGCCTTTGTGTAAATGAATAGGCACAAAGTGTTTATTAGCGTGCCTTAGTTTTGTTAGTGAGCGTATATATGGATGTATGTGTATATGCGTTCGTTTAGCGGGGTGTATTTAGTGAGAGTATGTATTTATGAATTTGTGCGTGCGTATGCTTCAGACTACAAAAGTTCGTGAAAGTCTCGTCATGTGTGTTATTTGTCGAGGGCCCTTCACCCCTCCCCTAAAAAGAGTTAGGCTGAATTATACGTGCAACCTGTACTGTCTCTGAAAGAGGAAGAGAAAAGAAAAAGAACGCTGTACTTATGTTTTTATAGCACGCGGTAGATTACTGATTGGCTGAAAGAAACTGCTGATTGGAGATTTTGTCCAATCAAGAGCAGCTACGTAAATAACATTCACTGCGTTGCTACTCATAACACTATTATACTGTATTTATTCGACTTATAAGTAAATTCGGAATGTTTCATGAGGTCGATTTAATGTGAGAACTCTAGATCCGCCTTATTCTCCCTGCTAAAGAGGGGGTAATTCTTGGGAGGATGACCTAAGAACGAGCAGGCAGATAATCAATTCCAACCTGGCTCGAGCGACTATCTACTAACCTGAAAGACGACACTTGGTTTACTTGTTAAAAGCGACCGACGGCAGCGTCTTTTATAGATTACATTTGCCAGTAAATTGGCATTGTCTTGCAAATATGAGTAAAAATAGGACAAACGTTGACAGTTAACGATTTAACCTTCAAGCCAACGCATGATGGCGCCGGCAACGTTTTCAAAGCTTTGACAAAGAAATCTTACTAGATAAGCAGTTTTCATGCAATTTTGATGGAAGCGAAATACTAGTTTAAAGCGTACATTTTACTGTTCTATTTTAATACGAAAAATAAAGATCAAAGTTTTGTGTAACAAAGAGCAAAATGTACTTTTTTTTCATTTTTAAACTATAAAATGGTAGAAGTTAATGTTTGCTGTTAAAAAGTCGATTACGACGTTTTTGTGATTAAAAATTTGAAACAGTTATAAAAAAAAATTAAAAAAGATAATTCTTTCATAAATATTCAGTTTGTAGAAGAGGTTGGGAGAAGCTCGTTTTAGATCACCATTTTTTTTGTAGTAGGGTTGCAGCGTCTTTTAAATGAAGAAAAGGGGTCAGCAAGTTTTTGGTTACAAAAGAACAAACTTCTACAATTTTAATCAATTTTATTCAGTCTCATTAACACAAAATTGGGAAGGGGTTAGTTTATTGCCAATTGCCTGAGACGCCCCTACCGAGGAATTCCGACGAGGCTGCTCCAGTTATTTTTAGAGGCCAGCCTGGCTTTTTCTCCCACCTTCCGCCTTTGTGTCATATCTTCCTGTCGTGGGAAGATGTAAATAAAGCAGAAATAGCCGCCTACGCGAAAAGTGTTCTTATCGGCCAACGTATCACTACGCGAGTGAGAACATGCCAGTGTGGTATTACCAAACCACGCACCAATCACTCCGCAAGTGATTACATACAGGTGCAAAAGAAAATAGATCGTAATTATGTAACTGCTACAAGTTTAATCATTTTGTAACTAAACTGGTTAAAACCATCGCACGATCAAGGCGCTGCTTAAAGACTTTTCGCAAAAGGTATTAAATCACGATTTCTTAAACGTAAATTAATCAAGTAGTTTTTCTTTTATACAAGAAAAAGTTTCATTGAAGGGGGGAAATATCGCCGCCATTTTGGCATATTCAAGTGAGATATTCAAGAGATAATACGCGCTTTTGTGAACTTCCTAAATTCGCAGAAATCAATTCATTTCTAGTTAGCTCCCATGTTCGAAAACCTGTTCAGCTTTTGAATATGCCAAAATGGCGATATTTTCTCCCTTATCCATTTATCGATGAAATTAGTTTTTCTTTTATAAAATAAAAAACTACTTTATTAATCTGTACGTACAGAAAACATTCCTCAGTTTGTTTTTCTCGAATGTCTATAGTTCTGGATAAGCACCAAATCGAACACTATAGCGCGGATCCTAGAATAGATAGGGACGTAGACGATGGTAATGTCTTTGAAATGCACCAAGACCAATGCTGATAAATTGTAACAATATATGTACAAATGATTGAAAGTTATTTTTTGTAAGTAAATTGTTCGTTTAAAACTTTAAATGTTCGAAGTGAGCAAAAGTCCGAGTGTTAGAAGTGTGCATGTATCTTTTCTGTCAGTGTGCGTATGCGTGACAGTGTGAGTGATTGAGTAGGCAGTGTGTGTGTGTGTGCGGCCTTTGTAATACGCATGCACAGATTGACAATGTCAGCGAGTTGAGAAGAGTCCTTCGTTTTCCCTGGCCCCGAAGAAGAGGGATGAATATAATATCGTGTTAGCAGACGGTCTTGTTTCTGACCCAACTAAGTCGAATGTTAAAATTCTGATCCTTACATGATTAGCGACCTAATCGAAACAGTGAATTTACTTTGGGCGACAAAATCGATTTTGAGCGCGCCGACGTAGCTACGTGGACCGTGGCTTGTATTTCTGCATACGCCGTTGGTTGATTAATATTTATAGCATGGAGATATATGTCACTCCTATATGAATCCATTTAGAATAAAATTAAATGTTTTAATTCAATACATTTCCTTCCAACGCACTTGCGGTCAC
Source organism: Sepiola atlantica (assembly GCA_963556195.1). NCBI lineage: Eukaryota > Metazoa > Mollusca > Cephalopoda > Sepiida > Sepiolidae > Sepiola > Sepiola atlantica. The sequence goes on along the minus strand of OY744516.1, from coordinate 205,165,332 downwards.
AACAAAAATTGATCCCATCCATCATCACATCTTTAGTTCAATATTAAATTCAAAATTTGATTATACTTTACCGATACGTCAAATCACTCGTTTACTCAAAGTTGGTACACTTATCTGTGATCAGCCCTTAGTTTTAAAAGATTAGCGGAAAACAAAAACAAATTAAAATGCTAAATTATTTTTCAGTTATTTTATAGAACAGTTTCCAAATTTAACTGTAAATAAAGAGTTCTTGCTATCCCCTTGCTATTTCATTTTATAATTGCTCTATCTCGTATATTGAGCATTGACTTTTCATGATAGGAATATTTTAACGATATCATCTCCATTTTATTTATATATTCGCTATTTTCAAGAACTGTTCACACCTCATAGGCTTGAACAAGGGAATGATTCCCAAAAATGTCCTACAGACTACCCAAAAAACAACTGAAATTGGGATTTATTGTACTTTGCTTCTAAAATCGTCCAATAAATTCGACATTAAATTGTAACTTGCACGTTTATTTATTTTTTCTTCATTCTCAGTTTTTTAAATTTATTTTTTAATTTTTTTAAATTCGCTATTATACTTCAACCTGTGCGCTTATGATTTTCTGTTGACTGATTACACCTATTATATATATATATATATATATATATATAATTCCAGAAAGTAACTGACTTCTGATGCTATCTTCTATTTAGTCAAATACGTCCTAAGATGGAGTATTGCTACAACATGTGGAGGTTCTACTTAGAGTACTTAATTCGAATTCAAAATCTACTTAATTTGGTAGTGACGATCTCTTGCTCTCTGCAGCCCCTTTCTCACAGAATAAAGGTTGCTTTATCTATTCTTACAGTTATTGCCATGGAAGGTGCTCGACTGAGCTCCGATCTCTGGTTCCTCCTTGCAAAACCTTTACAGCAATACTACAATTGCTAAGCTTTCCCCCCTCTCCGTGTGCCTATCACCAAACGGAATTTCCATTAACAAAGTTTCTTTTCTAAGAGCTTCCCATCTTTCCATGTAATACGTTTCCACAAGATTACTTCCCTGGGGGCTATAACATGATCGTCTTCAAATCCAATGTCAGCAAATACTTGTCATGAACCGTTCTCATGAGTCAAATGTTATTTATTCCATGCCTTTTTTTTTAAGTTGTAAGAATTATTTTACTAATAATTACGAGCACTTAACGGAGTTACTTTCACGGCGCCCTTAAAATGTAGTGTTCCCTTTACTATTTGATGTCGTTTGATCTTTTGAAACAAGACATTTCTCATTCAACACATTTACATTGTGAAACAATCGCTTACCAGGGAGGGGGAGTATAGATTATAGGCACGTCTCCTTCAATGAAGGGGTTAATTCAGTCTGTAGTCTTGACAGGTCTTAGGCGGCGTCATTATTTCTCTAGATAAATTATCTGGCTGAGGCAGCAGTCGTCTTGTTGAAATAGAGATTATATATATATATATATATATTTATTTTTACCCAAGAAACATTAAAACTCGCAAGTTTGGTTGGCGAGCGTCACGACCCGTCGTGGACGAAAGCAAAACACCAACTGTCTAAAATCTCCCTAGATGTGCAAATAAACGAGAAAGAATGAGAGAAAGAAAAAGAAACAAATAGGAATACATATCAAGAAGAAATAAAGACTACTACAGTGAATGTAGTTCTCAATTTACAAGTCCTGGCGACAGGTGGTTCATTGGGTTCAGCCTTCCTGACCTTTCGGTCGTGATTACATAAACATCTGTCAAATTAAGCTGAGACCAAATCTGATTGACGACACTCCTTCCGACTAACTGCTGTACTGACATTGCATTAATCAACACATTATCGCTGTTACGTATTTACCCGCGAGTACAGAGAAAATTAGGCACAATGTTTTTAAATCGGAACTCCAGTTCCCCAAAAGTGGAGCTATCGTTATGTCATAACATCCCAGATGCTTTTATTCTCCGCACGATATTGGAATTTATGTTAGTCATTGATTGGTCGTTACCCTATTCCCTTTAGAGGCATGTGGATTGGCCAACAGGTAACCCAATTCCTGCTCCCTTATTCACGTGATCTAGCCTATAAAAAAACTTTGCACACACTGAGTTTCGGCCTCTTTTCCCAGTATATACATACTTCCCACGTAAATATGCGACATAAAGCCGAAGGGTGGGAGGAAAAGCCAGCGGAAGAGCCAGGCTGGCCTTTAAAAATAGCCTGGGCAGCCTCGTCGACATCCCCAGACAATTGCCAATAAACCAACTTCTTCCAAAAGAGGGAAAGCAAGGCACGGGAAAAGTGAACCTCCTATGACTATCCAAGACATACCAAAATCCGAATATAAAGACCAGTCTGTCGGACTGATAGTCGAGAATGTATTCTCAATTGGTATTAAGGAGGAAGAAGAATCATTAGACTACTTTCACAGTAATAATTATTTTCTCCGCTCCGCTTTTCTCAACGGTTAATCCCTTTGGTGACAGACGCCATCGACGGTAGTTGCTGAGAGCCAACCCACTCCATCTTCCTCGTTCCCACCTTCATGAACCAAGGAGGACTACATCTCGATAGAGCCCTCCGACGGTAGTTCGGATTTACCCCATTTCTCATTCCCGGATTCCCAACCTTAGTTGTTATCGGTCTGACTGCATTACGACAGAAGCCCATGAAGACGATTCGCGCAGAAAATACTTGATCGCTCCACGGAAAGAGCTAAAAATTAAATTAAAGATGCCCAACGTGCAAGCAGTTACTAGAACATCAGCCAGATAAGTTCTCGCGGAGAACGTATTCTCAAACATAACCCTTCCTCCTTTCTGTACAATCCCCATTTTTCTATCGCCATATTTGTTTCGGTGCTTATCTTCGAGAATCTTCCTACATTCTCACGTGCGAGAACGTAACTTTCTTTCGGTTTTAAAATTAAACCCAAATGTCACGTGATTGTATTCTTTCCCCTGCTCCTTATTACCGCACCCTTTCATACTGGACCCACTACTACCCCCCACCATTCATGGCCGACACAAACACTTACCTATCTTCCTCCTACTCTTTCTTATCCCCACATCCTCTCTTTTCACAGTTTGCTATATGAAGGCAATATTACCCTTCTACAGCAAAGATTAACGTAGTTTGACAAGACCGAAATATCTGTTGCCTTTAGATGTGTTTTTTTTTTACTGTCCGTTTTATGCTTATCCATTATTCCATAGACTAAACATTCAATTTTGTCTGAAATTTAATTCCGGGATATTAAGCTTCCTCACATTTCAATAAAACGCTCAAAAAGTTCATAGAATAAAATTAAACCTATTTAATTCACATTGAAATTAATATGTAATATGGTTGTCGTTTTGCGTGTGTGGGCGCGTGATTTTAGAACATTAGACACTCCGCAAATTACAATATCGATCTGCTTAAGCAAATAACAGAACAGGCTGTTACAGGAATTATGAAACTAATCACTACTAAGTAAATCTATATTAAAAGTATGTTAGCACTTCTATCGTGTGTGTGTGTTTCTCACCTCTACGTGACTTACTTTCTATCAATCGATTATTTTTAAAAAAATAAAAAAACAATTAACTTTAATAGGCAATTCGTGAGATTCATATTTCCTTCCAGCTTCCGGTTCCACCCAGCAGCAAATGACGCCTCACATATACGGATGGCCAGAAATGATAAAAACCTTCTCCATAAGTTATACCAATTTCAGACTTGTCCAACGTCATATTTCACAAATACTTCTAATGTATTACTTTTATTTCATAATAGAATACCGAATCCATTTTAAAATTAATTTATTTGTCTTTTATATTATTGCTTTCACTTGTTTTTTTTATTGTTTTCTCAATGTTTTCGGTTTAAAATTCTTACAATTTATTTGGCAATATTTTGTATTGGATACGGAAATTTTATGAGGTTTAAAACTTAAAATGAACTTTAAAATAAAAAACAATTTGAAAACAATTGAAAGTTTTGAAAACGATAAAATAAACAAATTTTAAAAATACATCTGGTATTCTGTTAATTATTTGTTTCTTACCAAATAAAATTAATACATTCGATGTATTTGTGAAATTATGGAGAAAGTTGTCATTTCTGGCCATCCGTATATGAAATTAGGCGTCATTTTCTGCTGAGTGGAACCGGAAGCTAGAAGTATGAATCGCACGAATCGCCATTTAATACATTAAATCGACCACAATGCATTTCCATTTTTGTAAACAAATCATCTATTTCAATATTTTTTTGATAGCAAAAAAAAATGCGTTACGTCATAACCCTTTGAAATATAAATAGAATTTTGAAACTTAAACTGGAATAGAAAGTTATTTCTGGTTTTAAAATCCACATGTATTAAGAGAGTGAGTGAATATTAATTCCACGTGTATGCGGCAGTAGCCATTTTGGCTTGTCTTGTCGAACCCAGGGCCAAAGGCCCGGAAAAATGTTGCGTCCCCAGAGGGGGGGCGTGTGTTTGCCAGTGCCAAAGAAGGAATGAGAATGAGCTTCTCGTGCCGCAGAATAAGAGAAAGAGCGGATGGCGCTCAAGTGTGTATATAGTTATGCTAGCCAGCCGAGGTTCGCCTAAGTAGATTGCCTGAACAAATCAGCGGGCAGCTAAGTCATCGATATTTCAACAATATGGCGGCAGTGTGCCGGCCCATAGAAACTGCTACAGATACACCTAATTTGTAGTAGACAACTGAAAATAAAGACAGAACACTAATAATAAAGAGTTGTAAAGTTTGAAATTTGACTGAACTGATTTTGAATATGAACAATGAAAATGTTTAATTCAGCCCGATATGTAGTAATAGCCATATCTTAATTTTAAAAATTTATTTTAATTCACCAAAGTGACGAAGTTGACGTCTGCCGCCAAAATCACTTGATAAAAATGCTGTCTAAAGTAAAAAACGAAAAACAAAAGTCTTAATTTTAATCCCATAAAATCTTTTTCTTTAATGTTATTTTCAATAGTTTGGTGGAATGGAAATAAGATTCGAACAAACGTCAAAAAGCTACTGGCTTGAATAGCCATTCGTTATCAGTTTCAAAGGCAAGTAAAAGTTTTGCATGCAGTCGCTAACTCATTATGTTCGGCCTATGAGAACATTTCAAAACAAGCGGGGGAATCAAAGTAACAAACCGATGCGAAATTTAAAAATCTAATAAAAAACAGGGAACTGGACAAACGAGTTGAGATTCAGGCTGGCGGACATCGGAAGATCAGATATATATATGCTCAACCTACCCCCACCATCACCCTCCCGCACTGAATTTTCTGGACCAAATACTAGTTTGCATAAACTTTTCTAAATGAACACTTACTGACTGAAAATATTTTTTTTTATATACAATTATAGATATAAAAATAAAAATTTCGTTTTCTCAATTTTTCATTTACAAAATACTATTGATGTATTTAGTTAGCACCAGCTGACCGGTGACCCTTCTATTCTCTCAATCTTTCATTCAGTCCCATATTAATACGCATACATGCCGTTTAATATCCTCAATTTTCTTTCCTTCGCCATCATTACTTATTTTTACCACATTTATATTAATTTTCAGCTTGGTTCTTGGCAATTCCCAAAGACGCTGCTGTCATCAAAAAATAACCCTACAAGGCCACGCCACAATAGAAGACTTATGAAAACAAATGTTCCAAACAATAACTACCGTTTCTAAATTCGGTCGTACTCGTTCGTAGGCTTAAAAGTGCAAGTAGGAGCAGCCGCTTACTAGATTTCCCAGACTTTTTAAAAGGAGGTTTGGCTTCGTTTTGTTTTACGGCATATCAACCCTTTTCGGGTTATTTGATGCCGAATCTGGTCATTTCGGTAAAAGTTGTTATGCTTCAAATTCTTTATGTGCAAGTATTTATTCATTGTGTTTGGTTGAGTGAAAAGGGGGAAGAGAGGGAAATTGTTTTTTGGGGTTTTTTTTTTGGGGGGGGGGGGTCTTGAACATGAGTTTTTCAAAGAGAAAAAAAAAATGAAACATCAATGTTTGGTGCATTTTGTGTCAGGAAGCCGATATCTTCAGACATCCTGATCAGGTGGCACCAGTAAGAATGTTAAAAGGCAAAGTTAAGGGCAAAACTAAGTGGGGATCGAAGGACAAAGCCGGTAAGAGAAGCGATGGCTGCATCTAAATAGCTGTAAACGACATTATGATTACGACTTATCCACTCATCGATTACCGATAACTGCAATCGCTTCCTCGAACCGCGAGCGTAGAATGTAAGGTAGGTGTACGATATCGATCTAAAAATGCCTTTCATAAAGTTGCGTATGGATGGGTATTTTTAAGCGTGTGCATATATATTTATCTATCTCTATACTACTGAAAAGTTAGTGCTTTTAGAGTTCATTTGTTGGTACACAAATAGAAATGTGGTTGGTTGACAAAGGAATAGGCAGAGTACACATTACTAAGTTTTTACGATGTCAATACCAGAGTTTGAATCTCGCGTAAGTCTAAAGAATGTTTAACTGGATACATTTGTAAATCTAAAGAAATTAACATAAAAAAAAAAATTTTTTAAGTTACCTCGTGTACTCCGCAAAAAATAAACAGGGAATTCAGTTTTAGTTCAAAAATTACTTTGCTTAGTTTTTTTCTAATTTTTTTTTTTGGGGGGGGGGGGGTGAAGCAATAAAATATAAATTCATCTTAGTCTGATACAAATATTAAATAGCTATTTTTTCCACGAAATTTTAAATATTTTTCTTCATACTAGCTATAAAGCGGTTTGGTTTGGTTTTGGTTTGTTTTACGGCATAGCAACCAACTATGGGTTGAAAAGATGGAACTTGACATAGCTAGGTACTTTACCAACACCGCTCAATTATCAGGTATATGTAAGTTTTCTTCCCCTACTTCATCGACCAGAATATCTTTATAAAGTAAAGCTACATAAACAAATCCGTTTCGTTCATTTCCCAATAAATCAATCAATATTCTGAAAAAGGAAAATGTTTTTTCTATCGATTTTAAAATTCATATTTAATCCCGTTCGATATTAGTTTTTCATTAGTCAAATTTAAAGAAATTTGTGGGGGGGGGGAGATTAGCTCCTAATTGTTATGTACTCGTAACAATTTTTTTTGACATACACCGGATTGACTAACATTTAATTTTTATTCTGAAATTTTCAAGATGGCCAACCCACAAAAAAATGTTAGCTTTTTCTTTTCTTTTTTTAAATACATTTTTCTTCACTAGACGATCTTATAACACCGGCTCGTATTATGCAGGTATACTAGCGGGACCCGTTTCTCAACATTGCCTGGAATATTGAAGAAAGCCAATAAACTCCTGCGTTCGCTCCTAAACCTCACATTACATTACGTTTCTGCTGGATACATGGGCGTTAACGTAACATCTGCCTTTGTGTATATTTCTATAAAAATGTCTATCGAATTTGTCATCAAACATAAATATCATTGGATTTGTTTAATCGATATTTTATGTCTGGAGAGTGAAGTACAGATTTTTTTTCTGTGTTATTCGCATAATGAAAAGGAAATTGAAACCTTTTCATTGAATACATATCTGATCTGGATTAATAATTCTTTCGATAGAATCAACTACGGAAGAATCACAGTTTACTTACAGATATGATTAACCAATGATATCGCTCCGTTTCATATAAGTACTGATTTTTGCAAATGGCTGCCAAAACAATGTCTACGTAGTACTTTTTAAAATATTTCGCATCATTTAAAACTTATTGTTCGTTACTTATTACCGATGATATTTAATACTGGCGGTACCAGTTTCTAGGTGTCGTCGAAAAACAGTGATTAACCAAAAAAAAAAACATAAAATGCCTAAATAATATCCTCCCAATTATATACGTTTTAAAAAAATATGCTATACTGAACGACCATATCTGACTAAGTTCATGCATAAGAAAATTGCCTAATAGTTCCCAAATCTTATTTTTCCCCCCAACAATAAGCAGTCAGCCCGTACTCGTAGAGTAGTTTCATAGATTTCATCAAGGGTGTTTTGGGGGTACTTATGAGATTCTAGTGATGTCTAAGCGATTGTCAAAGAGCAATATAAGATACGTTTCTGTAAAATAGTAATCTATTTTACAATTATAATCGGTTAGTGTCCTACACGGTTTTGTATAAATACGTAGAAATCTTAAATTTCTATAGAAAAGTAAATTTTACTTGAAAGATAATACCGTTACGATTATATTCGAAAAACATTTTTCCATAAAAGAAAACATCGAAATAAACTGTATATATATCATGGACGGCGGCACCAGGGAGGGGGGGACGGGCTCAAGCCCCCTCAGTTTTTGACTTGCCTCCCCCCCCCCACTTTACGGTCATCAATAATGAAGTTATATGCATGTGTTTAATCGGCCCACCCCACTTTTTAGGAGAAGCCCCCACACACACACTTTTATAACTGTCTCGCCGACCCTGTATATATATATATATATATATATATATGGACAGTCTGCGAAATAAAACACTTAATACGAACATGTGTTATGTAACGTGTACAGAATGCGTCCTTTTCGTGTTTAATTTTACCAAACCATTCCGACTCAAAATTCCTAACTTTATCCGACAAAAAAAAAAAAAAAAAAAAATTCACTATTTTGACATCGTCTAAAGATTACATTTATATACTAAACTCTCGACTAACAATCATAAAAACATTTTAGTAGTTTGAACAATGGTTTAAAATATATATTTTTTAGTCGATTACATATAAACAGTCGCTCTGTCTGCGGTGGGAGGGGCACGAATTCGCCAACTGCAACTGCCCGCAGAGGGGTAATATCTTTTTGAAAACGGAACCACCTGTGGGTGGCGACTCGTAATGCCTTAGAACAGGATCCTGGTAGCTGAGACATTCTTCCATCTCGGCACTACTTCGGCTAGACAGAGATCGGAGAGGCCCGATTCGATCAATCGGCTGGTAACACCATGCCCTAGTATTTATAAGTTCATCCTCACCGTATTATCCAATATGATTCAAAGACCAAAAACCTTATTTCGCCTTTTTATTATTATCTTAAATAGATACTAGTAGTCGTTGGCTGATCAATCGTATTGAGAATAAAAATTACAAATGCCAAGGAGAAATGGTTTTAATGAGTATATTCTAAGAATATGAATAATTATCTTACCTATAGAATTATAGGTGACAACTTTATTCGGCATTAAATAAATCTATAGATGGTGTATATGCCATAAAACAAACCAAACCTATAAACAGCCGGGGAAATGACGGGTAAACTCATAGAAAATTGTACAGTTTCGAATATAAATTTAGCGTAAATTGATCACCAATTCAAGGATCAGATAGCGTTTTTAATGACATGTAACAAATTTATTTTGTATTTTTTCACATTTTCTTAGTTTCGTGTATATCAAGTGCGTGTATGTGGGTTGGGGTACCTATTTTGCTGAAAATATACATTAAAACACGTTATCAATTACTTCGAGGAGGGGGGGGACTGAATTTTAACGATCCCATAAACTAAATTGACTTAACGGTCCCGTTACACGCAACCTTTACCCTATTGTTTTTTGGGGGCGAGGGGAGGGGGGGGACACCGACATAAGGTTAATCATACAGTCAAGGAAGAAAGTGATTTTTTGTATGACAAAGTTTGATCAGGAATGTTTTTCCAGCATAAAAGGCTTAATATTTGGTACAAAGACGAGGTGTTTCCATTTAAATAAGTATTTGGTTATAGGTTCTTAAAATAAGCTATTTTGTCCGAAATAGCACGATCATTACAGCCCGATTGCCCAAAAAACCCACACGTAATTCAAAAATATTTTAACGCATGTTTTTCATGCTGTTTAATGTCATTGCCAAGAAGAAAAAAACCGTTGGGTGGAGGGGTACTTCAGCATATGGTGCAGGACTACCATTTTACTAAAAGATATTGACCTATACTAATTCACAACTTGTCAAAAAAATTAGCCAATTACATATATCGGCCTGCACCAAATTGGCAGTTAATACAAAAATATTTTCAGTTTCGCATATAAAAACAAATAAACTTAAAGTAATCACTCACTTCCGGATCATTTAGCGTTTTTTTTATTATTAAGATCCAGTTTTTCTCTAATATACGTAAATTTTAGGTTTTGTGTTGGGAGGGGTGTAATGCTCATAACAAACCAAAAATAATTCATACTATGGTCTGGAAGGTGTGATCATTATTTTCTCTTTACCGCCAAATTTGTTTATTAAACTTACATGTTTAAAATATGAGCGGAGGATTAGGAGAAATTAATGTTATTTTCTTTAAGTTTAAATTAATTGGATTATCAGTTAATTTTAAACACTCCCGGCAGTTTCAAACGTAATTTTGAAAATACGTCAGATACACTTACAAAAGAAAATGTTGCTGATAAAAATGCAACTAGAAATATTCCCGGGCAGCGACGGATCGGAACTGCTAGTAAATAAAATAAAACAAACTTAAAAGAAATTGAATCCTTCGGTCGGAACAATCTCTCGAAGTATTTAAGATGACATCGACAAATAGTAACGTTCGTTATATTGTATGCAACTGTAATTACTGTAATCATGTATTTGTGTATTGTAGAAATATGGCAATATATTTCGCAGCTATGATACGAAAAATGTAACATTTAACTCATTTGTATTTGGATTATTCTGAGTACTGTTCTCATCCTGAGTGTTATTCTCACTAAGTTTTAGTCAATGTAACTCCAACCTTCTTAAGGTGTATCTTGTCGAATTCTGGAATTTTTACGGAACTCTTTACTTATCGGGGGTAACATGCTCTCGTTCTCTCCGCATGCTACCACCGAGGATGAAATAAAATAAAAAGTTCCGTTCGAGATTCGGTACAGATTCCCGAGTTCGACAAGATACTCTTGAAAGTTGGAGGTTACATCGGCCGAAAAGACTCCCAAAATTCATACTAGAATTGTACGCAAGGACCCGCAGCGTAACGGATAAAGTACGAAGTAAAATTCAGTTCTAAGTGAATTACTTACGACTTCTGCTCGGTCATGGCTGACGGAGAGAGAGCATGTTACCCCCCGTGGATTAAATAAAGAGTTCCGTGCGAGATTCCGTACATTCCCGAGTACGACAATATACAACCGAAAAAGGGCTGAGGTAACATCGGCCGAAACGTTGTGAAAACAACACTCCAGATGAGAACAGTAGTCCGAATAATCACAATAATACTTATCAATCCTCATCTCAATGATTCAGAAACATTTATCAGTAAAAAATTAAAATAAACTGTTTAGTTTAGATTTACTATGAGAAATATGGTGTCCATTTAAATGAAATTATCTGATGACAAATATGGCATTCATCTGAAAAATATTCAGAGTCGGATAAAGTATTTAAGGAAACAGAATAAACAGCTTTTTCTATTTTAAAGAAATTGAAAGATATGTAAAATTGACTATTCAGACGGGAATATTCATGTTGGACGGAAGCTATTTAGGTCTAACATCTGAAATCCGACCAGCTTAATTTTATGTTAGAAGAATTACTTAAAATAGAGATAGCAATGAGGTTCAGGGCTTGGAGTATTGATTTACTCCTCTCCAGGAGTTAGGCACAAAGCCAGTTTTTATCTTACTCCCACAAGTCAGATGTGACCCAAGGTCTGGTCGGGAAAGTGGGGTTTAAAAATTGCCTTGGCAGCCCCGTCGGCATTCCCCGGTAGAGGCGCCTCAGGCAGTAAGCAATAAACTTACTCCTCCCCAAAGAGGGGAGGCGAAGCCTGGGAGGGTGGACCTCCTAGAACTGCACAGGACAGACCATAGACCGGCGTAAATCAAGCCCCGAAGGCCAAGACAATGCCAGTCTATGGGGTGCAGTATCCATCGGAACAGATACTACACTTTGATCTTAGCCAAAAGGCCAAGAAAACTTGGAGGGCTTGGAGTAGGAATACACAGCCCTCCTTAAAGACTATAAATTTATTAAAAATTATTTCAATATACGTCACTTAATTACACCTATTTCACCCAATTAATAGAATCCATCATTGGGCACCACCGCAAAAATTGAACAGTTCAAAATAATATCAACGGTAATTAGCGTGTGTTATGTAGTTATACTTTTGATTTTTTTTTTTTTTTCATAACATGTAAAATTTGATGGAAGAATACTTTTCTAGACAAGAACACTCCTTTTCTTTTAGTGTAAAATTTGTTTTCGACTTTGTTTTTCTTGTCTGCTCTTATTTCACTAGTTCTATGTTTAGACAAAAATATATATAATTATTTCGTTACTAAATCATTTTGTCCGACATAAAACCACGAATACTGTACTAATTATAGGTTGTGCTAAACATTTACTATCAACTGCCAGTTTCGTGTGGAAAAGAGACTTTTAAAATGCTATAATATTCAGGTAATTGCTTTTTATGTAAAAGTAGTTTACCTCCCCCCCCCCCCGGTCAAAAATGAGCAAAAAAATGCTTCGCCAGTGTTCGCACTAATATTCATATAAATCAGAATTACGTCAGTAATTTTGCATATATAAATTATTTCAGATTACCTCCCCCAAAAAATATCTCTGGCTTTCCGCTTCCCCTCGCCACTCGAAATAGTTCAGAAAAAAAGGGCACGTTTTTTACTCGCTAACTTGTGATAGGACGGATTTATATTCATATACAAATAAATACATTGGTCTTCATTAGAGGGGATAGTTGAGATTTTTATTTTTTTTTAAACATTAAAACAGATGTTTTCATTCAAATTTACGGAATTAAAATTTTTGGCTACAAAGCTTTAGTCTTGACAAAAGAAAAAAAAGTCAAGTATGCGTTGTCTCTCTGCGGTCATTAATGATTTGGATATAAGGGGCAAACTAAGGAGTAATTTTAGATATTAGTGAAAAAAAAAATGCATTTTTTTTTACAAAGATGTTATCGATATGGAAGCGATTAGGAACCGATGTTTGCGTTCTTACTTCAGATTGGTGTTATTTGCATCTTGGTTTTTTTAACATTTTCCCCAACCATTATTGAATATTCGAGTGAGGGATGCATAAGCTTCTGATTATTTGTCCATGTAGCGAACTTTTAATTCTATGTTTACATCTTGTTACTAGGTTGTTTTTATTGTTAATGCTAAGTATTGAGTTTGTCTTTTGTAATTAAAATTACATCCCTTTGGGCATCAAATAACACTATACATTAATATGTTTGTCATCGATACTTGCGGTTTCACGGAAACCTAGCCCAGCATCGACTAAAGTCACACTAAGTATATATAACCTATGGGCCGAGTTTTCATTTTCTTTTCCGTGAAACATAGGGTATCGAGGGACGATCAATCTAATGTAGAGGGTTATCAAAAAGTATATTTGTACAAAAGTGATATTTCGCTTTTTTTAAACCTGAAATTCTACATAACTAACTTAGATTTTTTTACAATAACAGGGTTTATTGATGTGGGTAGGTTTTCTAGTAGCATGTTGGCTAGTACATATTAGTGATTACTTCTATTCAGTAACAAGTCTGCATAACAAAATTGGAATCGTATTTACTGTAGTTAGTATCAAACATTTAAAATCTCACTAACTGTATGTTGCGATTTACTAGTCGTTCGACGCAGGCCTGGGGCGACAAAAAGTTGTTTTTCCGATTCACCTTTATAAATTAATTTGAAATCCTAGATTTCTAAATATTTGCGGACAGGTGTTTAGCACTTCCGGGAGGGGGGGGGGGCTATTTCATACCAAAATCAGACCAACAGTCTCTGGCACGCTATGGCTGGCGTGGCCTTGTTCTGTCGGTGTGAGTTATGGTCCTGTGCAGTTCTAGGTGGTTCACCTTCCCAGGCTTTTTCTTATCACTCCTTTGAGAAGGTGTTAGTTTATTGCTACTTAGGAATGCCGACGGGCTGCCAATTTCTGTTCGGCCAGAGTGCTTTTCCTTTAGGGCGCTGGCTTTTCAAACCCAACTTTCCTGACTTTGTGTCTCATCTTCCCGCCGTGGGAGGGAAATAACCTACTCAGTTAGAAAATATATACTATCTTTTACATGTACGTCGTGCACTGAAACCTCAGGTTTTCTCACATTGCGAAAGACAGACAGTATAGAGGATAACATCTATTTGCTATTGCTGATCCTAAATTCTTTTGACGCAGTTTTTTTTTTGTTTTTTGCGGGAGGGCTTGTTAAGGTGTCGTTGTCCTCATACAGCATCTGGTATTCCAAATGGTCACTCATTTAGTATTAAGCGTTGATGGAGACATTGGAAGAGAAAAATAATTCTAAACAGTCCCTATTTACCTACCTCCCAACGAGGGCAAAATTAGACACAAGATCAGTTTTCATGCAGGATAAAAAAAAAATCCAGCTCCCCAAAAAGGGACACTCTGGATTAGGTCACATCTAAATTATCCCAGTCAAGGACAGAACAGATTGTTAGATTTTCAAACTTAAAAATGTAAATTTTGACCAAATTAGGCACAAGTTCATCAAAAGTGTGTGTGTGGGGGGGGGTCACCCCCTTTTTGCCTATTGAATTCACCTCAATAACACATTTACTCTAGAAGATGGGGGGGGGTAGTCATCCTAATTAAAATATCCCCAATGTATTGAAATAAAAAAAGTGACACTGATCTCGGTCCGAAGGTATAGCCATGTTTGCAACTATCAGTTTTTGTCCGTTCATTTATTTTGGATTCAATAAATATTTGATTAACAGTAATGCGTCTTTATACAAGTTACGTATATGCGGGAAACAGACACGAGATATTGTCTGACAATTTTATTAATACAGAGATTTTTGCGCGTCAAGTATCTTTCCACTATCAAGAATTTTCCAACCACTCCCCTAATTGGGAGGTTTCAGAATAAAATATTTGGTGCAATTTTACATTAGGACCCGCGCTAACTTTGACCATCGTTAGTGTTATAGTTAGGATCAAAGTGGGGGTTAGGGTTAGCGTCATGGACTAAAACTAAAAAGTACCAAATATTTTTTCTAGGGATTTATGATAAAACTATCAAGTCAATAAACTACGGTGAAATTGCAGTATAGTTAACAGGCGAGAAATCGTAAAGAAATAATTTATAACAAACGAAGTAGAATCAAGTTCTCTACCGACCCGTATATTTTTAACGTGTGGAAATATAAGTTTTTTTTATTTTTTATTTTTTTATTTTTTATTTATTTTTATTTTTTTTTCAAAATTTTATTTCTATGTCAACATGTATTATCGACACGGGAAAGCAGCGACCGAAGTAATGGCTTTACCTCGCTAAATTTAGGCAAGGGCGGTTTTACAAAGGATTGTTAGTTTTTTTTTCTTTGGGGATTGGGCTGCCACTAGGGCTTAGGGTTTGTGAGTAATCCTTTTCAGCATGAATTTAACCGAAGTAAGGCTTCACGTGATAAACCAGTTCGGTGTGATGATAAACCACACGAACATCGAAAACAAATTTTGAAATAAAAGACTTAGTTTCAGTACGTTATAAGTAGACAGGTCGGGATATAATTGAATTTTACTGCCTTTGGTATAAATTTTTTTTTCGATTTCTCAACTGTTAACTACTGCAATTTTACTTAGAATACACTTGGTAATGTATAATTGCTGAAAATTGTATTTAAATCTGATAATTCTGATTTGGTTTTTTTTTGCGTGGATTAAATTTAAATGGCATATTAAAGTCAAAATAAAATAAAGGCACTTATAATGAATGGATATCCAAATGATTTCAATATTTACCGATTCAGTCCCGAGTATTGACGGATAATCCCAAGTCAGTCCCAGAAATAGTTTGATTTGAAAGCCGCGAAAAAGAAAAAAAAATGTAAAAAGGCAGACGACACTAAGAATGTGAAATGTTAAGTTCGGTTAAAATAAAATAAATAAAAGGTGGCTTTCAAATCATAAACTGCTTCAACCATTTCCGAGATTGACTCGGTGAGTACTGAAATCCTTTGGATATCAATTTATTACAAGTAAACAACAGTATAAAAAATAAAAAAATTATGATCGCTTACCTGCCAACCATTTTTTGATATTAAGGAAAGGGTGACTCTCAAAAGAGGGGAACATGCGATTAATGAAAGAAGAGTTGGATGGTTCACCAAAGGGGAGCGCGTTCATCTGCGCGGGGGAGGAAGCGACCAGCTGAAGAACAGCTACGAGTGCCAGAAAGAGCTGATAGGTAACAGCCATAATGCCAGATATTTTTTGGCGGGAGTTTTTTTTGTTTTGTTTTTTTCTTTTGATTCGTATCAGTAGTGACTAAACAACCGCGTAGAAAGACGCTCGCTTTTTTTGAAGGAGGAAATCGAAACCGCCGCGTCTATTTATACGGCGCCCTTTTTTACTACGACCAATCCCGGCGGGCACACGTGGCGACGGCTGGCTCATTTATTCCTGTTTCAAACAAAACAGCCGACTTCACTTCCGCAAGATGTTACAATAGACACACACAAACAAATACACATTTTCTGTCTTTTTCTCTTTCTTTCTCATACACACACATATGCAAATCTTTTTATTTACTATCTATTTTTCCCACCGCTCGTCTTTTTAAGTTAACTTTTTGTCCTTCTTTTTTTTCTTTTTCTTTTTCTTTTCTTTTCTTTTTTTTTTTTTTTTTTTTTTTTCAAGCGGAGACATTTATTTCATCAATATAGCCTCATATGCGCATTTAGGAATACCAGATAACAATAGTAGATAACACTATCATTAAGGTGATTCAATTCACCCTATTTCTCTTAATTTTTGCTCAAATCAGTCTCTTTCTCAATTTTTGTCATCGATAGCTTTCTTCGAACAAAATCAATTTTTGGTTCTGGTTCGTCAGTTTTTCTCGGTGATCCTTCAAGCATGTTATTAACAATAAAATGTGATTCGATTTAATTCCTTTTATAAAATACTTTGGCCGGGTCGGAATTATTTTCATACAGACGCCATCCTTAAAATTTTTAGCATAACTATGTATTCGCCAATCCAGAGTTACTCACCTTTGTTTGGAACAAAAATATTACATTGTGGAAAAGAAAAGCGTCATAGTTAGAAAAAGACAAGGAAGACGAATTACAAATAAATGCGCTACCGAGCAACGCCGGGTAGATACATTGGCAAACCAGAAGAGTACCCGACTCAGTCAGCAGCAAACGGTGTTCGGTCAAATTTAGTTCCTGGTATTAAATTTTGTCCGTAATATAACTGCCGATGAGAGTTTCAATGTCACAAATTTATTTATTTATTTATTTATTTATTTATTTAACTGTTAGATGAAAGTACAGAATAGTTAACAAATCCCCCCCCCCCATCGCCATGTTAAGAATAGCTTTCTAAATAATAACTTTATTTTAGCACGGTCCGTAAACTTCAGAAGATTATTTAGAAAGCCATTTTTAACATGGGGAGAGGGGCTTTGTTAACTATTCTGTACTTTCACCTAAACTTTAATAAATAAATTAATTTTAATAAATAAAAGTTAGTACAAATCTTCACAAAACAGAAAGTTTTTAATATCAGGAACTAAATCATACCGAACACCGTTTTATGTAATATATAAAGTAAAATCCGTTTTGTTTTTTTTCGATTTTTGTCATCGATAGATTTCTTCATACAAAACAAATACTTAGTCATAGTCAGTTCTTTTAGTGGATCGTTGCAGCATGTTAAGAACAATAAAATGTAATGCGGTTTAATTCCTTCCTGAAAATACTTTGACCGGTTCGGAATTATTTTCATACGGACGCCATCTTTTAAAGAAGAGAGGAAATATAACTCTGTATTTGTCAATACAGTTACTTCCTTTTGTTT
Source organism: Sepiola atlantica (assembly GCA_963556195.1). Taxonomy (NCBI): domain Eukaryota; kingdom Metazoa; phylum Mollusca; class Cephalopoda; order Sepiida; family Sepiolidae; genus Sepiola; species Sepiola atlantica. The sequence continues at coordinate 205,147,541 of OY744516.1, read as the reverse complement.
GGAACAAAAAAATAATATTGTGAAAAAAAGCGTCATAGTTTAAAATAAAGAAAAGCAAAAGGGGAGTAGGAAGTGACTAACTTGGCTTTACTTTTGGCAGCCTCGCTTCCCTTATTTTGTCCTTTAGTACTCACATTCCATGAGTGATGTTTCTGACAAAGGGGAAGAATTGATGTTTTCTGGGTCGGAATCTATCCACCTAACACTTATCGTTGGCTAGTTTTTTTACTTTGAAGTAGTATTTTTTTAGCTCCTTACATCAAGTGGCGTCATGCCTTGTCTGGGGCGATTTCCATTAAAAAAATTAGAAGTAAATAAAATATAGATAAACGCAGGATAGATACAAATATTAATAGATATAAACAATTCATTGTCTTATATTGTATTTTTTTTTTCTTAAAATAAAATTATACTTTGCCTTTTAACGTATAGAAATTTGAAATGTTATTCCATTTTTTTCTTGGTGGCCTTTTAGAACGAGACGTGTAAACGTCGAAGCGTTGGTTGATAACCTATTGATTTTTAAAAACTAATTTTAATAATTAATTCCTAAGTATTATTGATTTCGAATTTATATTCATGTATATTCAAAATAATCTCCTGGGTACGTTTTTAGGGAACTCAATAATGTATCAATAGAAGGAAATAACTGTTTTACTATTTAATTATTTTGTTAAATTAGTTACATTTAAAATGAATGGGTTATCAAGCGTTACACTCAGAGATATCTTCTTCTTTCGTATGAATCAGGTGATTCTGGTGTTGGCATAAGTTTTCCCGATGTTTTTTCTAGTTAGAAATTTTTCTGGAAAAACATCGGGTACTTACGGGAGGGACCACGAGAAGATTGCCAACATCCCTAAGTGAAAGGGATACTGTGGAACCGACTGGATTCGAACGTGGAACACCCAGGTCTTCAGTCTGTGTCGTTATCCACTCAGAGATATTAACCTATGTCTTACATACTCTCCTGTTTTAATATTAGTTTTTTTTAATATTTACATACAAGCAAAATAAAATTTTTGTTTCTTTCTCATGTGTGCACTGAATAGTAGTAGTAGGAGGAGGAGGAGTAGTAGTAGTAGGAGTAGCAGTAGGAGGAGGATCCATTTTTTTACTAAAGAGTCACCACTTATCAAGGCCCATAGGCAACTCGAGGATAAGAATTAATGAGTTTGTCAGTTGGGCGGTGAGACAACACCCTGATGATTGGTAACGATGGTTGAAATTGGGCAGAATTTGATTATTTAAAACAGCTCAACAATAATTTGCTTACATTGGACTTGAAAACGACTGTTGTGGTCAGCTGAGGAGCAGTCCCGCGATATTGTGTTCTATAGACGTGTAGTTCCAGAAAAGAAACTCTGCTCATGGAAGCTCCGTTTAGTTTAAGGTACACAGAGAGAGAAAAGGGAAATTGACAGTGGTTGTAGCTAGACGAGTGTTTGTTATGAATGTTACACCCTTTCTTTCGAAATATGATTACATTTTGAATGTTTTTCTTTACTGTAATGAAAAGTAACTTTGTTTAAAAATGTATATTCATACACATAGAAAATACAATAAGTTACCATATGTATCCGCGACGAACGAAATGCGTAAACTTTAATATAGAGGTGTTGGAAGGCCACGATAGAAAATGAGACATACGATTAAAGTAAACACAAGTTCGATTTAACAGTTTTATCAACTTAAAATGACGATTAGACAAGAGCTTTGTCCGACTTTCAAGTTGGGATAAAAGCGCTTTGTCCTCAGTCAGAGAAGAAATTCTTGTCGACTGTGGCAATAAAAAAATGATTTCCAATTTCAGAATACACCTTTTAGGGAGATGTATTTATGAATAAAAATATAAAATAATAAGTTTGAAATACTACCAATTTATTGAAGTTTAACGTAAAAACGATCTCCTTTTTCTGGACTTTTTGATCGGCAAAAAATCTAGTTTACAAATGCCTTTTCAGAATTTCGCTGAGTAAAGATCGTTAAACTTACCTAGCAACCCTCCTCTAAAAACTGGACTGTTAAGTTTTTTAAAAAACAACAACAAAAGCAATCGATATACTATTCTGGAGAAAAAGACATGTGCGATAGTGAGGAATTATTCGGGCAATATCAGCTTCTAGAACAGGGGTCATTCTACGTTATAATTACGTAACAAATTGGCTCAGAATTACCAGGTTATCTCCCCTGATCATTACTAGCCAACATGAGAACGCACTCACCTATTTCCGGAAATAAAAAATATCACCCCACGTGAGGAATAAAGAAACCGGATTTATCCTCTTTTTTTGTCCCGACTTCGGAAGCCTTTGGACATTCTTCAAGCGGCTGGCTATTTTTGCATGTTTTTTTACAACTCTGAACTCTCTCTCTCTATCTCACTCTCACTCTCTCACTCTCTCTCTCACACACACACACACACACTCACTCACTCACTCTCTCACTCTCACTCTCACTCTCTCTCACACACACACTCTTACTCACTCACTCTCTCTCACTCTCACACACACACAATTAGACAAGATTCCTAGAGCAGCTCGCCATCTTTGCATGACATTTCCTAGTAGCAGTCGTATAGATTCCCAGAACATCATCGACAAAATAAGTCATATTTACCTGTATATTACTAATATATATATATATATATATATATATATATATATATATATATATATATATATATCTTCTACGACCCTGACAATACATGTTCTATATCGATTGTGTTGGGACATTAACATAACCTTTCTTTTAGTAATTACGTCTGTGTTCTTTACCCCTTTATGTGTCCCGTTTCGTACTATAATGACATGTGTTTTTTAGAATTAGATTTATTTTGTGCTTCCTTTGTTTCAGCTCGTTTGACTCGTTGGTCTAGTGGTCTTCATTAATTCGCATTCGCTTTTCAGATACTTCGTTATAATACATCGTCCTATTCCAGTCGCTTCTTCGCAAGAACTGCAAGCTTGTTGAACTCGTTTCACGCTGACCCTTTCCCCCTATCTATAGCCTTGGTCTTTTTAGAGACTAGGGTCAATGGGCATATCTTATCTTTGAGTTAATTATCTTTCGTTCCTTTTAGCTCCTTAAATCAAGTGACTTCATGCTGTTGCATACCTAAAGTTTCTCCCTCATCTGTTGTAAAGGGTGGTGTGTCGTTTAGTGGATGAATTCTTTGTTCTTTCCTTCCTGGCGTGAACCACGCCGTCCGTGTCTGCAACACAAGCTTCATGACGCACTCCAAAGACAAACTCTTCTTTTAAATTTAATTCATTTTATTACAAGCGTTGTTATTTCAACTAGGGGTCATTCACTACGTCGAGGGAGAGGGAGAGAGCAAATCACTACTTTATCGTAGTTAGTTAACAATGTTTTCTTAACCATTCATAGAGAGGGGGGATTTCTCTCGTTTGTATTCCCTTAAAGGAAATATTTCCCTTATTTTTACATCGTGAATCGCACGTCTTGCTCGGTTCGCCTTCCGAATCAGACTGACTAAAACTCGCTTCACACGAGAACGAGTGACGTCACAGAGCCTCTCGCAGGTGCAGACTGACCCTTGATCTGGGGTCTCGTCACACGGTAACCTTGTCACGTCTGTTAGCTCTGACTGTGAGAACAAGCCCTATTCTGCACTCGACTGCACCCGCGTTAACTCGCGCAAGTCAAACAAACGATTTCCAACAGATACGTCCTTTCTCATAGGGTCATTATCCAACAATGCCTTGTCTCAAGCGACTTCCATAAAAATATCCCTCTTACTGATAAACTGTGAGAATAAATGTTTGTGAATTCAACCGTTTATTCATCATTTTCCTTTTTGATTCCGACCTCGTGTGTGTTACGTATTATTACGCAACACACAAGATGGCGGCCGCCTGTCACGGAAAACATACTCGAACACGTACGTTGCTAAAAACTAAAAATACAGTATATAAGATATTCGTATTTAACACCACCTTAGTCCCCAACACATACACAACCTTCTAAAAATTTAATTTTTGGAAATTTAAAATCTGACAATTTGATGTTTAATCAATAATAATCCGAAAATGTATTTTTTTATTACAAAAATGTGTGGGTGGAGGGGTGAAGGCCAACTTTTAATTTTTCTGTTTATCATAAATCCTTTTAGACAAATATTTAATTTGATTCAATGAATTTGTTAAGCAAAAATCATTGATACTAATTTTGAAAAGTAGCGTGGATACTGGCTTGGATATGATATAGACGATGGCCGTGTTTTTGGAAATGTACTGAGAACCACGCTCACAATTAAAATACTATAAGTTGCGAATGAGAAAAAACGTGAATGTTACGAATGATTGAGAATGGGTCACCATTTAGCAAGTGCTAAATTCACCAAAAGAGTGCTGTGGAGGGAAGAGACAAAAACGCAGTTAATTTTGTTCATTAACTGCGTTAATTATTTATATTTATAAAAATTTACAGTGGTGTGAAAGATATTTTGAGCGTGTAAATTGTTCGTTAAAAAAGTTAAAAGTGCTCGTGTTTGTGGAATGTTCGCAGTGTGTAAAAAGACACGAGTGTTAGAAGTATGCATGTTTATATGTTTGTTTTCTGTTAGTGTAAATATACATACATTGTGCGTATGCGGTCTTGTCAGTGAGAATAAGTGTGAACTTCTGTGTGCATGAGTTTAGTAGTCATTTGCTTGGCGGGGCCTCAAAGAGCTATGGAGCCGATCGTAATGTCATGTTCGTTAGCTGTCTTGCTTCTGCCTCTGTTGGACTCTCCCGGTTCTTTGGGTTGTCGAGTTGCTGTTTTTATTAGAAATTGGTATTTCACGCGGGCTGGCTAAGAATTTCGTTTCGAACGAGCGGGAATTATGTTCATGGTTTGAAAGTTGTAGAGTTCACACATTTATGTGAAATAATCTATTTTCGGGGGGTGGGGGTGGTGGTTGATGTAGAAATAAACTATTGATTTGACTGCATCCCTTTTCCACTCGATATAGAAAGGAACAAAATCAAAAAGAAAGAGTAAGCTAAACGAACAGAGTCAGAAAGAGAGTATCTTATACAAACTAGTAACTTGTTATCTACGTTCGTATAGCATGCTTACTTCCCCACAAACCTAATAATTTTTTTTATTGTTCACCTACAACACTAAGGTTAAAAATAAGTTTTAATTACTAATTAAACAGCTAAAAAGTAACGTACTCTGTAGCTTCAAATAACGAAGCAAACGTATGCGACCAACGATTTGACCGTGGCTTATATAATAGACTAGTGTACACCCCCCGTCAGAAATGACGGAAAAAAGAATATGCTTCGCCACTGTTCGCACTCACTATTTATATGGATATATTACTAAAATATTCATGTCCAATTCATAGAATTACGTCAGTAAATTTATTTATTGTATATAAATAATCATTTCTAACGACCTAAAGAAGAAAAGCACCCACCGTTGACTTTTTATAATATAGTGGGGAATTTATTTCCGAAATCATTTAAGGCGGGTGAGTCTGACTTGCTATTTGCTTTCTCGCTTCCCCTCATAACTTTTACTTGCTAACTTTTGCAGTAAGTGTCATCCTCCAAAGAGCAGAGGGAGGGTTAATACTGGTGATTTTTGACACGGCCTGATTTTTTTAGAAACATGACCCCCCCTCCTCCTCCTCCTCCTCCTCTATGCCCACTTTTACAATTTCTACTTATACATCTGGCCTCCTCTTTAATGTCTGTAATAAATTATGCAATTCCCCTCTCACTATATACTTATAGATTGAATATGCTTCAAATTTCCCCCTCTCTCTAAATATGTATTACATAGGTTGTTACTCCCTCTCTCTCCAACTATATTTGAATTGTCGAGTGTGAATTAAAACTTTTTTATCAGTTTCAAAAATGTAATCGTCTAAATCGGATGCTTGAAAATACCACAAGGTTGAAATAAATTATTGCATCGATGATGATGTAATTTCGTGTTACTACATTTTATTCTTGCTCTGTTTATTACATTGAGCTCTCATACTCGGATTTCCTCCTGGAATTATTTCATTATAACACATATATATATATATATATATATATATATATATATATATATATATATATATATATATATATACACATTGGTCCTTATAGAGTGCAGGATTTAACTTACATGTGACAATTGCTGTAAGCTAATCTCTATACAACATGTCAAAGATTACGTCATCGACCAAGGACATCCGGTAAAAACATAGGTGTTGTCTCTGTTGGTTGGTTTATTACTTGACGACTCATTAACACCTTTTCTGTATTGTTGCTTCCGTTTTCTTTTGTTCATTATTATAATTGTTATTCTTTTTCAAGCGAAATGTTTCACGTTCAAGAAAAAGAGAAAATATACGGATGTTGATTATTTTCTTTTTTTAATTGTATTTTATTTTTATTTTATTTTTTAACAATAAAAAAATACGATAATTAATCCACTTCTTTGCCGCTGGTCAAGAAAAAAAAGTTTTCGCAATTTTTTTATTTTTTTTTGGGGGGGGGGGTAGCTTTTGTTGTAGCACTTTCTTTATCCGGGATTTAACTATTTGAAAAATTTAAACGTCATTACAGGATTTGTCATCCACCTCCCCTTGAAAAAAAAGTCAATTCATTTTATAGTCTCTCACTCAGGTTTACATATGGTGTCGACGTTAGGGGTGCATGTCATTTCAAACACGCCCCATATTTAGAAACGACGTTTTCTAATTTAAAAAAAAATATGCTAATCTTTTTTTAATCACAAAAATAAGATTGTAAAAAATATATATATAAATGAATGTTTAGCATTTATTAAACGAGAATACCCGTCCCAGGAGGGGTAAAATTAATTATCTAAACAGAATAGTTTTGCACCACTTTTATGTCCCGTTACGAAGATAAAAAGCAAGATGTAATGGATCAAATTTAATGTAAATCTGATGTATTTTAATTTTCAAATGAGAGGCTGTGCTTATATTATGCTTAAAACTATTCCAAAGGAGTTAAAATGGTGGGAATATTTATTAATTGATGTCTAATAATTATTGTTAAAATTTCACAAAAATCTTTGATATCTAAATTTTCACGATGCGCTTCCACTTCCTTTTTACCCCCTTTACATAAAACTAAATTAAATTATATACAACCCACATTACGAACCCTTACGCCGAGCAGCTTTGTTCCAAAATCCATAATGATCAGTTAATTAGTATATGAGTGAGTTCTGTACATACAAATATATAAACATGTACACAAACACAACTTTATATAGATAAAGATTATATATGCATATTTTGTAAGAAAAATACAAGTTATCAAATTTAATATTATGGCGACTTTCGAAACTCCACAGTGAAAAGGATTTATGTTAGAGCCATATTCATTCATATATACACAATACACTTTTTTATGGTTCGGAATTTTTAGATGACGATTGATAATTTGGATTATTTGGATTATTCGGACTACCATTCTCATCTTGGATGTTATTCGCACAACGTTTCGGTCGACATCAGGACAATATTCAGAAGGGACTCGACTCTCCGAAAACATCTTGTGCGAGTCAAGTCCCTGCTACAGAAAAAGTTATGACCAAGGCCTGTGTGTATACGATTCCATGTAAGTGTGGAAAATATAGAAAGGTGAGACATGTAACGGTAAGGCTAGAAGAATACTGAAAAGTCGTTATACGTGGAGATATTGAAAAGTCGAGTATGGCTGACAAGATATGAAGGGAAAAGGGAAACCATCTACCCTTATGGTTACAGGCATGATGTATTCATTGAACACTTTTTGCTTAATGTTCGTCCTAATTTTCTAGTCTCATTTCATAAATAATTTGGTTATCAGAGGCTCCACCGAGAAATCTGTGGATTAGACATATAAGTAAATAATAACTTGTAAGACGATTTATGTAGACATGTTTGTATTTTGTCGCCGTGTGAATTTGTGTGTTCACAAGTTGTGGTAGTTTGTTTGTTGCAGAACTGGGAGGAATTATTTGTTTTTTGTATTAGCTGCAAAATATTGTAAAGACTCTTTTTGAAATATGTGGAGACGTATCTTTTCTGAGTTTCTGATTGGCTAAAAGATGTTGATTAAGATATTATCTAATCGAGAGTTGATATTTTTATACAGCCTTTTCTCGCTGCTTCTACAAATATTCCTCCTCTGGATCTATTTTTATGTGGAGATGGATAGCATTGCATTAGAACGGTTTCTGACCCTGGCCATTATGAATGATGACGAAGGGTGCAGGAAATTATAAGCCGCATCTGCTAGACAAACGCGCACAGGCACGAAAATGCCCCCATGATAATTCAGACAGCAGAACAGTCATCTGTTACAGATGCTCTGGACCCAATCATATGGTGAGAGATTGTGTGCGAGGATGCTCAGATAGGTTGAACAATCGAGTGCGCAGAGGTTCTACATGAAAAACGGTGCTTCCAAATACGATGCAATCGGGCACATATGACCAGTGTGCCAGAGAAACGCCCAAATGGGGTTATCCTGAAATGCCGTGGACACAGCAAAATCAAGTTGGACGTCGAGCAGGTTCAGCCCATGGATGTAGAAGTCCTGTTGTGGGTGAACGGTTTCAGGGTTTTGATCTCCTTCTTGGGAATCGATGCGATTAAAGAACTTAGGTGCGTAGCACTTAACTGAATCAGGTGAAGGGCTCTTTGAAATCCTGATCAGGTGTGCTGTCTTTTCGATTGACTAATTTCAGCATGGTGTTCGATCAGAGTAAGAAAACATAGAATGCACCATGGAAATTGACGGGCGGTCATTAGTTTAATGGTCTGGTGAACAGAGTACAGGAGTACACTGGAACTCGACTCATCAAAAGATTTGATTCCCTTAATGGCGATTGTGCAATAGCAAAAGCAGATGGTTCGGCCGGTACTCAACTATCGGGACTTGAATAAATTTTTAGAGGCATTCACAGCTAACATGGAAATGTACAAAAACACATTTAAAGTGGCGACGACAAGGAGCCGAATTTTTGCTTTTGGATCTGAGAAATGTTTACCTTTCTTACTTTTAAGATAAAAAAGACAAGTTAAGGAATTTGACTGGCGCTAATGCTGGGTTGAGGAACTTAAAAACTATCTTTGTGTTATTGTTCCTTAGATTAGATTGAATTGGAGAGACTTTCTTCTTATTTTTTACATTCTTGTTTTCAATCGGTCGCTGACCCCTCTCTCTCTCTCTCTCTCTCTCTTTCTCATTCTATATCTCTCTCGCTCTCTCTCTCTCTCGCTCTCTCTCGCCCTCTCTCTCTCTCTCTCTCTCTCTCTCCCTCTCTCTCTCATAAACCCCTTATTAGTAAATCCTTATATTGAAAATTTTCACTTATGGTGATTATACTTATTGGCTAATCAATAACAGATCGTTTCGCATTTTCTACTATTTTACAATTGGTCAGTTAATGAAAGCCTTCGTTTCACAGATATAGGAGAAGTGTACAGTCAAGCCACAATATAAGATCTATTAGAGGTAATGACACACAGTTTAATTTTGATTGCCAGATGTGGGATTATTGCACTCAGCGGCAATTTAAATTGTAAATCCAATATGGTCATCTGCGTTAATCAAAAACACTTTTTATTAATTACTTATTAAGGTCTGTGTACAGTGTTAGAGTGCTAAAGTTGGAAGGCATACATGAAGACCTGTTAAAGCATTTCTGTGTTCTTATGAGTGATTTGAACACGTGCACATTGGTATAACTAGTTCTTTGCTCACTTGTGACGGCTATAGATACCTGATGATTGTTTTTCACACGAGTACGAAGCCCTTTCAATGACGAACATTGATGCATATGATACAGCAAAATTATTTCAGGGCGTTCAAGTCATCATTATCTTACAAAGAGGCCGCTTTTATGTGTTATCTATTCTATGAGTTTGTGAATATTTTGGGAAAACAAGCGTCTAAGAACAACCACAATTCGGCTTCAGAAACAAAATTTGTGATATCACACTACTCATTCAACTTTCAAGACAGCATAACATTCGGAAACTGTTTACAAAAGATTCCGTCAACATGTGCGAAAAAAGAAAAACCCAACAACATGACGCCATTTTTTAACACGTGTGCAGAAAAAATACATTTCACACTATAATTTAACTAAAATAAGTTATCAGAACACAACGTTGAAAAGAGTAAAATAAAGTTGAAAATTTCAAAATAATAATATGAAAGAATAGTAATTACGTTTCAATAAATCTCGCTGATTCACCGATCTTTGCTTCCAGCAACAATCTAAAAACACAACTCCTGCCCATTGTAAGAAACTAATATGTTTCAAAACTGTTTGAAACATGTACACACGTTTTGTACATAACTCTGCCAGGACATATTCCCTATAGCCACTTTATATGGGACCTTTTAAGATTCTCACAGGACACCTAAGATACTTCACATCCATTACGAATTATGTTAAAACCAATTCCTTTGGACAGATTAAAACTTGCCTTCATGGACACTACATGATTGAATGTAACACAAGTAACATTACTATTTTCAGTTATTACTAACTCCCCAAACAAACTGTGACAAGATACATTTGTTGTGTTCGATACTCAAAACTTTGTGTTGAACTGTTTTTTCGTTCTTTTGTTTTGTATATTTTTATCATATCTTATATCTTTACAATGTGTTTTATTGTTGCATTTATGATATCCATTTCATTTTTTGGGAGGGAATAACTGTTGTGTCTGTTATTTTCCTAATACTCGGTGTCCCAGATCACAAGGACGACGGGGCGGTGAACCATTGGTTCATTTAGCCACGTGATCACAAATATAAAAGTCAATTCAGCTTATGAATTTGTTTTATAATCTTGATGATACTATTGGAGCACAATGTGATTGCTACAGTTAGGAGTGGATAGAGTAGATTCAGAGAAACTTTGCCATTACTAACCAGCAGAGCGTTACCACTATCGACCAAGGAAAGAGTATATCAGGCAGGTGTACGAAGTGTGATGATGTATAGAAGTAAAACCTGGTCAGTGAGGGTTGAATAAATGCGTTGCACGGAGATAAATTATATGAAAATGATATGATAGATGTGTAATATGTGTCTTAAAGACTGGCTAAGATCTGATGACTTAAGGGGGAAGATTAAATCTGGACAGTATAGGAAGATGTGTGCAGAACAGGAGACTGGTAATATTGAAAGAATGTAGAACAGTTGAGATAACAGGGTCAGTTGTCAGAGGAAGGCCAAGGAAAACATGAGAGGAAGTAATAAGGATTGACTTGAGAGAAAGAGAGATAAATAAAAATTTGGTCAGAGATAGGTTAATTTGGAAGTCAATTTCTAAAAGCCGTCAGGATGGGTCAAAGTCTTATTTGTGCCTTACTTCTACATATTGTATGAAGTATTCCCGAAGTTATGCCATGTAAACGTAAATAACTCGAACACTATTTACCTGATCAGGCTGAAATTTAAAAATCAATATGCGTGTTATATTTTCACTTGCCGATGCGTGTATAAACCATTATACACATCCGTTTCATCGTCGAGAACCCAAGTTCTTACTTGTCTGTGGATACAATCACTCGGACGCCGATGTTAAGTTTATAATACGAGTAGGTTTATTACAAAAAGAAGAGTCACAGAAAATATTAGAGATGCGGGTTACTTGCGTGAGAGAGACAGAGATAGACGGATAGACGGATAGCTCGTCCCGCTACACTTAGTTACATTGTGTGCATCCGCCCGATTGGAGGTGGCACACTGGACACGTTTTCCCTCTTTGAAGTATCGCCAGACAAGAGACCGGAAATTACCGTCCAGAAGTCAAGTGGTTTCGTTGACGTCCACTCATGAGTCACCTCTGACCCTTAAGGTGTCACTCAAACCTTTCCATTCAAACATAGTCCTCGTTATGTTTAATTCTCAACCATATAAAATAAATACAGTGTGATTTTTGTCAAAAGAAAAACGTGTCAAAACAAGAAAGTCAATAAAACATTTCAGTGCATAATTTAATATGTGGACAGTGTTGAATTTTGGTGTATAAATATCGTCAGCATAACAGCAATGAACAGTGTAGAAGGTTGCCACGTTCGATGGAAGTGCGATTTCACACTTTATTGAAAACGGTCATTCATCTGGTCGGGTGTATCTTGTAGTTGGAGCTAGAAGCACAGATAGACGATGGCCCAATCGTCCAGTGTACCGTGATCCCAACTAAAAAGAAAAAAATGAATGGGATGAATTAGACGTGTGATGAACGTGACAGCAACAAAAGGGGAGAAAAACAAACTCGTCTGTGCAACAGAACATAAAGGTGGTATTTATTTCAAATAAATGAATATATGTCCGTTAGGACAGAGTTCATGATACAGTGAATCGATAGGAAAGGATGAATTATTACCGTAAAATGATGATTATCCTGGTCGAAATATCCTCTAGTCTTTTACTGAGACTTCTTGATTGTGATCTTGCTGCTCTTGGTTTGTTTGCTGCTGTTGTTACGGCTGGCAGGAGACAAGCTCATGATGATGATGATAATGATGATAGATGGGCAGGCAGGGAGCTGCTGTTAGTAGTAGAAAGAAACAGAACAGTCTTTTCCTTGTACCTTTTGGCTAGGAACAAAGTGTATTATCTGATACTACACTTCATCTTTTCTGTCCTCGGTCAGTGAAGAAGAAATCCTTTTAGATTGAGGTAATTTTTAATTTTTTTATTCTAATCCAGAGTTCCTCTTTTAGGGAGGTAGATTTTCCCCACATTAAAATAATACCCTGTGTCTAACTTTGCCCTTATATGGAGGCAAGTAAATAGGGTTGTTAGTTTTTGCAGGATTTTTTTGTCTTTAGCAAGATGTCGCCGTCCTCCCATATACAGCGCCTGGTTTTATTTATCTACCTCCCACAAGATAAGATGTGACACAAGGTCGGGAAAGTAGGATTAGATAAGCCAGCGCTCGAGAGGTGAGCAATTCTGACCATTTTAAAATTGCCTGGGCAGCCCGTCGGTATTCCCCGGTAGGGGCGCCTCAGACAGTAAGCAATAAACTTACTCTTCCCCAAATAGGGGAGGCAAAGCCTGGGAGGGTGCACCTCCTAGAACTGCACAGGACGGACAACACCCAATAGACCGGCGTAAATCCAGACCCAAAGGCCTGGAAGATACCGGTCTATTAGGTGGGGTAAAAAAACCCTGGTGCTGACCAGGCTTAACGTTGCTTAACTTTGGTGATCTAACCAGAACTGTTGTGTAAACGTAATTATGCCGTATATGTGTCGATGTATATAACACGATAACTATGATCGCTGAAGTTTTGAGAAAATCCATAAAATAAAATACTGTAAATGCATGCACTATCGGTGAACCAGTCTTTTTGATTCTACTTAAATATATAGACTACTTTTCATGGGATAGTACGCAAAGTAACCTTATACATCAAACGCCGTATAGCAAAAGTATTGCCAGAATATGAGTTGTTTTAATTTACAACTCATGTATTAAACATATATTCCAAACATATCCATCATTTGAACGAAATGCTAAAACACAAAAGTACAGTTAACACATTTATTTACAGTTGGCAATTATGAAAGACAAGTTACGTACATTATACAAAACAAAAAAAGATATTTAGTTCTTACTCTATCACATCGGGGTCACCAGTGTTAGGATATGCGTTATTTTATTTCACAGCTCATGTATTAATCATATATTCTAAACATATTCATCAATTAAACGAAAGACTATGAACAAAGTACGGTAACACATTTATTTATAGCTGACAATTATGAAAGACAAGCTATATACGTTATACAAAACAATAAATAACATTTAATTCTAACTCTACCTTTAAGGTAGAAACATTAATAACCGGGGGGGCATGAATTCTTTATTCTGTGGGATCCCCACAGGAGTGATCCTACAACTGTGAACTCTTAATTCTCTTTGGTATCTTTCGGGCACAATTAAGGGGGAAGCAATCAGCGGTGCTCAAAACCGGTGCACCACCAGAATCTGTTCCCTACAGTATGCAAAGTAAAATTAGTAGTTTCAACAGTTTGGAAAATTATAGTAAGATAATTATTTTTCAAAACTAATCTAATTATGTTATAGCATATACAAAGATACGCGCAAGTTGGAATTATGACGATTTTTATCATTGAAAGAAAATTCAGTTTAAACCCAACGTATTTACCTCCCTTTCACCGCAGGAAGATGTGGCGCAAAGCTGGAAGGTGAGAGAATAAACCATCGCACAAGGTGGTCCATTCTGGCCCCGCAAAAAATTGCATTTCCCGGTGAGGGCGTCTCAGGAAGTTAGCAATAAACTAACTCCTTCCCAAAGCAAGAAGGCAAGGCCTGGGAAGGTGGCCCTCTTAAGAGCTGAACAGAATACATACAGCAGCCCGACATAAAAAAGAACGTTGCTATCACAATGGTTCATTCTCTGTCAGACTAATTTCTGTACAGATAAAACAAAATCTTCAATATGTGACTGTTTATAAAGGTTCGTGATTCAGTGGGTTGACAGGAAAGATGATGGATAGTTACCGTAGAATGGTGGTGATGGTTATCCTGACTGAAGTGTCCTTTTGGTCTGTTCGCTGGGAGTTGTCGCTATTGAGGTAGCTGCTGTAGAACTTTGTTGATGATGATGATGAATATGCATGGATTGGTTGATGTATGCTGTAATTGCTGTGACAATAGTGACGACGAAGGCAGTCATTGTCGACGTGCTGTAGAATGGGGGGAGCGGTGGCGAAGCTGCCGTTTCTGCTGACTGCGTTCGTCGTGGTAGTAAAAATGCCGTTCCGTCCGGCAGCGATTTGAGGGGGAAAAGACTGCTGCTGCTGAATGTTGTCGTCGCAATGGTGAAACGGCGCCTTAATGCCTAGCAAAGACTTGTGGAGCAGGTGCCGTCGTCGGAAACAGGAGCCGGTGTCTCATTGGGTGTCGAGGCCAGGGGGCAAGGTCCTCGAATGTGCGGCTGAGTGAAGAAACGCACCTTTTTTTTTAATAGTGATTTGATGGGATTTTATTGGTTAGCTTCGGTTACAATATGCGCAGAAAGAATGAAACTTGATTTCTGTCACATGGGTTAAAGTATTCAAGGATTAAACATCCGGTTTTGTTAGGAGTGCCGAGTCATCAACAGGATCGGCATGACAATATTAACAGCTAAAATTACTGCATCCTATATGTTGTATATTGGATTTGAAATAGACGAAAATATATTGATTTAGTATAGACAACTTGTTAGGACAACAAAAAGTACAGAGTTAGTAATGAATGAGAGTTCAATGTCCAGGAACTGTGTATAGTATGTAAAAAGAAGTTGAGCAGACATGTTTATTCCGACTGTCGCCACGTGAGTTTGCGTGAGTTTGCGTGTGACAGTATAAGTTCGGTAGACTAGCAGTGGTGTGCGTATGTATGCTTACCTGTGTTTTAGACGGTGTGAAAGCATGTGCGCCAACTTGTGCGTGAGTGAGTTCGTAAATGTTTCTTGTTGCGTGCGTCAGTAACATCTGCCCACCGTCCAAGGCTATTTTCAGCGATGGTCTCACGTGCGTTGCTTGTGAAAAAAAACTGGAAATTTTTTTTTATTTATTTATGATACAACGCATGACCCCTTCTGTGGGAGCTGCAATCCCCCATTCTTGGGACTCTTATGCAAGACTTAGGAGACGAGTACAATTCATTCACTGCACTGAAAAATGTCAGCTCGCATACGCGGCCATGTTCTATTCGCGGCCATTGCGTGTGATCCATCCGAGATGTCACTTTAAAGATGAACGCTGCGGTAGTCGGCTGTCGGGGTCAGGGGTTGAATCAGCTGTCATCCAAGATGTGTTAGAAAACCGGAACGGGTTGTTAAATGATAACAAAATATTTGTTAAGGCTCAGAACAATGACGACTGTCTTTCCTGCCTCCCCCCTCTCTCTCTCTTTCCCCTTCTTCGCTTTTATATAGCGATAGAAATATTTTCAGTCTGGCGTTTGGATCTGTACGCGTCGGTTCATGTTAGAGTTGCACACGCGCCAAGAACATTTTCGAGTTTAAAAGATGTTTCTATATATAAAGCAATATGGTTATTCCATCATTGCAAAAGCCTCTATTTCCAGCTAGATAATTAATTCTCAGGAGAGAATTAATGATGCCTATTGATGCAGCCAACCCGTCCAAGTACCCTACAAACAGGTATAAATAACCTTTTATGTTAAAAGGGGTTTGCCTATCGTTGCCACCCGGGGAGCTTGGTACCGTGCCAGGACGCTAACCACCCTTTCAAAGACGTCACCGAGTTTTCACTAACCCGGCAAACGATCGTGTTAAATTTGGTGTCGAGCGACAAAGATTCGACCGGTCGTGACTACGGTCCAAGCGATAGTGCTACATATTGCATAAAGAATACCAAATGGGGCACAAGGCCGAAAAAAGGGGGCGTGAGGAAACGGTGCGGTCTTCTATAATATTAATAACTTATCTAGTTGTATTCACTCATTTCCATCACAAAAAAGTCATAGACATTTAACCACCAACTAGACAAAGAGATAAAGAACGTTGATGTTATAGATTATTATAATTCGAAGGTGTATATTGTTGCACCTGTGAGCAGCTGAAAAAAACTCTCCAGTCAAGAGTTGATACTTGTAAACAATATTCGCTGCTTCTGCTGCTTCTTATAGTTGCGACTTATACATCCGCGGACCTATTTTAATGGTGAGAAGTGACTTCATAACATGCTAGTTTGGCTAGGAGCAAAGTGTAGTATTTGTTCTGATACTATATTCCATCTTTTCTGTCCTCGGTTAGTAAAGGCGAAATTCTTTGAGACTAAGGCAATTTTCATTTTTGTTTCGATTCAGTGTCACTTTTTGGGGGGAGCTGGATTTTCCCCAAATTAAAAATCGACCTTGTGTCTAACTCTGCACTCGTGATGAGGCAAGAAAATAGGAAACTTGCTTGTAACACTAACGTATATAGAAGTTTTTCCCCTCTATGTGGTTGGTTCTTCTTTCGTTGGTGGGGGACGTTTCCCGACTGCCGCCTGGGACTGGTGTTATGAATTAGTTAACTGTTAGCAGCTATTGGAACCATTCATTTGCCGTCCAATGGCGATAGTGGATACATACCAGTCGAGGATCCGATAGAAACTGCCCATTTCGGTGGCCTTTTATCTGTCGTGCTGATGGATATGTCCTTGGTAACACCTCTCAGGCCTTGCGTCCCCTCTTTGGGGTGTAGTTAGTTTATTCTTACTACTTGAGACGCCCCGACTGGGGAATTCTAACGGGGCTGCCCATGAAATGTTTAAAAGGTCAGAAGTGCTCCTTCTTTAAGGGCGCTGACTTGACTCTCCCCAACTGCGGTACGAAGGAAGTAACACCCCCCCCCTCACCAGGTCCGTTGTTATTTAAAAGAGGAAGAAACCTGTGCACTTGAGTTTATATCAGCTTGTTCACGTAATCCCTAAGAGAGCAATGATTAGGTTTATCTTTTGGTTAATCCATGCAACCCTTACAAAGACCAGTGGCCACAACAACATTGACCAATCCACACGTGTCTTACAAATTCTAATACATCCCGAGAATATTGCTATGAGAAATTCATGGTATCATGTATTAAAATACATGAATTCATAGTATTATGTATCAAAATACATGAATTCATGGTATTATGTATTAAAATAGATGAATTCATGGTATTATGTATTAAAATAGATGAATTCATGGTATTATGTATTAAAATAGATGAATTCCTGGTATTATGTATTAAAATAGATGAATTCATGGTATTGTGTATTAAAATACATGAATTCATGGTATTCTGTATAAAAATACATGAATTCATGGTGTTATGTATTAAAATACATGCATTCATGGTATTCTGTATTAAAATAGATGAATTCATACTATTATGTATTAAAATACATGAATTCATGGGATTACGTATTAAAATACATGAATTACCGGTATTCTGTATTAAAATACATGAATTCATGGTATTATGTATTAAAATACATGAATTCATGGTATTATGTATTATAATACATGAATTCATGATATTCTGTATTAAAATAAATGTATTCATGGGATTATATATTAAAATACATGAATTCATGGTATTATGTATTAAAATACATGAATTCATGATATTATGTATTAAAATATATGAATTCATGATATTATGTATTAAAATACATGAATTCATGAGATTATTTATTAAAATACATGAATTCATGGTATTATGTATTAAAATACATGAATTCATGGTATTATGTATTAAAATACATGAATTACCGGTATTATGTATTAAAATACATGAATTCATGGGATTATTTATTAAAATACATAAATTCATGGGATTATTATTAAAATACATGAATTCATGGGATTATTATTAAAATACATGAATTCATGGGATTATGTATTAAAATACATGAATTCATGGGATTATGCATTAAAATACATGAATTCATGGTATTATGTATTAAAATACATGAATTCATGGGATTATGTATTTAAATACATGAATTCATGGGATTATGTATTAAATTATCTGAATTCATCGTATTATGTATTAAAATACATGAATTCATGGGATTATTTATTAAAATACATGAATTCATGGGATTATTTATAAAAATACATGAATTCATGGGATTATGTATGAAAATACATGAATTCATGGTATTATGTATGAAAATACATGAATTCATGGTATTATGTATGAAAATACATGAATTCATGGTATTATGTATTAAAATAGATGAATTCATGGTATTATGTATCAAAATACATGAATTCATGGTATTATGTATTAAAATCCATGAATTCATGGGATTATGTATTCAAATACATGAATTCATGGGATTATGTATTCAAATACATGAATTCATGGTATTATGTATTAAAATACATGAATTCATGGTATTATGTATTAAAATACATGAATTCATGGTATCATGTATTAAAATACATGAATTCATGGTATCATGTATTAAAATACATGAATTCATGGTATCATGTATTAAAATACATGAATTCATGGTATCATGTATTAAAATACATGAATTTATGGTATCATGTATTCAAATACATGAATTCATGGGATTATGTATTCAAATACATGAATTCATGGGATTATGTATTCAAATACATGAATTCATGGTATTATATATTAAAATACATGAATTCATGGGATTATGTATTAAAATGCATGAACGTTTAAATGGGTGAATGAATATCAGCGTTTTTTTTGTCTGTTAACATTTTTAATAAAACCCATTTGGAAGGGTTATTTTTAGATTTAATAGATTTTTTTTAAATCGGGTTTAAACATTGATGTACGTAGAATTTCAATATCAGGAAAACCTGAAGTTTTTAATATTTACATAATATATGTATATACTTTTTAATATATTTTCCCATTGCCCTTGTACTTAATAGCATATGTATAAAAAAGAAAGAAAGGAAAAAAACAATTAAACACGGGAAGAAAAACTAAACAAGAGATTGACCGGTGTCGTTCGGATCAACAAACGTCTTCAGAAAAAGCGAAAATTTGAAATTTTATCCGAACGAAACGGGTCAATCTCTTGTTTAGTTTTTTCTTCCTATGTTGAATGTTTTTTCCTTTATATATTTTTCATGTATTGTCTTTACGACATTTTATTTTATAACATATCGTGTATTTAATAACATATGTATGGATGACCAGGGTGTTTTTCTCTTCTATTTCTCCGGCTGGCTTATCTTTTGGGTTGCCATGATGTCTGATTACATTAAACCGTTGCATTATTTTTAAAAGATGATCAGGATGTGAGGTAGGAAGAATATGCTTTTATTACAGTATGGTAATTATTCCCTGGAGATTTCCTACTAACTCACACTAGTCATATGCTCTTCATTTTGGAAAAGTCGACTATTGTTCAAAGGGGGCAATGTATGTGGTTAACGACCATGCTCTTCCTTGCATGCACTTATGCGAAGCAGCAGAACATGTTGTTTTTAAGTATCGACTCTCGATTGGACAAAAGCTAAAATAAACAGTTTCTTTTAAACAACTACAAACACAAGAATATTCACTTCGAAATTTTGTGCGCAATATAAAAACTCAAACACACAGCTTTCTTCTTCTCTCTGTGCGTTTTTCCTTTAGACTCGACACACTTGCATACACGAAAAGTCCAGCCTAGGTCTTTGTTATGGTGTGATGTTGATCTACCATATTCTGGGAGTATATGGACTCTTCCAGAGACTATGAATAGAGTTACAACGAAGTGTCATGAATCATTTGCCATTCGGTGTCGATATACATACTAGTCGAGGACCTTATCTCGACAATCAGTCTGGCAGAAACTAAGCCATTTCTCTGGCCTTTTATCTGTCGGGCTGGGGTATTGCATTGGTTCGTCCTAAGAAGTGCACCTTCCCAGGTCTTGCCTCCCATCTTTGAGTGGAGTTAGTTTATTGCTGCCTGAGGCTCCCCGACCGGGTAATGCTGGTGGGGCTGCCCAGGCTATTTTTAGGAGGCCAGAGTGCCTCTTCTTTCGGAGCGCTGGCTTGATTCTCCCCACCTTCCGGCCTTGTGCCACATCTTCCTGCGGTGGGAAGGAAGTTAATACCGTCCTGGCGGCAGTCATTGGTCGCACTCATAGGCACAGTATTGGACGCAGACTTTTATGTACTTCTGTAAATACACTCTTGTAAATATACCACCATGTTGTCTTAATTATTATCGGCTCTTCAAAGTCACAACACTGGCGACTAGAATTCAAACTTATGTTCCACAATACTGGCGACTAGGATTCGAACCTATGTTCCACAACACTGGTGACGGGGTACTCGAACTTATTCGAACCAAAATAAACCGAACGTATGTCGCACAACACTGGCAACAAGGAATTCAGACTTATTCGGACACGAAAATAACCCGGACTTATGTTGTACATAATACTGGCAAACTCGGATTTATGTCGAATACAACATAACCATTGCTACAACTAGAACGTTGGCTATTCGAAAAAAAACTTTGGTGGTATACTCTCGATATTTCTTAATTATAACGATAGAGCAAGAAGTTGAAATACAACTGGATTTTTAAAGTGTGTCAAATCTGAGAAAAAAAGCCAGCGTCGGGAAGTAGGATTGAAAGAAAAATAAATATCGTTTCTGAGTAGGACGAAGCAGTTTTCAAATCAAGGTTTTAAAAATTAAGTCGTTCGACCACGAAAAATGAAAACGAAAAGAAAAACATCAAAAAGGTATGTCGTTTTTTTTTCTTTCTATTTTGTTTAATCAGAAACATGAAAATAAGTTTGAACGAGTTTATTTTTTTCTCTCTCGTTGAGGAGTTAAGAATCTATCTTCCAGTATGAAAAGCTACACTGTGCAAATATATAAAAACTATTTATATATATACACGAAAAATTCAGCTTATTTGAAGTGACGAAAAATGGAAGAATTCAACAATGCTATTTTAGAAATTTTCAGTAACCAACAAGATTAGCAACTGCAATTACAGAAAGAACAAGTAGAATATCAGAAGAAAATGGATTCAGAAAAAATAGAATATTAATAGAAAATGGAAAAAGAAAAACTTTGATTAGAAGAAAAATTCCAAGAACAGTAGCTGGAACAAATAGAATATCAGAAGAAAATGGAAACAGAAAGGCTGAAGCAAATAAAAAGATTTTAGGAAATTATTCTTTATACCCAACAGGAACAGACAAAAATTATACGAATTATCGAATTGGGGTCAAAATGGTAGAGATAGAAGTATACTTTGACAAAACACTATTTGCAGCACAATTGATAATTTCAATTACGATTCTGAAAACGAGATTACGTTCGCTTCCTATTTTAGACGATACGGGGACATTTATAATATAGACTGTGCAAATTGGACAGCAGCCTAACAGAGAAGTCAGTGGATGAAGTCTTAGCTGCCATCCGATATTTGACTGTGTGCAAAGAAAATACAATCGTTGCAAAAGTAATATTGCACAACATGAGCATAAGTCTTGTGCGCGTTTTCGTGCACAGGCAGACATTTGCAAATTTATTGTATCATCTTCAAGCTGCAGTCACAATGTGAAGTATACAAACACAATTATGCATGACGTATGACTAGCAAGGGAGATCACTATAAAAACTTATCACAAAGGAATAGAACTATTTTATCTCAATACAAAGGGAGATAATTTAACAGTACTGACTAGAAGTATTGTAGACACTGATATTCAGTTGGATATCCACAGAGACAATAATCAAGGCATATCATTAAAGGATGTTTCAATTTGTAGACGCGAAAGAAATGGGCAAGAGATCAGCCTCTTGACACATATTTAGCATAAGCTGCAAGTTAATCTTATAAGAGAACCGAACAAACAGTTAAGAAAAGCAAACAGAAACTATGCGGTCACAACATACAAAGTACTGCCTGATCGTCGGACTCAGGACATAATGTGAACTGCAATCGTGAAAACCATATTGAAATTGTATAGCATAGTAAAAACAATTATAAATATACAACACCAGCTTAGACTAAAAGATTCCCTGTATACTGTACGGAATGATTTATAATATGAGTATGACATATGTCGAACACTTGGATCAGGCAGAGATCAAAGCTTCGGCCATTTATCAACTTTACTGCAGCAGCTCTGCCACGAAACCACAAAGTGCTATGTATTGACCTATCAGCACGTTCAAAAGTTGTTAGTATGTCTACCATGGCTGATACCGATTGTCAAAGCTGTCTAGCTGGCCTGAAAATGATCTATCATGTCGGTCTACATGAGTCAGACCTGATACCAGTGACAATGCGGATGTATACTGCAACTAACACTGACATCAAACGTGCATCAGAGTGACAAAAGGATTATAAAATGACAGTTTAAAGTTTACAGGACATTTGATCAATTGTTCTGGTCAACATAATGTGTTTAGTATTCACAGTTAATTGTCTGCCAGTTTGACTCTACTGTGACATAAGTCTATCAGACATTTGTGATTTAGTTCATTCGTTATCTACTTCCAGATGAGTCATGTTTCGTGTTCTGTAGACATTTTGCCGTTTCAGTCTTTGATCATTTTCAATTTGACACTTGTAGTAATTATGTACCCTAAGACTTGGGGGAGGAGAGATAGAGGATTATCAGGATTGTCTTACATGACTGATTATTTTGTTCCTGGTGATTGCATATCTTAATCATTGTCAGTGAACAATACAAGTTTACAGAACAAATAGATTACCATTGTTAGAAGGAGCAGCAACAGAATATTGTTTTTACGTATCGACTCTCGATTGAACAAAACCTCAAATTAGCAGGGTTTTGTTTTCAGCCAATAACAGTACAAGAAATATTCACTCCAAACACAGCATTTTTCGTTTCTCTTTTCCAGTATTTTTTTTTCAGAGAAAACGCACGTGCATACACCACAATCCAGCCTAGCTCCTTCAGGTGTGAAAGGTCCATAAGCAAGTAACACACACACGACGAGAGACACATAAACTACTATTCATAGCGGCAGCATATACACACTGCTAAACGAACCCATGTACAAAGTTTATACATACACTCTCTTACTGGCAAAACAGTCACGCTAATATACACACACATCTTCATACATATCCGATTCACACACACGTAAACGCACATGATTCCAGCAGAAATGAACATGTTTACTCAATTTCTTCTTACACGCTAAACAACTCTTTCACTCGGAACGTTCCTTGTGTAAACATGTGCAATGCTGGAGTGCATAGTTGCAATGCATGCAGACGATGAGTCTGCAATGATAGAACTATATTTAGCTAAGAGATAAGACACCACCCTAGAAATGGCTGACATCGTTGAAATAGTAATGTCCTCTTGGATACGAGGTTTCATGCTGTGATTATGACCCACTTGAGATTTTTCAAAAGTAATGTTTATACCAGATAGTGGACCTCATGGTCAGTCAATTTTTTATGTTCATAGATTAACAACTGATAATCTCGAGTGGTCTCGCGATGTGATCCAAGTTCTCTCTCTCTCTCTCTCTCTCTCTCTCTCTCTCTATATATATATATATATATATATATATATATATATATATATATATATATATATATATATATATAAATGAGAGAGAGAATGTCGTTGAGTCCTATCGAATGTCTTTATGTTTACACTCGCTGCTTTCAGTGTTAGATATAACTTAATTTCCCCGTGATCACGTCACAATCTCCCGTGGCCTATGGGACTAAGGTGTATCTGTGAACCGAGTTTGCGCCCTGTGACCGTCTGAGATTGTTATTTGCCTGAGCTGATAAGAGCCTTAAGCTCGAAACGACGCTGTACGTAGGTAAAATATTAAAAATATAATTTAATATTATATGTATATAAATGGTGAGATAATAAATATAAAATTTTATCTTTAAATTATATCCTATCTTGAACAGTCCATGCTTAATATACAAGATATATATATATATATATATATATATATATATATATATATATATATATATATATATGTGTGTGTGTGTAGAAATAAAAATGGAATAAAGAATAAGCAATTCAACAACTAACAAAAATAAACTCAAAAACTCATGTTGTAAAGTTCCACCGAGATATTTCGGTCGTAGATACGGTCATTTTCTATCGGATAATAAACTTTATTTCAAAACGGAAAAGTTTTTAAATTTATACAGAGAATGCGATTGGAAGAAAATGTCACGTGCAGAGAACAACAAAAGGGGGGAGAAAAAAGGAATGCGAGGAATGTTATGAAAAGAGAAAGAAAAAGATGAAGAAGAGGAAGAAGAATAAAGAGAGACCGATCAACCAGTGTCTTTATAACGTCAGTTGAAGAAGAAAAGAAGAGAAAGGAAGAGTAAAAAGAGTAAACGTGAGAAAGGGTAGGTAAATCGACATTTTGCTGTCGAGAACTATTAAAGAAGAAAAAGAGAGCGAGAGAGAGAAAAAAAAAATCAGTGCTAAGATATCGCCTGCTGATAGAATTCGGACTGGAGACGTCAAAAGTCTACAAGGATTAGTAGTAATTGGAGCAGTTAACGTCGAGGGACGAAACAGGGGAGGAAGAGGAAGCAGGGGAGGAGGAGATGAGGGAAGAAGAGAGACAAGGGTTAAAAGTTAGCCAGAGTCATATTCATTAAGATTCATCTCGTATAGAATCGATCTAGCCGAAGGAAAGGAAATGTTAAAGAAACCTTGTCTTTGGGCAATGGTGTTCTTATGACATAGGATCAGACAGGATTCTGTAAGACGTCGAGATAAAATAGCATGATAATCGGTTTTTATCTCAGAGCTCTGCGTATTTGCAGCCCTGAACATCTCTCTCGGGAATATAATAAAATAGAATCCTCTCTCACTACTTTAAAATATCCCAAACATGTCATTCTTTCCGCTAAAAAGAAAGCTTTTAAAATACATCTTTAAAAGATCAAAAATTCTCATACACCTCCTAATACTACACAACCCATATCAAGGAATGTTTTCCTTCCCACCAACTCCCGTAACACACATCTCTTTTCTTCGCTTTCTCAACATAGTTTCAGAATTATCCAAGCTACCTCACTCACCATCAAAAACATTTTACAAAGGCATAAAAACAAAAATAAAGTCCTTTCATCACCCACTACAGCTGGAATTTACACTATTCCTTGCGCCAACTGTGGCAAAATATATTTCGGCGAGACACAACGTCCGTTACAGAAACGAATATATGAACATAATCGTGCCATAAAAAACGGCGATACCTCTAATGCACTATGCACTCATATGATCTCTTCCGGCCACCACTTCAATACCCATAAGGCAATCTCTATCAAACATATTCATGACACCAAACTTCGACGTCTTACGGAATCCTGTCTGATCCTATGTCATAAGAACACCATTGCCCAAAGACAAGGTTTCTTTAACATTTCCTTTCCTTCGGCTAGATCGATTCTATACGAGATGAATCTTAATGAATATGACTCTGGCTAACTTTTAACCCTTGTCTCTCTTCTTCCCCCATCTCCTCCTCCCCTGCTTCCTCTTCCTCTTCCTCCCCTGTTTCGTCCCTCGACGTTAACTGCTCCAATTACTACTAATCCTTGTAGACTTTTGACGTTCCCAGTCCGAATTCTATCAGCAGGCGATATCTTAGCACTGATTTTCTCTCTCTCTCTCTCTCTCTCTCTCTCTCTCTCTCTCTCTCTCTCTCTCTCTCTCTTTTCTTCTTTAATAGTTCTCGACAGCAAAATGTCGATTTACCCTTTCTCACGTTTACTCTTTTTACTCTTGCTTTCTCTTCTTCTTTTCTTCTTCTTCAACTGACGTTATAAAGACACTGGTTGATCGGTCTCTCTTTATTCTTCTTCTTCTTCATCTTCTTTTTCTTTCTCTTTTCATAACATTCCTCGCATTCCTTTTTTCTCCCCCCTTTTGTTGTTCTCTGCACGTGACATTTTCTTCCAATCGCATTCTCTGTATAAATTTAAAAACTTTTCCGTTTTGAAATAAAGTTTATTATCCGATAGAAAATGGCCGTATCTACGACCGAAATATCTCGGTGGAACTTTACAACATGAGTTTTTGAGTTTATTTTTGTTAGTTGTTGAATTGCTTATTCTTTATTCCATTTTTATTTCTACATATTGTCTGAAACATTGTTTCTTTTTTTCCCATATATATATATTTATATAAACTAATTATCTACAGACGTATACGTTTCATCCTTTCGGAATCATCAGTCTAGAGATAATTATTCAAACCGGTCACACGATTCAAACGCGGAACAAGTCACTTTTAACTCCAAATCCCGACGCCTTAACCGATGAGGTCATTCTGAATTAGTATATGAATTGGTGAGAAATAAATCCTATTATGTTTGATTGGATTTATTTTGATTTGGTCGGGCTCCGAGTTCTGATTGCAAGTCTGTCGTTCGGTGGTGAAGTATATCATTGGAACCTAAAAAGAATGAAATATTGTTACTTGTTTTAAACTGCAGTTGTGGTTTTGTTTGGAGAGAAGATCTTTTTGTTTGAGCACCGAATTCAGACGAAGACAACAAGTGGACGATCACAACCTGTGCAGTAATACTTTATTTTGCATCGTCTTAAAATGTTTTCAATAAAACTTAGTTATTTTGTATGGAGAGACTTTGGCATTCTTTCTTTTGATAACGCCCTATCTTCAACAGATTTCTGTCGCATGAAATGTCATTTTTCTTCTCTCCAATTGGTTTCAGTATCGGAGAAGTTTTAATCGATGAGCCAATTGTACAGTAGTGAACCTGTTTATTTACATCAAGAGAAAGTAATTCATCAAAATATGTGACTGTTACAGGCCCTTGCTCTTTCCACTACGAAAAGAATGCGTAATCATGTTAAGTTACCTAACCCTAACCACACATACCAGTCGAAGATGCGTCCTCGACAACCAGTCTGTTAGAGTGTGGACCTTCTTTCACTAGCAAACTTTAATTATAATAAAGATGGATACCTTTTTAACTCACCCTAATCATACCATTATAGAACCCTTGGTGTTTGAGTTTATATCGGCTTGTTCAGGAGACCCCTAAGAGAGCAGTGACTGTGTTTACCTTTTGGCCAAAGGGACAAGGGGCCACAACTACACTGACCAATCAATGAGTGTCTTATAGATTTCAATAGAAGATCGCGCGCCTAACGTGGCGTCCATCACGTGACTATCTTCTTTTTATACCATCTCGAGAGAGTTTTTTTTTGTTTATACTAACGGTGCACCACTTACGGAGGCCAAAAGCCACGCGAGAATAAGGGTTAGTGAGTTTTTCAATTGGATGACGGAAGAATACTATAAAAGGATTGAGAACTATGAATAATTCACAGGGCGACTCAACAGATGTTTGATGACATTGGGCTTGAAAACGACCGTGTTGTAGTCTGTGGGGAAATATTCCCGCAGTAACATGACGACGATGATGATGATGATGATGATGATAATGATGCGATGCTTTACCGCCCCATTTTTAGTGAGCTTTCGGCATCCCTCCTCCCCGGTTTCAACGACCACTTATCAGTAGATAACACAATTGTATGTAACAACGTAGTCTCTCACACCTCAAACATCAAATAAATATCGTTACAGTTGCCCACTGTTCTCGTTCAGCATTAAAAGATTTCCCCTTTCATCCCATTTCTTCATCGTGTGAATTTTCGGTCGGCTCTCTTTAGGGCACGGGAAATAAACCACCACCTTGCGCCCACACAGGTTTTTTTTGTTTCTTTTTTCTTGTTTTTCTTTTGTTTTCTCATTTCACTTTTTCCTGTAAGATACCTATTTATTTATATTTATTTATTTACATTTATGCTGAGGTTAGACATTACGCGAATGACTTCCAATTCCTGTCTGTTGCCATTTCGCTCGTGTTGCCCGCCAAGATCAGATCGTCATCAACTGACCCACTCCACGTCTGAAGTGGCCTACCACGTCCAAATTGAAAAAGAAAGTCGAGTAAATTGAAACATTAATAAAATTACCAGAGTGTTTTTTTTTTAATTCAAATCGAACAGCTTTGGCGATACATAATAGTGGATAATCAGACAAGAAGGTGAATCATAGAAAAACAAACACTGAACATATGGAAGAAATATAAAAACATGTGCGTTTAAGCGCCACTTTATTTTACCGAAACGGCGTATTACGCGCCAAAAGAACACATGGAACTTATTCACACATATCACGTGATCATATATGTCGTGTGGTCGTATATATCGTGTAGTGATCTTCACTACAGTGTGGTGACAAGGCTATCATTCAACACAACTCCTTCAACTGAAATCAGTTCAAATGTTGTAGTTCTGTTGTTTTTGTTCTTTGTATTTTTGAGGAAAAAAATAGACATCATCATCGTGATGATAACCATCATCGCCATCATCACCACCATCGCCATTTTTATTTCATGTTTTATTTTCATAGATTTTGCCACATGTTCTCGTTATCACTTTTTATAGTCTTAATTTTTTTTAAATGTAATCATTTTTAAGGGTTAAATTTTACATTTGGCTTGCTTCTATCTTTTACCTATTTACCATATTTTATCTCGCTTTTCTTGAGGGGGATTTCAGAGTCCCATTAGTGTTACGATTGTTAGATCTAATTTTACTCGGTGACGTCCGACGAGCCCTCTGTTATAATTGTGGTAGTGAGACTCTGAACGTACCGACACGTAGTTCAGCCACGAATGTAAAATGTGCACAGGTTGAAAACCCGATGAAAGGAAATCAACCCGTACTCCATAAAAAAATGAATCACACATCCTATCACAAATTATAAACATATATTGTATAAACAACCAAGACAAAATGAACAGTACATAACAAGTATTTTTTTTTTCTTCACAAGATCAACTAATATTCTTCGCACAAACGGAGTTATCTAAAAGAGGCTGGTTTTTGTTATTCTGAGAAAGTTGATCAGAATTAAAAGTTCAAATATAGCAATTAAGAAGCCTTTATGAATATAAAAATAGGAAAGTCCTTTTTCCTGACACCAATGTTATAATTGTGTCGAAAATCAAATGTTATAATTGCTAAACTTATTTTAACGCGTTCCTGCGCGGGTACATTGCTCCTTTGTGAAGAGACCGTAACTAGTTCAAATATAGCAATTAAAAGGGCTTTTTTGTGTGAAAATGAAAATAGGAGAGTTCATTTTTTCTCATGAAATTCGAGGAAAACAAATGAAAAGACAATATAAAACATATGAAAGTTTGATTTAGGACGAATTAATATAATATTTCTTTTTTGTTTTTGTTTTGTCCTTATGTCGTAAACACATACATTTTTTGTTTTGACGGCGGAGAGAAGGATATTTTATAGAATTTTAGATTCTGTGGTCCGTTCTTAACGAGCTGTTTTTAGGATCCTGAGATATACGTAATCTCGACGTTGGAGAGGTCTGTTGATTGACTGGTCTGTCGTAATCAATTTTGTTAGACAAGGGTTTTCTTTGGGTGTCCGGTAGACAGCCGTATTAAATGACGCTGTATTTCCTAAGTGTTAATTTTCAAATTCCTCTTTTCCTATTTTTGATTTTATGTGCGGGGATAAATTGTCTGAATATGACGGCGGGGTGGGCGGTCGATTTTCAGAGGCGTCCGCTCTTCACGCTGGTCCGGAACCTTCTCCTGTGCGGGGATAAATTCTTTGATAGGACAGCGGTGTGAGCTGTCTTCTCCAGACGTTCGCTCTTAACGTCGGTTCGAGACCTTCTCCTTTGATTCTGTGTGCGGGGACAAATTGCCCGACATGACGGCGAGGTGAGCCGCCAGTCTCAGCCGACCGCTCCTAACGCTGGTCGGGGACTTCTCCATGGTTTTGTGTGCGGGGATAAATTGTTTGAGATTGACAGCGATGTGAGTCGTCATCTCCCGACGTCCTTTACCAACGCCGGTCGAGGCCCGTCTCTCCAGAGACGTCCTCTCTTAACGCTCACCGAAGACCGACTCCTTGTGTTTCCTCTCGCTTCGACTTTCCCGCTCTCTGTGTATGGCAACAGCATTCTCTCATTTGATTGGTTGAGCTTTCCGCCCACGCAAACGCGTGGGCTGACCCATGCAAGCCCGTCTGTCAATCATCCTGTTGCCCCATTTTTGATAAACGTCGCCGTCTGCACCACCTTTCTGTATTGGTAGGGGAACATGTGCTGGCAAGCCCCCTGCTCCTTTTTTTATGTTTTATGGGGCAAAATATGTAGATATAACATCTCTATGTTGTCATTATGGCGACCGACATCCAAGTGTGCCTTATTTCTGTGGTTATGTAGCAGGAGCTACAAAAGGCCGAACGGATATCGAAAAAATCAAAAGCCGTTTATTTCAACTCATTTTCTTCCTCGGCTTTGATTGATACACTTTCTTTATATCTAACTAAGTAAGAGGATGCGATCTCGTTAGAGGCACTGGCCGAAAACTTCGCCAATCAAAACACGACACGCCAGCTTGACCACGTGAGATATGACCCCTTATTAAAACAGCAGCAAACTATCTCTCGTGCTCTCTTTTCTCTTCCGCGTTCCAGACAACACGGCCCTCGGTCGAGGAGGGAGGGGAGGTGCAAGTCAAAAAGTAAGTACAATCCTTTAATTCCTATCATGAGCAGAGAACTCTCGTCCAAAACACACACACACACACATTACAATTGCGACCAGGAGACAAACGAAACTTTTCCACGCTCGCACATACACACGCACTCATACAAACACTCATGTAACGAACTCAAGTTTTATTATCCAAAAATTGTTTTTGCAAATATGCATATTTTTACGCTAAATGTTATTTTTGGTAAATGCTACTATTGTCTTTTGTCTTTTCCTTTCCTTCCTTCGTTTCAATATTATAATAATAATAATAATAATAATAATAATAATAATAATAATAATAATAATAATAATAATAATAATAATAATAATAATAATAATAATAATAATAATAATAATAATAATAATAATAATAATAATAATAATAATAATAATAGTAATAGTAATAGTAATAGTAATAATAATAGTAATAATAATAATAATAATAATAATAGTAATAATAATAATAATGTTTTCTTTCTTCCCTTTGTTTGTTTACTCTGTTAATTTTGGTTCACACGTGGATGAATAATCTTATATTTTACATTCTGTCACAAATCGCTAAGTAAACCCCAATTATAATTCCTTAATAATATTTCCCTTCAAATTATTTGTGACCCGAATAGCAATATTTATCCCGATAAGATACGAATTAAAACCCTTTTATTAAATCAGGGCCCTTTTATTATAAACGCACCTATACCTTGTGGGAATCCTTAAATAAAAATGGCCGCCCCAAGCACTGGAATGACATGCCACCATAAAGGCATCCCATATCCTTTGTTCGGGGCACCTCCGCAATAGTTAAAAACTGCTTAAAAGTTGAATTGGTTACACTCAGATTTGTTCTCTGATCATCATGATCGCACCAGAGTTGGAGAACATACTCATACGCGTTACTAGAAAATTCTTGGCTAAATACTTGTGTCGCGTTCACTGTGGCGAAAATGGGGATTAAAAGAAACGCAGTCTTCTGAACCCAACGGACATTTTTTTGTCCCGTATCTACAGGAAGGTGGATGTTTACAACTACATTCGCACGCTGTTTATAAATAGCTGTGTCAACCAACAGGGAACAGATATACGGAGACAGTCGCGCTCAGTGTCGCTCACCAGCAGCCAGCCAGTGGGAAGTCATCTTGTGTCGTCCCGACTTCATTACATAAAGACGACCTATCCTTGCTACCCTGACAATCGATCTTTTTGAAAACAAACCTGCCTCTTTAAGGGAGACAGATCAACTACTACAGTTAATTGCAACCGGTCCTCCCGACAACCAACCTGCTCTTTTATGTTAAAAATATCAGCCAGTACCGTAAATTGGAAATAACTCGCGCCGTCTCCGTCAGCCGTCGGCTTACCACCAATCTCTGATGATCACATTCCTGCCACACTTACTACCAGGCCGACGAGCAATGCAGGGCCAACAACGACATCATGCTGACGCTGAGAGACCATCTACTCTGACGAACCCACATCACAGATCATGACCCACACATCCTTATATTATGTATCAATTCATAATCAAAACACATTGTTTAATCTAAATTCCTGTGTCTGTTTTCCTTGCTATCATAGACTTTTTATAACATTAGTAAATATCCGAATTTTTAATTTCTGAGTTTATTTGCTGATTTTGTAAAAATATCGGCTATGTTTGCCTTGCTCGTTACATGGATTAGTTCAACTGCTCTTCTCTTATAAAATGGAATCTAATATCTATGTGGTTTGATCTTTGGTGATGTAAGGCTTTTTTGATAAAGCTATCACGCTCTGTATATCGCAATACAATGAGAATGTATCGATTTTTATATTTAGTAAATCTAACATGAGTGCTTTTAAATATTTTCCTTTTGCGTAGCTGCGTTTATCGCCATAAATTCGGCTTCGCAAGTAGATAATGCGCGTTTGTTTATTTACCTTATATGCAGGAAGTTTAACGCCAGGTTAGGTTAGGGTTAGGTAGGGTTTTGAAAAGCAAGTGCACTAGGTAGAGGTCTACTCTCGTCTATAAAGAATGCTTGAGCAGTTCCGTCAGCATTCAACGGTAGGAGCGCCTCATGCGATTAGCAATAAACTAATCCCTTCATAAAGAGAAAGTAAAACCTGGGAGGATGGACTTCCTAGGGCCGAACAGAATTATACCTCAGCCCAGCAACAACAAATCTACTGTCGGACTGGAAAAATGCGGCTGTATGTTGTTTGTGCTTTTTCCAAGAATGGTCCTCGTCTGAGATTTTACATTCATATCTCGTTATGCTTCTTCTATTTTATGAATTTCCCTAATCGGTGTCCCGGAAACCTATGAGATTTAAAGTATTTTAGTGGGTTCAGATACTAATTGCTGATAAATTGTGTCATGTAGCTATCTTTTCACCCAACTGCTGACTAAAATACCCACATTTTTTCTTTTACCTCTACTTGCCAGAACTCCTTCGGCATATTAGATCGCTGTTATGCTCTGGTCCTGTGTTAAAAGCTTCCAATGTTTTGCAACTGTTCCATCAAGCTGTCAACGCCAGTAATCATGGCATCAGTTCTGTTCTACTTCAGGTCGCTTCGATTGGTATCAAACTCCCTGTCTGTTTTTTTTTTCTTCCGGAAATGTAATTCGTGTCAAAGGAACCACTCAACCGTGGAGAAAGAAACCATAGCCCTAGTCCTCAGCTTGCAACACTTTTACGTATACTATCGGCGTGAAACCAACCTACAATCGTGTATACTGACCACAACCTCCTTACCTTCCTACATCGAACGAAGAATAAGAATAGGAAGCTATTAAGTTGGAGTCTGTTTATGCAAGAAATCCAACATATCCGAGACACTGACACCGTGTGCGCAGATGGCCTACCCCGCATCTGATACGACAAAAGCTGCAGCATAATATAGAACTAATAAATTAGTAAATCCCATTCCCTTTTTTCCGAAAAAATATTGCAAGCCATCCTTTTTCTTTTTTGGAGGGGGGGGGGATATGTTACATAATACGATTATTCGGATTAAGATTTCGGACGTTTAATTTATTAAACCAATTCTATCACGAGCAAGCGCATTTTTATATTTATGTTACCTATCAGAATTTGTTGGCGAAAAGATAAAAAAGATTTCTAAGAAAAGTAAAGATGCATGTCATTTCCTGTACTCTCTCCCCGTTACATTGTCTAGTTCCTCCCAGGCAGGATGTAGATCGTGCCCTCAGCTAAAAGTACACTTGAGTTGTCACCCTGATTCGATCATTATGTAAACGCCTACACTATCCGTCTACGCTGTCAGTTATGTGATCGATATCCATATAAGCTGTACAAAAGGGGGAGCGGGAACAGGCAGTCACATTAGTTTCGAGACGTCGGCCAGACAAAGAAGAAGATGATGAAAAGGAAAATACCTTTATCGTATTATGTCAAATATTAGGCTAAAAAGACATCCTGATAAAAGGAAGTTTTAACTGTGGACGATTTTGAGTTATTCTCAAGTATTTCATTGCCAACGAGAAGTGAATTCAACTTATAAAAACTGAATTTAAACCGACCAGCTTGTCTAAGCGGTAACCATCATCACTTCACTGAGATTACAACCCGATATTCTGAGTGAAGATTGTTTAGCTCCAACCTTTTATTTAGAACTTAAACACCCCTGTGCCGGATATTAATCGGACTCCCTTTCTATTTACAAACAGACTCTTACCCGGAAGGAAATTCATGCTTTCCAAACTATTGAGCTCTAATGTGGGTTATCTTCTAAACTACCCATCGGTGTACTGTAAGTTAACCCCCCACTTTTTCTCATTAACTGGTGTTATGTATTTAAATGCGCCCTTTGCTCGTCGATTAAAAAATAGGAAGTAGGTCCCTTTCCCTATATTAGATTTTTATCTGCTTTTTTACTTTATAAATTCCTCTCCTGTTTTTTATGTAAATAAATAATTGTATTTAAACTTTTAACTTGGTTGTTTTGTATTGTTTTTCACTTGTTTATTTGCTGCTTTTCTTTAATACCTGGTTTCTTGAACTGAAGAACCCTTTCCCCGTGTTCGTTTATTGTATCGGAGCCCTAGGACTACAAGCCACAACCGGGTTTTATCTTTTTTAAATTATTATTATTGCATGTAAGCTTCCGTAGTCCCAACGAAGATGGAGTGTAACAATATTAAAACGTGCTTAGCTAAGAGCATGTTTTTTTTTGGGGGGGGCGTAAATTGTGAAAGCTTTGTTACTATTGTTGCAATTACGTTTCATAAACTATTTCCTTTTTATGTAACTTAATGTTTCTACGTGGAGTGATTAATCTATTATCCAATGAAAACACTTTGCGTGGGATGCACTTCTATTGGACTACTTATGCATTTTTCCCCCGCTTCTAAGTTAGTTGAACTCAAGATGTCAACCAAAGTGGGCGTGAAGCGCGCCTCGTCATACTCACGACGACATGGAATCCTATATTAAAATGTGACGTCAAATCTTTTAACCTCTTTCTTTTGTTTGTTGAGTGCAGACGTGAAATAATTTGATAAAATATGTTAGAATGGACTTTTTCCATTAATTTACCTTTTGAACAAATGTCTTTATTTTACATGCGGTTATTGCATATATAAGGTTACCTACAATTTCCCTATATAATTGTTGTCTGCTAGTGTGTTTGTTATCTTACATAACTTATTAATATTAGTTTCGATAGGTATGCATTTTGGGTTTTCAATCTTTCATTCAAAATCTTTCTTTTGGGGATATTGTTTTCCATGCATGCATATTATATTGTTTTTTATATATAAATTATTTTCTAAAAAACTTGATTTTACCTTTGTCCTTCATTAAAAAATTTTGTTTTAGAATATTTTTTATAGTTGTCATGTTTTCGTAACATGACGTCACGATTAATATGTCATCCATCCATAATTTTTTTTGTTTGTTTTACTTCCCATGACGTCCGGGGACGTCCTAGGGAGTCAGGCAGATACTCTATCTGGCCTAACTTTTCTGTGGGCATGATAGAACCTGGTAATGTCCATATGCTCTCCAGGTCACATACAGCGCCTGGTGTTCCCAAATGGTCACCCATCTGGTACTGACCAGGCTCAACGTTGCTTAACTTCGATCGTCTAACGGGAACCGGTGTGTCAACGTGATTATGCCGTATCCATACAATAATAATTGTATATTCGTCCCAACATATTTTCTTTTTCTTTTTCCATTTTGTAAAAAAAAAGTCAAGGGAGAGAAGTTGCTTTATCTATTACAAACAGACTTATTTTCCTTCCGTTTTTCACCATTTATTTACATCGGCCATATTAAAAAAAATCTTATATGGCGAGATGTTTGTCACCATTTCGAATGTCCGATTCAAATTGCTATAACTTACTTTTTTGTAAACATTAAATATAATGGTTTCCTGCAATAATAAGTTTCTTTCAAATAGCCCCGAGGCATTTTTTTAGGATTTCCCTAAAGTAAAAATTAATCCTTACATTTATCTACGCCACCACCCCACATTTTTCCTTTATGTATTTCCCCACTATTTATTTATGTTTTCCTTTTTATTTTTCATGTTCTTCTTTATATTTCTTTTCTTTTTTTCTTTCAAATTTACTTGCCTCCTCGGTTTTAAAAGTAGGGGAAATCCAGCCCCCCCCCCCCAACCCACCCACCCCCCACCCCCACCCCCACCCCCCCCCCAAAAAGGACACTCATGATGGGAGCAAAAATACCTGTAGAGCGCCTCATGAGACATGCATTAAACACATCCCCTTTCGAAAGAGGGGGAGGATAATACCTTGGAGGGTAGATTTCTAAGACAAAACAGACACTACACCTTAATCCTAGCTCAAAGGTCGAACAAGTTTTTTTGGGGGGTGAGGGCTACGGTATGAATACAGGTACTTAACGCCGCAACGCGCGTGAACTGCGAACGAATTATGTAAACCGATCGCTGGTTGGCTATTGATTCTAACTCCACCCAACAACCGGCGGGTGTTAGTTGTTTATCTTTGTTGTCATAACAACTAAAGTTCGTATTCGGACGGCATGATCACGAAAAAGTCTGTTTATTATTGTTACTGAAATACAAATTCAATGTTTTTGTTTTCTGTCGTGGATCCAATTGACTACAGAAAATGTATCAGCTCGAAGATCGGTTCGTAAACAATTCCCACACATTGTTTTTATTTATTTAAAAATTCTGTAACTTTGTTTTAGTAAGTAAAAACACAAACACAAAGTTTAGAATCTCGAAGAAGAGTGAATAAAAAAAGTTATTATAGAATTATGATACAACTCAGTCCGAGAGTGGCTTTTTTTTTTGCTGTCAGACTGTTGTTCTGTTCAGTCCTAGGATGTACACCCTCCCAGGCTTTACCTTCTTCCCGAGAAGGGGTTAATTTATTGCTAGTCGCGTGAGGCGCCCCTACCGGGGGAATGCCGACGGGGCTGCTCAGGCATTTTTTGTCAGCCAGAGTGCGCTGATTTCCCAAAACCACATATGACCTTGTGTCTAACCTCGGAGAGGTAAATAAAATAGAATTATGATATAAATCAGTCCGACAGTGGCTTTGTTGCTGTCGAGCTGAGATATCGTTCTGTTCAGTATGAGGAGATCTCCCTTCCCAGGCTTTACCTTCTCTCTAAAAAATCGCCCAAGACGTCTCTACTGAGGAATGCCGACGGGGCTGCTCAGGCATTTTTTGTAGGCCAGAGTGTGCTTATCCTAGTGCACTGACTTCTTAAAACCACACCTGACTTTCTGTCTAAATGATATAATGTACAAATCAGGGGTTTAGTTGCTTTGTCACTAATGGTTTATAATATTAATTCAAATATTGTGAATAATGAATCGGTTTAATAAAATAAAAAAATTTAGAGAAAAAAATAACAAACTAAAAATAATCGGTGCTTGTGAAGCTTATGTCCGAAAAAAAAAATTATCTTTTAGTTGTGGGGGAGTCAGATAAGGGGGGGAGAACTCTAGTTTCAAGTGTCTATCTAAAAAAAACACGATTTATCTGAAAATAGATGTTAACACTCTGAACTTGCAAGATATTTTATATTTAACCAGAGATAATGCCAAACTAATAGACAAGAAAAGAAACAAGGTTGAATGTGGCACCCACACACAAATGGTGCAATCGTACCTAGCCGAATTTATGTAGAAATAAAAATTCCGAAAAAATACTGCACTGGGAACTGTTTTCCAACAATTTGCCGAATTTTACCCATTGTAAAACTGTCATTTATTTCAAAAACTTTAATTCCCGTGTTTTATGTTTTTTTCCTTCTTCTTTGATAATTTATTTTGATAAATCATTTTATTTTTCAAAATCATCCACTGTCATTTATTTCAAAAACATTTATTTTAATAAATCATCATATTTTTCAAAATCATCATATTGTTCAAAATCATTTTATTTTTCATTTTATTTTTTCATTTATTATTAATTACAATAGTAAAATCCATTTTCAGATAAATCGTGGTTGAAACTTGAAACTAGAGTTCTCTCCACCTTATTTAACTCTCCACAAATAAAAGATAAAAAAAAAAAATTTTCTGACCTACGGTTCACAAACACCAAATAATTTTTATAATTTCGATGGTCGCGAGGGAAATAGTCGCGTTAACATTATTCAGTTGGAGGGGAAATAAAGGGTTTAAGATAATTCGGTCTGAAGTATGGTTCTGGTCAGTTCTAGGAGGCCCATCTTCCCAGGCTTTACCTTCTCGCTCTTTGAGAAGGAGTTAGTTTATTGCTAATCGCCTGAGACGCCCCTGCTGGGGAATGATGTCGGGACTGCCCAGACAATTTTTATTCAGTCGGAGTGCTCTTCTTCTAAGGCGCTGGCTTTTCAAATCACACTTTCCTGACCTTGTGTCACATCTTCCCGTCGTGGGAGGGGGATAAATAAAAATTCGGTGCTTGTACAGAGAAGGGTGCATATGAAAATCGCAGTTCCAATTAAATTAACCGGAAAACTCTTTGATATACTTATGTATCAAGTAAAAATAGGTTTGTACACCAAAAATTAGCAAAAACTATCGAGTAAAAAATAAAAATCCGTTATAGCGTTTAATCGGGTTCGGCCATTGATTCGAGCGAAAAACAGGAAATTCAGGGGGAGGTAACACAGTCTGTCATATTAACACGTAATAAATCAATGGCAGTAATCAAAATACGATGAAACTGATTTTTTAATTTTAAATTAAAATTCTACTCGATCATTTTTCCTACTTTTTGGCGAGGATACTTATTTAAATCTGCCGCGTAAGTATATAATACTGTTTGTGTGTGTGGTATTGATAATTTAATACGAACTCTTCTCTGTACAAGCACCAAAAATTCGGTTTTATATTTTTAAGCATTTTAAATAATCGAGTTAAACTAAAAGAAATTTATTTTTAATGAATTAAACCATCCAACTATAATTCTATAAGTAAATTAATGCTCTCTCTCTCTTTCTCTCTCTCTCTCCCTCTCTCTCTCTCTCTCTCTCTCTCTCTCTCTCTCTCTCTCCTTCGTTATCTTGAACTTTTCGGCTCTATACTTATTTGCAAAATTTTTTTTTTTTAATCCGCAAAAATCGAACAGGACAAAAAGGTATTTCTGCAGTTTACGAGCCGTGCTATTTTTTAGATAAGATTTTCAAGTTAAATTCAATTTTTACATTATCTTTTATGTATTAAATTGTTAGATGGAAGTACAGAATAGTTAACAAAGCTTCCCTCCCCATATTAAGAATACGTTTCTAAATAATAACGTTATTATTTCAGCACGGTACGTAAACTGCAGAAGTACCGGCAAATTGTTTTTGTTTTTGCTCTTACACTGGTTGCAATGTGAGACGAAACTAATCATAAACAAGCTGAAAAGTTCAAGATAACCATCTGTTGTTTTATGTTAACTGCGATATTTTTCAATTTTTTTTTTTAAACCCAAACTTTAAAAAAAAGAAGACAGATGCGCGTGGAAGAAGTAATGTTTCCTTCGGTTTAAAGCCACAAATGAACCATATTTGATTTTAAAAGTTTTTTGTAAAGCTTTAATTTAAACATTAATTCAAGCAAGAAATTATTTTCTAATGGGCAGCTTTCTTTTGGCTAGGAGAAAAGTGTAGTATCTGTTCTGATACTACACTTCATCTTTTCTGTCCTCGGTAGGTGAAAAAGAAATCCTACTAGACTGAGACAATTTTTACTTTTGTCTCAATCCTTTTGGAGCTGGATTTTACCCACATTAAAAAACGAAGTTTTGTCTCACTCTTCCTTTGTTATATTATGTTCCCCATCCATCTACTTTCCCTGTTACTCCCGGCTTCGGCCAGTATGTCTTATCTCACTCCTACACTTGTGTTCTCTTAACTTCTTAAATACATCGTAATGTAAAGTGGTGGCCGCGAGGATGTAAAACACGTCTCACAACCCGAAATACAAAGTCATCGTTAGAACAAGCAACAGGTGAAGCTTTATCTCCTTCCCAAACGAAGGATAGTTTGTAGTAGTAGTTGTAGCACTGTCAACAACGTCCCTCGTGCGAAAAAGATGGTGGAAAGTTTTCAAACAAACATAATGCCCCCAAGCAGTTTGGATGTTAAAATCAACCCAGCGGAAGCATGAAAATTATGGAAACAACTATACTATCGCTAAATTTGCAGACCAGGATAAACAGTACCAAACAGCGTTGTTTCTACACGCAGTCGAACCAGACGCCCTTACTATCCGCAACGGGTTTCAATTTTCCCCCACCGAAGACAAAGAAGATGTCAATACGGTGATAGCAAAATTCGACCAACACTTCATAGGACAGACAAATGAGACCTATGAGCGATACCTCTTCAACAAAAGACACCAAGAACCAGGTGAGACTATCGACTCCTACGTTATGGCACTACGCAACCTAGCTAAATCGTGCAATTTTTGTGAATGTTCACATGACTCTCTGCTGCGTGACCGTATCGTACTAGGAGTAAGAGATAACCATGCCCGTAAAAGACTGCTGCAAAACACGGCACTAACATTTCAACAAAGTGTTGACGTATGCCGTAGCTGTGAAGTAACAGTGGCACGGCTAAAAATAATTAATCCTCACCAACAAGAACGGATTAACAAGGTCCAAGGCCCAGGTTATAAAAAAGAGAACCAGAGGTACGGGCAAATAGACTGTCATTTCTGTGGCAGAAGGCATGACAAAAGAAAAGAAGCATGTCCTGCATGGGGACAGAAATGCTACCTTTGCAGTCACAAATACCACTTTGCACTGAAATGCCCGGAGAAGCAGTGTGGTGAGAGACCAAGACCGTCCAAACCAAGACACGAGGTGAATCAAATAGTGTCCGACTCTGACTCTTCCAGCGATACGTACTACGTACTAAGTGTCAACTCTGAGAGAGAAAAAAAACGACAGAAG
This sequence comes from Sepiola atlantica, assembly GCA_963556195.1. Taxonomy (NCBI): domain Eukaryota; kingdom Metazoa; phylum Mollusca; class Cephalopoda; order Sepiida; family Sepiolidae; genus Sepiola; species Sepiola atlantica. The sequence goes on along the minus strand of OY744516.1, from coordinate 205,106,052 downwards.
CATTTATGCTAGAATGACGCTAGACCATAAACAGGTAAAATTTCAAGTCAACTGTGGTGTTCCTGTTAATATAATTCCACTTAAATATGTGCACAATGTAAATCTGCAACCAGTGTCTAAGAAATTACAGATATGAAATACGACCAAACTCGTACCACTCAGCAGATGCAGGATTACTTTGTGCAACCCCAAAAACACGAAAAAGTACTCTGTTGAGTTCACGATGGTTAAAGAAAACCTAGCCCCATTGCTGGGGAAACAGGCGAATGAACAGATGAACTTGTGAACCCTACCATAACAACCCATACTGTCCCAGCTGGACATATACCAGTATCTATGATTCCTCGAATCAACGACGAATTGAAAAGGTTAGAAAACCTCGGAGTTATCACCCCTGTCGACGAACAAACAGACTGGAATAGTCGAATGATTATCGCTACAAAGAAGTCAGGGGATATCCGAATCTGCATCGATCCAAGACCGCTTAACAAAGCGCTGAAGCGCAAGCGATACCAACTACCTACCATAGTTAACAGATGCAAAATACTTCACTAGGGTAGACGTTGCATCAGATATTTCTAAAATTGATGCGATTACCAAACTAAAGCGGCCCATATCGATCGAAGAGATACAGAAACTCTGTGAGATGGTCAACTACCTAGCAAAGTTCCTACCAAGATTGTCGACAATCATGGAGCCCATATGGCAACTGATGCACAAGTATATCTCATGGATATGGTCGCAAGTACGAGATACCGCATTCGCAGAAATAAAGCGAGCAGTCACTGAAGCACCCGTAATCGCTTACTATGATCTGAAAATAGCCCTCACAATACAGTGTGACGCCAGCTCAGAAGGACTTGGCGGAGCATTAATACAACAAGGCAAGCCAGTAGCATATGCAAGCAGAGCGCTGACTGATACCAAGCAGAGATATGCCCAAATCGAAAATGAAAAGCTGGCGATTGTGTTCTCACTGGAGAAATTCCACCAATACACTTATGGCAGACGAACAGACACACAGATCATAAACCACATAGTGAAAAAAAACCTTGCAAAAGCTCCAAAACAATTACAGGGAATGTTATTGCAGACTCAGAAGTACGACATCGACGTTGTGTACCCCAAATGAAAACACATGTATATCGCTGACATGCTATCGCGATCATACATGACAACCGAAAAGAACCATCAAGCCGAATTCGAGCTTGTCAACATGGTTAGCTTCCTACTCATCCGGGATGAAAGACTGACTCAGATCCAGAAAGCAATGAATCAAGATGAGGTATGCAACCAACTCGGGAAGACAATAGTACAGGGTTGGCCAACCGAGAAAATGGACCTTCCCGCTGTACTACACCCATATTTTCACACCCGTGCTGAGATGTCAGTTCAAGATGGACTTATCTTCAAGGGAAACCGAGTACTCATTTCACTCAGTCTCTGGAGTGACATCAAGCGCTCAATTCACTCCTCACACATTGGCATAGATGGATGCCTACGCCGCACTAGAGAATGTATTTTCTGGCCAGGAATGTTATCAGAGATACGTGAATACATCTCCACTTGCGAAACCTGCTGCAATTTCGTCACAGAGCAACTGAAAGAAACCTTAATGCCACATGATATACCTGATCGGCCATGGCAGAAAGTTAGCATTGATTTGTTTGAAAGTGAGACGATAGAGTACCTCATAACTGTCGATTATTTCTCAAACTTCTGGGAGATAGATCGATTAGAAGACACAACAACCTCCACCATCATCTGCAAGTTGAAGGCACACTTTGCAACATATGGGATCCCCTGTCAGGTGATCTCCGATGCTGGAACACAGTTCATCTAATCAGCTTTTAAACACTTCTTGATCAGTGAATCTATCGACGGGGGGGGGGGCTTCATTTCTAGGCTGATAGATTTTAATATATCAAAGACATTTGATAGGGTTTTGCACAAAGGTTTCTCCACATGCTTGTTAGCTATGGAATATCTGGAAATGTCCTCTCAATCATCAAATCCTTTCTTTCCGATAAGACAATAAAGGTAATTTTTGTAAAATTTCAGCCTGATCAGATAAATAATTTCCATTGCATAACTTCGGGAATACTTCATATAATATGGAGAAGTATGATTCAGATTACATTATCAGGCAGAGGTATGTAGTCTCACGACTGACTTATGTCCTTGTTGTTTATATGGCTGTGGTTTGTGAAGTGCTGGCTCCCAACATTATGTATTATAGGTGCCGATTAATCAAAATGGTTCTTCTGTATTACAGGGCCCTCCCAAAAAGTTTTATCTTTAATTTTGAAGAGTCAAATGACAGGGGGAGATAATTCAAAGTGTTCCCCCGGGATTTATCTTCAAAGGTATTTTACTGGTTATGCATTTTAATTAACTTAAAGTAAAGTGAATATATATATATATGTAAAAGGATTATTTAGGAATCAAACAATCACAACGCTTTATGGTATTCGACACCAATAAAAATTTAAAAGATTTATTGAAATAAATTATGCATCATAGACAGTAAAAAAATAGAAAAATACGTAAATGAAACGAAAAATACATGAAACATGGAAAATAAAGTTTTTGAAATAAATGAAATCTTCGCACCTGAAATAATTCTGTGCGCTTGAAAGAAGTCTATTAGTTTGGCATTATCTCTGGTTAAATATAAAATATCTTGCAAGTTCAGAGCGTTAAAATCTATTTAAGATAAATACTGGGGGAACACTTTGAATTATCTCCCCCTGTCATTTGACTCTTCAAAATTAAAGATTAAAAAAAAAATTTTTTTTCGGCCCTGCAATACAGAAGCATCGTCAAAATATATCACAAGTCAAAATGAGTTGTTGGTAACAGTAGTACAACACCAGCTTCCACAAAAGGTTCTATAAGAAGAAAATAACGTTGCGTATATAACAACAATGATAAAGATAACAGTCTGAACAATGTAAAGAACTTTTTTTATGTTTGTTTTTTATGCTAAATATGGATGATAACAAAGTAAAAAAAAACATTCAGATTTCGGGACGGTTTAAAATTGTTATGGGGCGGATGATAAAGATTATCTTTTGGGAGTGCTCTTTTTTTTTTCTTTTTTTTACCCCAAGAACAGCATAATGCCACTGAAGCATAAGGCCCTACTATGATAGGGGCCAAACTGGATGGGGAGTTGGGCAGCAAGATGTTTGTTCATATTACATTTAAATTTCTGCATAATTGTACAGCCAGGGAAACAGGAAACAGAAAAGGAATTCCAAAGACAAGCTATCCGTGAAAAGGAGCTATCAGAATAGAAAATCTTCCGGCATCTAAGGATCTCTACAGTGAAGGGGTGGGATTTTGCTTCTAGTCGAGTGGGTATTTTCTTCAATCTGAAGCCTGATTATGTATATAGAGTATGGGTGACAGATTTAATAGAGAAACGGTGTGACTTTTTGTTACCTTTTTCTTACATTTTCTAAATATTCATATGATTAATTGTACCAAAGATTAAATGAATTTGTGATTCTCCGGTTACCACCTGTTGCTGTTCAAAATTGATTGCAATTAATAAATTGCAATCAATTTTGATCAGCAACAGATGTTTAGCTAATTAATGTATTTGCATCAAATTAGTTTCATTTTATCGTTAAGTCTGTGTTTGTTTGTTTATTTATCTATTCAACGATATTTACATATGATTTTAACTATTTTGATCAAATGAAGAAAACGAAAACACAAAAAAAACATATATATACACATATATGCAAAAAACAATGACATAATGGATAATTTGTTTCTTTGTGAGTGTGGGTGTGTTGTGGGGGTGTAGCATCGTATATTAGAGCCGGATATATTGTCCTTAATAGGAATACCTTCTGTAAGAGTGTCCAATGTAGGTACAGAGCAAAAACTAAAGTTCGAATTGAAATAACTCAAAACGCCATTTTAGTTTGAAGAGCCTGATTTTAGCGAAATAAATTATCACATCAGACTAAATAGTGTTTTGAATTATTTTAATTCTAACGTTATATATATATAGTGTGTAGATTTAAATTGTTGGGAATCCGAATAAAAGAGCTCAATGTACCTTTAAACAGAGCAAAATAGAATTATTAAAAGGAAAAAAACTATACACACATTAAGGTTGTATACATTATAAATTATTTCGACCCTTTAATTAAGTCTCTTCAGATGTATAAACAACCACATCAAAAAACCCTTTTGATGTGCTGGTTTATACATCTGAGGAGACCTAATTAAAGGGTCGAAATAATTAATAATGTATACAACCTTAATGTGTGTATACTTTTTTCCTTTTAATAATTATATATATATAATTTATTTATTTATATATATATTTGGAGAGTTTACCAAGATATTTTTTCCAGAGAGGATTCATCACAACGAAAAAATCTTTTATTTTATTATTTATTTATTTTGTAAAGTTATTGTTCCCTACACGTGTTTCGCTACCTAGCAAGGTACTTGTTGTGATGAATCCTCTCTGGAAAAAAAATATCTTGGTAAACTCTTCAAATATACATATAAATGCTCTGTACTCTATAATCAAAACGCATAGAGCTTGTTTTTATTGGCCCTGTTCCGGACTTTACTGAATATACACTATTCTCAGTGAAATATCAAAATCTATCTATCTATCTATCTATATATATATATATATATATATATATATATATATATATATATATATATATATATATAAGTAGATAAAAAGAAGCATCCCTTATTTGAACACTTGATGAGTTAATAAATTTGTAAACTATGCAAATTTTATCTATTTCATCACTTCTTTATCCGTATATAAATGCTCTATCCACTATATTGAGCTTCACCATACCTCGATAGGTTCTAATATAATTTTTGATTTTTGTATTATCCATTTATAAGGTTAGACATGTATATACATTTATACATATATATATATTAAAGCTAAGTATGTATATATATTTATATATATATATTTATAAACTTATAGCTGGCTTCTTTTTTTTACTTGTTTAACTTGTAATCATGAATGAGAAAACTCGTCTTCCCTTAATGCTTGTGATAATAAAATTTTGTACTCCCAAAAAATCATGAAATATATTTATATATATACAGAATAATCGGTGCTTGTGGACTGTAAGTCCGAAAAAAATATTTTTTATCTTTAAGTTGAGGAGAGTCAAATAAGGGGGAGAGAACTCTAGTTTCAAGTTTCAACCATAAGGATTCTAGACATAAGGTTTAGTATCATTATATATTGATCTTAATCTTTGTAAAGAAACATAAAAGTAGTGCAAAACTGTTTGGCTCGGGGAATTCATTTTACCTATCCTGGGACGAGTATTCTTTTATATATATATATATATATATATATATATATATATATATATATATATATATATATATATAAATGTCTAAAAAAGCTTTGAGTCATTTTAAAGAAAGAAAGAAAATGCAGTTTAAATTCCCAGGGATACTAACTAAATCCAAAATATCACAGACTTAGCACTTGCACAAGCCGAATTACCAAAATCTGATGATGATGATGATGATTTTAATGTAAAGAAATGATTTCACGAAAGAGCATCGGATATCAGTTGCAACAAAAAAATAAACATAGTTCTACTATTTCTATTGCTGCTGTTGAATAAAACTATATTTAGTTACCTAATCAAAACACTTGTTGCCATGGTGACTAACCAAACAGACGACTGTTTATAGGGTTCACCATCATTTATTTATTTTTTGTCATCCTCTTATTCTTCTCTTACCTGCTACCTGGTGTGGCTTGATCCTGAACGGATTGAGCCAGCTTCATCGAAAGGTAGTTTCTAGGGAATATTAAATTCATAAGCGATTCCCAGTCGCATGTATATCTCTCTCAGGGAAAATTAAAACGTTTTTGGGGAAGTAATTTTTTTTTTTTTTTTTGCAAGGAGGTGTTGCCATCCTTTCACATATAATGTCTGGTATTTCCAAATGATCACCCATCTGGTACTGACTAGACTCAACGTCACTTAACTTAGGTGATCTATCATTCTCTATTTACTACTTCTCATCCTATTTGCCATTCCTCCCACCATCTAATACATCCAATGTGCAAACAAGCAAGCAGACAAGAAACTTATCAATTTAAATATTATATAGGGTCAATTTATAGAAGTGCACTTTTCGTATTTCGACCCCCCCCCCCCCCAAAAAAAAAAGTTTCTACTTTTTGCGGCAAATTACATGTAAACAGCCTCAACAAATATCTGCTATAAAAAAAATTATGCAAATTTTTATTATTCTAACATCTAAAATAATAAAAATTTTCATAATTTTTTTTCATAGCGGATATTTGTTGAGGTAGTTTACATGTAATTTGCCCCAAAAAGTAGAAACTTTTTTTGTTTAGGGGTCAAAATACGAGAGTTGAGATTCGGTAGACCAGAAATGCGTGCTCACTTTACGTATAACTTATATAGGAAAGTGACCCCTCCCCTCCTAAAATCTAAAATAATAAAAATTTTCATAATTTTTTTTCATAGCGGATATTTGTTGAGGTAGTTTACATGTAATTTGCCCCAAAAAGTAGAAACTTTTTTTTGGGGGGGTCGAAATACGAAAGGTGCACTTCTATAAATTTACCTTATATAGATACTAATTTTTATATTCTTTTGAAAACGGTCTGTGTTTTTTTTTGTTTTTTTGTGTGTGATTTATTAAAAGATTTAAATTTTAGAAAGTTGTCCCAAAAGACTGAAATCTTAGTAAAATTGTGAACTTTTACAAAGGTAAAGGAAGTTGATGGATCAGGTCTTGAGAGAATAACCGAGCAGCAAGTAAGAAGTCAGATGATCATAGATGAAATACAGTTTAGCTTTATGTCTGGATGTAGGCACCACTGATGCTCTATTTATCCTGAAACAAATGCAGAAGCAATATCTTTTGTTCTTCTTTTTTTATCAAAGTCTGTGTTTGCTTTATTTCAGCAAGAGACGAATTGTTAAAAGTAAGCAACTCGAAACCGAAAGAGAAAAAGAGAACTCCTTATCGCAACTTGACAGCGAAGAAAGTGAGGAAGACACAGATGTTGAAGACGAAAAAAAAGCAGTAGAACAAAGGTAACATATATAAAATAGGAATGTCATTTTTTACGCATCTCTAAATTGTTAGAATATACGTTATTTCATTACACAGCTCATATATTAAACATATATTCAAAACATATCCATCATTAGAACGAAAAGCTAAGATAAATATGCTTAACACATTTATTTAGAGTTGACAATTATGAAAGACAAGCAACGTACATTATACAAAACAATAAAAGATATTTAGTTCTTACTTCACCTTTAAGATAGGAACATTGATTACCGGGAGAATTAGAGTCTTCATTTTGTGGGAGCCCCATGGAAAAGGTTCGACAAGGGTTGATTCTTAATACAATCTGATCCCTTTCAGGCACAATCAAAGGGGAAACACTAAGCGGTATTCAGAACCGGTGCACCACAAGAATCGGTTTCTTACAAAATCATTGAAAAACATTAATATTGTTGTGTAAAATAGATGACTGTTAAAAGATTCGGGACTACCAGGTGTCGCATGCAGAAACACTCCATCCATGTGTATAAATGAGTACCAGTCTAACTAGGGGTTAAAATAGTCTAGGATGATACCGGTTTCATGTTACAGAAATTAGGGCCAAGCATCGACCCTATGAGCCCTAAGGCTTCTAAAACTCTGTTTTTATTATGTTTCGGAATTTTTTAGATGAGGATTGATAATTTGTATTATTTGAATTATTCGGACTACTAATCTCTGACGTTTTTCAGGTGCATCTTGTCGAACTCGGGAATCTGTATGGAAGTTCAAACTAAACCATAATCCACAGGGGTAGATTGCTCCATCAGCCATGACCGCCTCTACTGAGAATCAGTGGTGTGTGCAGGGGTCTGGTGATGCCGAGGCTAACTATTTGATTTCATGCTTCAAAGATTTAAGTATAAGTCCTAATACTAAGAAATATTATTAAAAAGAAAGATAGTCTGAATGTGATTGAATGTTCCCCCCCACCACCACCACCACCAATTTGGATGCCTAGGGCCAACGTCTGATTATTACTTAGCACTTTATCTTTTGCGCTACAGGTCCATTATTTGTTTTTTGTATAAGTTGACAAAGTAGATCTATTGCAAAAACAATTTTCAAACTAAGGTCTTCGTTTTTTGTTGTTGTTGTTTTTTAACTTTTATTCCCCTCAAACAAGGGGTCATGTTGCCACAGAGACATAAATGGCTACTGTGATTAGGGCCCAGATTGATAGGTGACATCCTAAGTGTGGAGTTGGGCAGCAAGATGTTTTTTCACATTACATTTAAATTTCTGCATGTTGGTACAGTTGGGGAAACAGGGAGCAAGAAGGGAATTCCAAATGCAAGCTGTCCAAGGAAAGAAGCTATTTGTGTAGAAAGTTTTGCAGAATCTAGGGACCTCTACAGTGATGGGGTAAGATTTTGCTGCTAGTCGGTTTTGTCAGGGGTATTTATGTTGACGGGATACAAGTGCAGTAGGTTCATCGGAGCACATTCTATAGAAATACTTGTCCAAGAGGAAGAGACTAATGGTTGGTGCACCAGCCCAGATGTGGCAACAATACTTCATGCATTGGTGAATGGTGGCTTTGTAAAGATATAGGATACGGCTAAGTGTGAGAAGTTTACTAGCCCCGTAGAGGGAGCCCACCTTCTTTGCCGCAGACTTGGCAGTAACTTAATGCAACAATTACAAAAATAAAGGTTTTTACAATGAAAAACCATTCATGTTCTTACGAATTTCTATATCATTGTAGATCTGTCATCACACCTCGGCCTGAATGGGTGGATCCTGATCTGCAATGGGCTGTACCTCCAGATCCCCTCACAGTGACACAAATCAAGCAAACACAGGATTTAATGGTAAGGTGAATCTTTTACAGACAATTTTCTTCCTGTTTTTTAAATTCCACCTTCCACTAGAAATTGTTCATTTAAAGTACAAACAAAAGATATTTTTATTTAATAGATAGACATTTGCAGACACTGGCAAAGGCCAATTCTTTTTTTTCTGAATTCCAGATAATTGTAATTCTTTCCAACTATTTATATGGCCATATAATACTCTCTCTCTCTCTCTATATATATATATATATATATATATATATATATATTTTTATTCCCTTTAATCTTGAATTCCCTCGTGTTTTACATCTCAACGGTCTTATTACACTAAATTTAAACAAACACACACAACACACTGAGCAAATAACGCGTCCCAACGAGAGTGCCATGTGACCTCACATTTCCAATACAGATGACAACAGAAGCTGAAGAGAGCCGGATGGGTAAGACCTTCCGTGCTTGAAACCGACGGTACGAATGTTGTACTAATTTTTCTGTACCAGAATAAATAAATATTATGCTCTTAATTTTTAACTTCAATTCTTAATTAATCGAGCACTCTGCTGGGATTTTTCCTACCATTTTACAAAGAAGTTATATATATATATATATATAAAATAAAATATGAAACTAAAAGTATACTTTTAGTAGATAGAACCTATAGTGAAATGGTTTAAGCTCAATATACGAGATAGAGCAATTATAAAGATAGATGAAAGAAGAGGGATAAACATGTACGAATGACAAATTTATTTCAACTTCGATTGTTCAATGAAAGGTGTACTCGGTAAAAACATGTTTATTATTCTTTCATTATTATCAATGGACATTTACCAACTGGACAGACCCCATATCTTTTTTACACACACATTCTCATTCTCCATTACTTAATGTTTTTTCAAATGTTGGCTCTTCCACTGCCAACTTATCTATCTATGTAATTCCTCTGATGATAAGATTTTAATCTTTGAAAAGCCTTGGCTTAAGGAAAGAATAATAAACATGTTTTTACCGAGTACACCTTGCATTGAATAATCGAAGTTGAAATAAATTTGTCATTCGTACATGTTTATCCCTCTTCTTTCATCTATATATATATATTTATATATAAAAACGTACCTAACTTTATATACATGCACCCTTTAAATGTTACAATGGCAATGCAGTAAAAATTTACTCAACACCAAACCCCGTCCCCACCTACCCCTTAAGGACACTTCTTTTCTAGCAAGCATTTACAAAATAAAATGTGCCTCATGTCCGAGACGGCCAGAAAATATAAAATCCCGCATTTACAAACATAAATGGGACCTCAAACACACCAATGCACTAGTCATACACAGGAACACTTTTACTCACAATTTTGACTTTACAAACTGTACCTTCCTCAAGACTGAATTCTCTTTTCTGTGCCACAGGTGCATCGAAAGTGTTTTAATCCTTCTCTTATCACCATCTAATGTAAACCTTATTCTTTAACCAAACATCTGACAAAAATCGTACTCAAACAATGCAATATATCTCGCCATTTAAAGGTGCCATCATTACGATCTTCTTACTGGCATCCATGCTTTCAAAACAGCTCCCTTTAGTTTGGGGAAAAGGAAAAGGTCAGGTAAACAGGGAGGTTATTCCATTACAGCAATATTCTTCTCGGTCAAAAACAGCTGGATACTCAGTGTTAAGAGCATGTGCATTGTCATGGTGCAGATGTTAAAAAATGCAATGCTTGCAGAAAGCAATGATTAAGTACATACACCCAAGATACCAGGTTAGATGATAACACAATCCATCCATTCATCTTTTATCCAGAGCTCACACAACACAACCAGTCCCATTACTTTTCAGACACACCTCATGTACGTGTATATATATATATATATATATATATATATATATATAAGGTCATAGGTTCGAGTCGTGCGGTCGGTGGATCAGCTGTATATAGCCACATTGATGAGTCTTAACAAAGACGAAACAATCTTGTCTGTTGATATAGAAATTAATTAAAAATAATAATAATAATAATAATAATAATAATATATATATATATATATATATATATATATATATATATATATATATATATATATACAGCTGAAGATCCCCGTGTTAATATTAGATGCTTACATTAAGGTCTCCTGCTTTTGTTTCACTGTTAGATACTTAATCCCCCTTTTTATTTTATTTACTTACTATTATGTATTATTTATTTATAAATTTTCCAACAAATGTTAAGTCTACACTATTTTGGATTTAGTTAGTTTCTCTGGGAATTTAAACTGTATTTTCCTTCTTTTTTTGTCTTTTTGTTTAAAATAACTCAAAGCTTCTTTAGACTATATATATATATATATAAACAATAATATGTGTGGCTTATCCCAGCACTTTACTGCAATTTCACAGAACATCCGATTGTCAGAAATGTATTAATATTATCCTTTGTGTTTCTATACATTTGAATACATTTGAAATCACATGAATACTCGGGGCATTATGATCAGGTGCATTGTCATGGTGAAGAAGAGGAGGTGTAAACAAAAGCATGCAGAAAAAAATGCAATGGTTTCAGAAAGCTAAGATTACAATTATATAGGCCCAAGGTATCATGCCAGATGATAACCCAACACATTTATTTTTTATCTTTTGCATACACCATACCCAATCCTGTTACGTATTCCAATAGAATTGTAAAAATGTCATCCTTGTTTATCTCATATGGCTTCACTAAATCTATATCTATATATTTACTATAAAAAGTGATGGTGTTTTGGGGAGTTTGTCTGTTTGTACGCAAATAAAAACGTAATTGGGTGACAAAAAAAAGGAATATGCAGAGTACACATTGCTAAGGCAGTAGTTTTGATGATGTCAGTATCCGAGTTTTAATCTCACGTAAGTCTAAACGATTTTTTTTAACTGGATACATGTTTTATAAATTTAAAGAAATTAACATAACATGATAACATAAAAAAAACATTACAGAAATATTTTTAATACTAAGTGACCTTTTTTGGATAATCCACCAAAAAAGTAGACAAAAAATGTATTCGCCATTAGTTCCAAACATAATTACTAATTTGCCAATAAAAACAATATGTAAATACATTCATCGTAGTTACTTACTCTCTCACGCATACATACATTCATCGTAGTTACTTACTCTCTCACGCATACATACATTCATCGTAGTTACTTACTCTCTCACGCATACATACATTCATCGTAGTTACTTACTCTCTCACACATACATACATTCATCGTAGTTACTTACTCTCTCACGCATACATACATTCATCGTAGTTACTTACTCTCTCACGCATACATACATTCATCGTAGTTACTTACTCTCTCATGCAAATACTAACTAACGTAATTTTTCCACAAAAGTTCACAAATAATTTTCTTTGTATTAGTTATACAGTAGTAAAAGCTAGGTAATGAAGGAAATTGACATACCCAGATACTGTATCAACAGCGCTCAAGGAACAGGTATAAACTAGTTGATTATTAAAATATTATTTAAAATAAATTATAATCTATTAATAATGGAGTTTATGTATCTGTCTGTCTGAAGCCAAAACTATACTATTTAAGACTATTGTACTTATGAAATAGTATAGTATATTTTATTTCAGACTAATGTACGCATATCCCGGCAATAACGTCATTGTGAGAGGATTTTTTTCAAGGTGTTTTGTTGTAAATCGGAGTTAAGCAATGCATATCCCAGCTATTACTAAATGGGTGACCATTTTGGAAGAATAACAAAACTGGTTCTTTGATATGACGTAGGTGCCTCCAATAGCATATTTAAACATGAGTATCAAAACTGGTTCTTTGATATGACCGAGGCGCCTCCAATATTTTTTCTTTTACTAAAAATATTTCTTTGGATGGGGGAGGGTAAAGAAATTTCTTTTTTGGGGGGGGTCGAAAAAAAAATTTTTCTTTAACTAAAAATATTTCTTTGGGTGGGGGAGGGTAAAAAAAAATGTTTCTTACAAAAAATAAATATTTTTAGGAGGGTTGGCATGGGTGAAAACATTTTTATTTTTGAGGGGGGGGGGGGGGAAGAAATTTTTTTTTTTAACTAAATATATTTTTGCTTCGAAACAAAGAAAATCAATGTCTAACCACTCAAGAAATATGACTGGGGCGCCATCGTTTTACGGGTGAGCGTCCATGTTTGACGTGGCAGCCTAGCAAAAATAGACGACCATAGGGAAGTTATTTTGGCTAGTTTAATTAATAAATTATTATTTAAAATAAGTTATCATTTATTTAAATCCATATGATTTATCAATTATATAAAGGAAAGTTTTTTTTGTCTATCTGTGTGTCTGTCTGTCCATGAAAAACTCAGAAACTACCAACGATACACTTACAAACCTCACATATTCTAATTTGGTATAACCTCAAACAGGTTATGGTAATAAAATTTACTGTAATATTCATTCATTTCGAGCGTGAAAAAAAGTTTCATTCAAGAAATCATATATATAATTTTGTATATTTAATCATATATATATAGTTTTAAAATTATTTCCTCAATTAAAACTGTGAACTCTTAGCGAACATTTTTTTTCTAGGAATGTGAAGCGTTCGTTAAATATTCTGGAATAACTGGTTTTCGTTTCATTATGTCATGAAAAATTATCACACGGTGAATCGTGTGGCAGAATAGTAGATAATAAGATGTGAATAAAATGGAAGCCACCTTCTCTTTGAAAGGTTTATTTGTGAGAGTTCGGTAATCCGGAGAAAATATAATAAATATTGAATGAAGAAAAAATGAATGCATAATTTCTGGAAGCACACATGAAGGCTTAGGCTAAATTGATTGCGGAACAGATTAGCATATGAAGCTTTTGGTTATTAACCTATTATGTCTTCATGTAAATGGGAAAAATCGACTTTACTTTATTGTATAGATATATACAAATAGCACTATACATAAATCATTAAATCATGGTGAAGAAGAGTTAGTATAAACAAAAGTACACAAACAAAAATGCAATTGTTGCAGAAAACTAAGACTACAGTTATATACTCCTAAGGGATCATGTGTGATGATAACACAAACCGTTTATCCCTCTTTCGTCCATAGATCACACATCACACCCAGTCCCGTTGTTTGTTCTGAATATGAAGTTCTAAAAGTGTTGCTGTCAAAATAATATATTTTTACGCTTTCTTTTGTTGTAGTTGATGCAAACGACACTGAGTGTTGGCAATGCTGCGTCACAGAGTTCAGAAGAATGGCTCAAAAACCACAGCCTTACAGCTTCACAACTGACGTTGAAGGAACTGCTCGACAAAGGAAAATTACTACGGTAGCTGATAATCTTATTTATCTGATAATTCTAAAGCGGAGACAAATAGAAAATGAAGACGTTATTAATACGAAAAGTAAAACATGCTTTTCCATAATAAATATATTTGTCTTTTTTTCTCTTTTTTTTTTTTCTTTTTTTTCTGTTTATTTTTTTCATTTTCGTGGTGATTGACATTCCTCTCATCTTTACATATATAAAGTTAGGTATGTAAATATATTTATATACATGTTTGTATGAAGTAAACTCCGAAACTAATTAACTGATCATTATGAATTTTGGAGCACAGCTGCTAGGTGTAAGGGTGGGTAATATGTGATATATTTAGTTTAATTTAGTTTTATGCAAAGGAGGTAAAATTGCGGGAACACTTTTGTCGAGTTTTAGATACCTCCGTAAGTGTTGATGAGACTGAAATCATTGTCAGCTAAAAGATGAGGAAAATTATGAGAGTACTGATTGATCTTATGGAGCGTTTTTTAACAAGTATCTGTTAACATTGTACTTGAAGATGACCAATTTATAACCGGCAGGAAACAGCCCTGCGGCAATGTGTTCCACAGGCGGAAAGTCCTCGCAGAGAAGCTCTGTCTATGAAAATTACTCCTGACGCTAGACACATGGAGGGAGAAAGGAAAGTCTTTTTTCGATATGGTAGAAAAACGAGTTCTTGTTGTGAATGTCTTACAAGGAGGAACCAAAGATTGAGGATGAGTCGGGCACCTTCCATGGTTATAATGATAGAGCAGAGAGAGACTACCAACGTCTCTTCTGTGTGAAAGGGGTTGCAGAGAAGAGCAAACATCACTCCCCACCAAGATTCCGAAGTAGATTTTATACTCTGTCAAGGCAGAAAAGAGTGCTCCGTGGTGCACCTCCCCAGATGTGGCTGCAGTATTTCATCTTTGGATGTATCTGACTCTTATATAAGTAGAGGATAGCATCAGGTGCCAGGTACTTTCTGGAGCGGTAGAATGATCCAAATATTTTTTACCAGTGACCTTAGCAACGGACTGGATATATGTCTTCCATTCTAGATCTGGGCTGAACGTCAGACCTGAGAGCTTATCGAAATAAGGAGCGAATGTGATAGGATTTTGGTTTGTATCCCAGAAAATTTATACAAATAGAGATTTTTGTGAAGCTCGATTTTTAACATTTTGGTAAGTGCGATATAAATTTATTTATCTTTTAAATGTGACCGTAAAGAAAGGAAAAGAAAGAAGAAATCAATTTGCCTGGGTGATGGTTTATGGGAAGGAAGTTTTGTTTGTCACTTACAATTTAGAAATATATCGCAACTTGTTTAAAATCAAGTCGGTCTCTCTCTAAAGAAAGGAACATTTGAACGCAAATGTTAAATATTTGTCCACGAAATAAAACAATATTGTGAAACAGAACTATTTGTTGTATTAAAATCGAAGCAAGCATTGAATTAAAAAAAAAAATGATAAAAGTTAATTAATAAAATGTAATTTTTCAAAACCAATATGCAAATTAGTCAACCTTGCGATTGATATCGCATATACGTAAGCAGTAGATAAAAAAGATGGTGCATCTATTGTGTGAAGTTGAATTAACTTGAAATAGGGCGTTTTGACTTTACCGTTAATGTGAGAAACGGTCTCAATTTTTGTATTTATTCATTTACACTAGTGGTATTCACCCGACATTTCCCGTGTGGAGAGATATTTTTTGTTTAATTTTGTTTTTGTTTATAGATATATATATATATATATATATATATATATATATATATATATTTTTATAAATATTAATTATTTTTACCTATAGACACTAGTGTTTCATGCTATATGCAATCATCAGTGTAGGAAATGTTAATTACTACCTGTCTAAGGATTCGAACCTAGCCACAAAGTCACCTTACCTCCAGACCGCCATTAATCAACACGGAAAGAAGGGAATTTAAAATCTATAAATGTCAACCGGCCGACAAATTGCAGTCAGATAGTGTTCAACTTGCCGGGGCAGGAAACGTCGCTTAGTGCCTTAGTATAACTGCTTGTTTAATAAATTAACCCAAAGGTCTATCCTTGTATTAAGGGAGCGATAATAATATTTTTATAAATGTTAATTATATATATTGTTATGGTGCCGTACCTACCTCCGGAGAACTAATGGACTCGTCCACCTTATAAATACGGGAAGCACGTGACACTTGTTCTCTTCTTCCCAGGCAAACCGGCAATGGCGGTTGAGAGCACATCTCCTTGTAATCTCTTTCTTTCTATTATATAATATATACCTTTGTTCATTTAAACCATGTGTTCCTGTGTCATTCATTCAGCCTTACCCAGGTCCACAACAAATATATATATATATATATATATATATATATATATATATATATATATATGATAGTTTTTATTTACACAGGCATGTACAAAATCTGCGACACTGGCATGTCGATGTTATTGATCAACAGTTACTATAAACTGAGATCTCATCAGGCAGAGTTAGAATCCGATCTAAACCTCAGATCATATTTGAAATTCTCTGGATTACCACCCTGTGGATATTTTTTTACCTGGATTATTACCATTATTATATATATATATATATATATATATATATATATATATATATATATATATATAAACATTAAGAACATTAATACTTCTGAACAATTTTGTTATACAATTTTGTATTTATACAATTTTTTTTTCAAAAAGCATTTGAACATCTGATGTTTTAATAAATATTGCAATTATACAAATTTTTATTTTCATCTTTTGTATGTATATATATATATATATATATATATATATATATATATATATATATGAGGGAGAGAGAGATTTATTGTTTTAAGTTAATAACCATAAGAACAATACTATGCTTCCCATTATGCTTCACTGACAAATACATGAAGAGATAAGTACCATGTGGGAATCATTTGGTCTCATGAATGCAAGACAAGAAATTGATAATCATCATGTGTCATTTATTGTCTACAACATCAAGTGTCTTTCCAAGAAAATTTTATACATATGATTTAAATTTCATAGAAATAAGATATATTTGCAAATAAGCAAGATTATCAGGTTTAGTATTATATAGATTCTAAGGTGATTAAGTACTTCATCCCATTGGCCTATGACACCTACAACTCATATGGAGTTCAGTAGGTTTCTCATGGGCACATCATAATCCTGAAATTATTGTAGTTGTTAGTCGAATGACTCGGTGATTTGCAATACTGGTCTACGAATACACTGGCCGACAAGGATTGGGTTTAATGTTCCAAAGTCTTGGAAACTTAGAAATTAGCAAGTCTTTTTTATTTTTTATTTTTTTTACTTTTGTTTGTCCCAAACAAGCCATATTGCCACTGAAGCGTAAGGGGCTATTGTGATACGGGCCAAATTTATAAGGGGCAATCTGAGTGGGGGCGTTAGGCAGCAAGATGTTTGTTCACATTACATTTAAATTTCTGCATATTGCCATGGTTGGGGAAATAGGGAGCAGGGAGGGAATTCGAAACGCAATCAATCCGAGGACAGAAGCTATTAGATTAGAAAATCTTCCAGCATCTAGGGACCTCTACATTGAAGGGGTGGGATTTTGCAGTTAGTCGGGTGGGTCGGGGTATTTACGTTGAGGGGGTAAAAGTGCAGTAAGTTCATCGGAGCACATTTTGTGGAAGCACTTGTAAAACAAGCACAGGGATGTGACTGGGGCTGAAGCTTTGCAGACAGTGTGCAATCTATTAGATTAGAAACTTTATTTTGCACTCTGTCCAAAGGGGAGGAGGCTAGTGGTTACTGCGAAGCTTCCCCATTCTTGTTTTTTTAAATTGATTTTCCACAGTCCAACCTGTCACCAAAGCAAATGACAACCTTCTTGTATGTTTGCATACTTATTTAATAAATATTCATTCCAGTGAAACATTATTTGCATTAATATCCGCTTTAGAAGAAGAAAGAAAGAAAAACTGAAAAAAATCGGATAGATCGAAAATACAACCGACCCACCTTATATTGCGTGGTCTTTTGATTTCGTCTTTATTATCAAAATAATGCATCAGAAATCACTGAATAAATCTTATTTTATTTAAGTTTATGAAATAAAATAAACATTTCGATCGCAGCAAAAAAATGGGAGAAAAAAAGAGGAGAGTAAAAAGATGGAAAAAGAAAAGGCAAATCTTAGCTGATGAAAAAAAGTGGCACATGATTCCAGTGTGTGTAGGAGGGGGTGGGAGTACTCATGCAGATGTAAGAATTATTTTAGGTAAAACCAGAAATAAAAGCGTAGAAAAGGAAAGGAAAAACCGTTATTCGGATAATATCGGAAAAATGATTAGCACTAAAGACAAAGGAGAATAATTAGTGATACCATTGAGGCACAGTGAGAAGTTGGTGCTAGTGTGATTGCAACGGTTAGAGCGTTACCACCGGCGGCCAAGGGAAGATTCTATTAGGCATAGGTGTGATGTACAGAAGTGAAACCTGGTCACTGAGGGTGGAGGGCATGCATTGCATAGAGAAAAATATAAGAATGATATGATGGATATGAATGTGTGCCTTAGACAGGTTTAGATCTGGTGACCTCAGAGGTAGATTAAATCTGGACAGTATAGGTAGATGTGTGCGGAACAGGAGACTTCGATGGTATGACCATGTTGAAAGAATGAATGAGAGTTTCTTGGGTTAGTGGATGTAGAAAGGTTGAGGTAGCAGGTTCAATTCAGAGAGGAAGCCAAGGAAAACATGAGAGAACAAGTGAGAAACAATGATCTGGCCGGAGATAGGTTAGTTTGGAAGTCAATTTCTAAAAGCCGTCCAACACATGCTTGTAAAACGGACGTTAAACCGAATATGATATGATGATGAAGAATTAAATTTATGGGGGCATAGAATAGAAAGAGATTGGATTTAAAAAATAGATGGCGAAGAGTGTGTGTAAAGAATTTTTAAACAGTATCTACATTTATGTTATTTTCTTGAAGTAGCATTATGAAATTTTAGCAGACTTAATTTATCAGCAAATTTTTTTTTTTTTTGAAAACGTTATTACTGTAGCTTGAATGAAATTAAATATGTAGTTAAAATCCAACATGTAGAAGAAAAGGGAGTTTTAGTAATCCTTGATTTTTGTGGTTCTTTTGTGCTTGTGTAGTCTCTTATATATGTTGTGTTGAATTTCCCCAGTGTAGGTTCTATCACATTCTTGGTTGGGATTAAATATATAGCAGCATTAGATGTAGATGTGCTGTTGGTACATTTTGTGCTGTTAATGATTGTGTACGATGTGATTTTAATGAATTAAATTCCTAGTTTGTTTAATTTATCATAGAAAGGTTGATTGCTTATGTTCGTAGGTATGGTGTTGGGGGGAATGTGAGGAGCAGAAATAATGGCTGTGTTTGATAATTGTGTCGATGTTGACGGCTTTTCTTTTGGTGTTGAATATAAAAGGAATGTATGAGGAAATTAAGGGTTCTGGGTGAATTTATGGGTTTTGAGAGAATTTTCAATTTATATTTCTCGCTAAGGTGTTGTGACTTGCATATTCTAAGAGTATGTAAAAAAACAGAAACAAATTATGAGACAAGTTTTAATTTTGTTATAGTGAGTGCAGAGATCTTATTGGTAGATTTGAAAAAGATGAAAATAAAAAATTGTATAAATACTGTTGTAAAGGTCATGATTGGCATAAATACGAAACTAACATAAAGGGAAGTAATCAGGTATTGACTATATACGAAAGTACGTATATAAGACGGGCAGTCATATCTGGAAGTGAGCGAAGAGTCAACGTCTCTACTTCCTACCGGATCCCTGTTAAACGCAAACCACTCGGCGTATGCTTAATTTAGTATGTCCTATGTAATTTAGGATATAACAGTGGCGAACGAGGATATTTTTTTTCTCTTAACAGAGATAAATTACCGTACTATTCAAGGATTTTTTTTTTAAAGTCGACACGTGCGAATTTTGCTACCTAAAGTAGTAAAAAGTACGGATTTCTTCGGTAAGAACTAATGGGAAAGTAAAAAAAAATTGTACTCGAAACAATTTTAAGGTAAAGTGAACTTTATCTGTATGTTGACGAAAAAATATTTGGGAAGCACAAGCTGAATTCGAAACCTGCACCGTGAGATTACGAATTTCGAAAGAAAAAAGTACGCTTACGATTTTTTTTTTCTTTAAACAATTCAGAAATTATTGTTATATTTTTTTTTCTCTTCCCCAAGTGCAGTCGTATTTTTGTGAAAAATAATTGTTCATTGCTTTGTCTAAAGTAATTGAAACTATTTGTTGTGCGAATTTTGGAAACGTTTTATTGTCTGAAATTATTTTGTGAAAAAGTTTACCTGGTAAAAGACTGTTGCTAAATTGTATAAACTTTGTGAAACATTTTTTTTTTTGAAAAACTTATGGAAGTATTGTTGCTAATTTACGAAAGCGCATATTGACGAACTTTTTGTGAAATTATTGTTGTAAACTTTGGAAAGATATTTTGTACTGTAATTAAGCTAAAATGGAGCAATTGGCTGAGTTGACGAAGGCGTTAACTCTAAGTATACAGCAGAAACAACAACAACAACAGCAACAACAGCAACAACAACAGCAACAACAATAGCTACAACAACAGCTACCGCAGCAGCAAGAATGGACACAAAAAACTTTAGAGGCACAACAAGAGCAAACAAAAATACTTCAACGCCAAATGTTAACGCAACAAAAGAATTTTGAAAAATTAATTCAAACGTCGACAGATAGGAAGAAAACTAATTTTTCTGCAGAGGGTATTTCAAATTCTTTGTCAGAATTTCACTACTCTCCCGATACTGGTATTACATTTCCAGCATACTATAGAAGGTACGAAACAGTTTTTACAAAAATATGTTCAGACTGGACCGACGAAGAAAAAGTTACGCTGTTACTACAAAAACTGGGGACGGACGAAAACACCAAGTATGCTAATTTAATTTTACCCAAAAAACTGGAGGAAGTGAATTTTGAAGAGACAATTAATACTTTATCTAGAATATTGGATAAAAGAGACAGCTATTTTCATTCTAGATATAAATGTTTAAATTTACAGAAGTCGGAATCCGAAGACTATTTAGAATATGCATGTACTGTAAATTGCTTATGTGAATCATTTAAATTAAATGAAATTTCGGCAGATTTATTTAAATGTTTAATCTTTGTACAAGGACTCACAGCACCAAGGGACAAAGATGTCAGATCCCGGATCCTGACAATTATGGAGTCGGACCCGAATGTAACTTTACAAAAAGTAACCGAGGAGTGTCAACGTCTCATTAATATCAAAAGAGACAACACCCGCATTGAAGAAAAAAACGTTTACAAGATACAACATGTACAAAGGCAAAGGACCTCTAGAACATACAAGACCCAGGAACAAAAGACTCCCAGAATGTACAAGGACCAAAGTTGTGAATGCTGCGGAAGTACAAGACACACCAAAAAGATCTGCTGGTTCAGGAATAGGATATGTTACGAATGTGGATTCAAAGGCCACAAGGGAACATATTGTAACCAGAAGAAAAAACGAAGGACCGACAAAGTTAATACGCTTCACACAAGGAAAGAGAAAAGCTGCGAAAGGCGTAAATATGTCGATGTAAAGATAAATGGACATCCTGTAACATTACTCCTGGATAGTGGTGCGGACATTAGCATCATAGATGAAGATATCTGGAGAAGGATCGGTCGACCTGAACTAAGAGAAACCAGCAAGAGGGCAAAGAGTGTGTGCGGCAAAAGGTTGGAATTCAAAGGAGAACTGAGGTGCAATGTGTCATTTGGTGGTCAAACACACAAGTCCAAAGTGTACGTAGTACCAGGAAGGAACACAAGTCTATTTGGAGTGGATTGGATTGTCCTGTTCAACTTATGGGAACGACCGGTTAATTCTTTTTGTAATAGGTTGACCACAGAGAAATCAAACCAAATAGAAGGCTTCATGGACGATTTAAATGCAGAATTCCCAAAAGTTTTTGCCGAAAAACTTGGATACTGTGTGAAAACAGAAGCAAAATTTGAGGTGAAGAAAAATGCCACCCCAGTGTTCAAACTTAAAAGAAATGTACCTTTTTCATCGATGGACGTAATAGAGAAGGAGTTGGAGAGACTTCAACAATTAGACGTCATTGAAAAGGTTGACCACACGGATTGGGCAAGTCCGACGGTATATGTGAAGAAAAAGAATAACAAAATAAGAGTCTGCACTGACTTTTCGACGGGCCTTAATGATTGTTTGCAGGACCACAATTACCCCCTTCCGTCGGCAGAAGATCTATTCTCAAAACTAAACTGAGGAAAAAAAATTTCCAAAATAGACCTCTCGGATGCATACTTGCAAATCAAAGTCAATGACGAATGTTCAAAGTACCTGTGCATTAACACGCATAAGGGTATTTTTAAACTAAAAAGACTTCCGTTCGGATTAAAGGTCGCCCCTGCTCTGTTTCAACAGGTTATGGATACGATGCTCGCAGGATTGGAATTTTCAATGGCATACCTTGACGATATTCTGATAAAGAGCAGAAATTTGCATGAACACAAGAAGCACGTCAGAGAAGTATTTAAGAGAATAGAGGAGTTTGGTTTCAGATTGAGCCCGGAGAAATGCGATTTCTTTATGGAAAGGATCAGATACCTTGGTCAAATAATCGACAAAGAGGGACGAAGACCAAATCCACAACGGGCCGAAGCAATTGAAAAGATGCCTGCTCCAGACTCAGTACCGAAGCTACAATCATTTTTGGGATTGGTTCAATATTACGCGATATACATACCTAATGTGCATAATTTGAGAGCTCCTCTTAACGAGTTACTAAAAAAGGGTAGTAAATGGAGTTGGAATAAGGAATGTGAATCTGCCTTCCAAAAAATTAAGAAATGTCTACTATCAGACTTGGTATTGGCGCATTTTGATCCAGACAAGGAGTTAGTACTAGCAACGGACGCCAGTGATTACGGCGTTGGCGCTGCATTACTCCATAAGTATGAGGATGGAACAACAAAAGCAATCGCTCATGCATCAAGAACTTTGGTTGCAGCTGAGAAAAACTATAGCCAGATTGAAAAGGAGGCTCTGTCGATAATATTTGGAGTCAAAAAGTATAATCGATTTCTCCATGGACGGACCTTCACATTGCAAACAGACCATAAACCCTTGATTACGATATTTGGATCAAAGAAAGGCATTCCTAAGCATACCGCAAATCGATTACAGCGATGGGCTGTAACTCCCTTGAATTATCAGTTTAAGATGGAGCATGTGTCATCGAAAAAGTTAGGACACGCGGATGCACTATCAAGGTTGATTCCAAACAGAAACGAAAGTTTCGAAGAGACAGTAATTGCTGCTCTTAAAGATGAAAGCGAATGTACAAGTTCAATGTGTAATATGATACGTGAACTTCCAATAACCCTTGAAGAGATTAAAAGAGAAGCTGAAAAAGACATTTTCATAAAGAAAATGAAAACTCAATTAGGACTGAGGGAAAAAAGTAACAAAGTAGGACAAACTACATTTTTTTCAATTTGTGAAGGTGTACTTATGTATGCTGATAGAATCGTAATTCCACAGGCATTACGAAGGAAAATATTAATGGAATTCCATACAAGTCATCCTGGCATTTCAAGAATGAAATCCTTAATTAAAGGATACGTATATTGGCCTGGTATGGACAAAGAAGTAGAAAACTGTGTCAAAGCATGCAAAGGATGTCAGTTAGCAGCCAAGGATACGCCAGTAAAAACGACCCCATGGCCGAAAACGGACCTACCCTGGTCACGTCTACATATTGATTATGCCGGACCTCTAAATGTTTTTTTCTACTTAATTGTAGTAGATTCTTTCTCTAAATGGCCAGAGATATTTAAAACCAGACATCCAACTGCAAGGAACACTGTAAATGCACTTAACGAAATCTTTAGCCGTTTTGGTGTACCAAAAACCATAGTAAGTGACAATGGTACAGCATTTACAGGTCACGAATTTAAAGAATTCTGCAAATCGCTGAATATTCAACATATCACGACACCTGTTTACCATCCTAGGTCGAATGAGTTGGCAGAAAAATTTGTGGACACATTTAAAAAAAATGAAGAAAAACCTGAATATGGACACAGCTGAGCAAACTATACAAACATTTCTAGCAATCTACAGGGTAACCCCGAACCCAAATAATAATGTTAATTCATCCCCTGCAGAACTGATGTTTGCTAGGAAAATTAGATCTATCTTTGATAGACTTATACCTGAGAAGAAGAAAAGTTCTAAAGGAGAAAACTTGAAAGTAAAGTGCTATTCCTCAGGGGACAAAGTGTATTTTTAAAATTTTCAGAATGGAAAAAATCATTGGGTGGACGGTTTCATTATGAAAAGAATTGGGAACATGGTTTATACCATTCAAGGCCCAAGTTTTGTCTGTAAAAGACACATAAATCAAATCCGTCCCAGAATTTCGCAAAATACAGAAGAAATTCCAATGGAAACATTATGTGATACATTTGATATACCAAAGCCAGTATGTATACCTGAAACCATGAATGTATCCCCTGAACATACCATACGGGGTGGACAGAATTCCTTACCGCAGGTAACGCAGACCAGAAGGAAGAGCACCAGAAAAAGGAAAAGCATCAGGCGTTTAAGCCCTGATCCTAAAAGGAAATGGTACTAAAGCTAAAATTGAGAAGATTTCAGTTTCAGGGGAAGGTGTTGTAAAGGTCATGATTGGCATAAATACGAAACTAACATAAAGGGAAGTAATCAGGTATTGACTATATACGAAAGTACGTATATAAGACGGGCAGTGATATCTGGACGTGAGCGAAGAGTAAACGTCTCTACTTCCTAACGGATCCATGTTAAACGCAAACCACCTGGCGTATTCTTAATTTAGTATGTAATTTAGGATATAACAAATACAATATTTATTCAAACATCAGAAGTTCAAAGGTTTTTAGAAAATAAAACATTGTATAAAAATTGTTCATAAGTATTAATGTTATATATATACAGGGTGTCTCAAAAAAATGTACTCACTCGTAGAATGACGAGAAAACTTTTATTTATGAACATAGAGTGAAATGAAATAGCATCGAATACATGAGACAGATGTAATTGAAGAATCATGTTCGCAAATGTTCAAACTGATGACCATTATTGTTCAAACAAAGCTGATAACGCGCACCAAGGGATTCGCAAACGTCGCGAAACATGTCATTAGGAATATTTTTTTGAGACACCCTGTATATATATATATATATATATATATATATATATTATGTATAATTAACATTTATAAAAATATTGTTATCGCTCCCTTAATACAAGGATGGGCTTCTGGGTTAATTTATAAAACAAGCAGTCATACTAAGGCGCTAATAAATATTAATACAAATTAATATTTCTTTGTTCATTTTGTATATGTTTTCATTGTAGCACTAGTCTTGTTATTATCTCTAGTGTGTTCTGTATATGGTTTTAGTCTAGCAATTGACACACGTGTATGGGTACTGTTGTTTATGTCAATCTGAAAATGCTTAGCCGATTGTGTCAGAATTTTATAAGGACCTGGTGCTTATCTAATGGTTTACTTACTCAATCAAATCTAACCCATACTTTGTCAGAGAAAGGTAGTTTTCTTCTTCTTCTTCTTTTTTTTATTCTTCTTCTTCATCCGATTTATTTTTGAACAGGCCTTTCATTAGTCCTCTAGTAGAGGGTGGGGCCTGCCTGTCAGTCTTGATCGAAGTCTTCCACTCCAAACTCGTAAGTTTGTAATCCCCAGGGCTGCACAGTCACATTTTACACAGCTCAGCCCAAGAAAGCCTCGGTCTTCCAGCCTGCCAATTTGATGTGATGGACATGTTTCTAACCCGGGTGATCCAGCTGGAGCTGTGCTCAACATGGTCAAGCCATCTCATCCTGCCAAGCTTAAGGACATCAGTTATTTCCCATAAACTAAGCCTAGAGAGAAGAGTCCCAAAGAGTGTCGTCTTCCGGCCTTACATGACAGATCCGTCTAATCATGGCCTTTCGTTGCGATGCAGTCCATGTTTCAGAGCTATAGAGCATAACACTTCTCATACAGCTGGTGTACACCTGTCCTCTAGTTGTGATCGCCAGATGCTTATTTGTCAAGATGGGCAGGAGTTCTCTAAAGCCCCTCCAGGCAGACTGGCATCGGGTAATAGCAGCAGACTCACAACCACCATCACCATTTCAGTATGAAAATTTTCCACAGTGCATCGAATTGGGGCGTCGATTTACACAAATTTCGTATGCACTCGTTATTGACTTTGGTCTCTGTTTTTATGCCTGGTCTGTGTATTAGATAATGAGGGATTAACATTGGTGCTTCTGTAACAGCAGTAAAAGGTGAAAATCTTTTAGGGGTACTGCATATACCAAGTAGAACTCTAGGTATCGCTTTCATCCATGATTCCTTTTGAGCCACTATCACCGTTTTTAGCATACAATGCACTCTTTTGATTAAACCATTGCTTTGAGGATGATATGTGGTCATTCTCGACGAGTAAAGACCTATCATCTTTACTAATTCCTGGAACAATTCGCTCTCAAATTGACTACCTCAGTCAGTGGCAACATGCAGCAAAACTGTGAATCTAGATATAATTAATGCTTCTGTCACTGACCATGCAGTTATTTCTGTCATAAGCTGTAATTTGATCTAGCGAGTTTCACAATCGATAAAGATAAGGAGATATCTATGGATAGATATAGGTTAAGATATGGTTCTGGCTTTTTGTAGATTGGAGTTACTCGTCCGAAAATATCAATATACGCATTTTCAAAAAGGTGCAGATGGCAATTTGAAATTCTGAACATCAGATTCACTATATTGTCGACTTTAGCTCGTTGACAATCATCGCCTTGCATACAACAAATTCTGTAGAGAATTTCTTAATAGTCTTATGCAAGTTCAGCCAAAAATATCTGGATTTACCAGTTTTAGAGATGCTTACATTTTGGGATGTGCTAAGCAGTGTAGGCTATCAAAAATAACTCTACAGAGTTTCTTCAGAATAAATGGTCTGATATATGTAGTCGAAGTGTTACATAGGACTGAGCTCACTTCATTCAACACAAAATATTCTTTCAAACATGGGTATTATCTTCTATTTGTGATTGTGCTATTTCTGTCAAATTGCAGGCATCTACTTGCAAGGATAATGCAGGTCTGGACATACAATCCGCGACTATATTTTGTTCGCCTTTAATGTATGCTATCTCAACAATATACTCAGCAAGCTCTGACAAGTGTTGTTCCTGCCGATCCGATTTTTCCGGTGTTTGATTATAAAATGCTCCACATAACATCTTCTGATCAGGGAATAAAATTACATGGCAAACCTTCTATGAGGTGGCAGAAATGTGAAATCTATCACTGCAAAGTAAACTACTATCAAACGTTAAGTACTTTGTTTGGACTTGGGGGAATTTCTTAGAGAAGAATCCTATAGGTACAGGTTTTTATCTATCAGCTGGCATAAGGTAGCAGTCGTCGTGTATTGACTACTAAATGTGATTCGATGACTGGAGATTGTGGATGGGCTAATGCTGTAATATCTGATAATTTATGTATTACATTTTTGATAGTGTAGCAGTTGCATGAGAGACCTATGTTGTTTATATGTAGGTGCAATATCTTGTGTTATGTCGAGTTGTAGTTTGGTCGGCATAAATAAGTATTGATACACAGGCAGTTAGCACATTACTGCACATGCTCATTACTAAGTTCGGCCCAGCTATTTTCCCGGGCAAATACAAATGAGTTTGAGTCAAGACTTCAACGTAGACACACTAGCATTCTCTCTCTCTCTCTCTCTCTCTCGCTCTCTCTCTCTCTCTCTCTCTTTCTCCTCGTCATCATCATGGTGACGAGGGGTGGGAATAAAATCAAGACCAACTATTATGATGCCTGCTGACCAAGCAACTCAACTTCCTGTATTCTTGTTCCAGTTAAATAAAAGACACATTTCTACTATTGTAGAGAAGATGTTAGTTTGTTCCTTCGAACCGGCGACTCTTTTCTTATTCAAGTCAGATACGTACAAACACGACCGACTCAGCAAAATGGCTATTTCCTGTTTCGACACTCTCAACAGACACCACCACTCTACATGATAGCATCAGTTTTTTTCTCATTCGGTTAAAACTTTAATTTATGTTCCAATCTCATTCGTTTGGATAGTGGTAAAACTTTTGATACATGATTGGGGATTAACTTGCAGTCAGAACCTGTCATCCCTAAAAATCTACGTTAACTTTTTCGAATCTTTGATCAATGGCAAAACCTGCAGTTCTTTATCTTTCTTCAAGTAGGTAACTTACTTGCTTATGTGAAAACCTAAGAAGTTTAAATCTGATTACGTTTGTACTAACCTTGGTTTGTGCAACTATCTGCTAGCCTTGAATGTAAAAGCGGATGACGCTTCATACTGACGTCATCAATTTTATTCAATAATCAATTAGTGAAAGCTACAAAGGAAGAAATAGATAACAATAAAAATAGAGACAAGAGAATACATTTTAAGAGAAAAGTAGACACAAGGAGGAAATGGACAAATTCAAAAAGGGCAAAGTTATATTTACCATATTGCCTCTTTTGCTAGCAGTAGTTGGAATGAAGAAGGAACACTATTTGTCTCTTGATCTCATCCCCATTTCCTGTTTGAGTCGCAAGGCTCGCAGTCAATACGGGCAGCACAAACTGATAAAAATGGTTAATTATCAAGTTATTGAAACTATTCCAATGACTATCTATTTACGTTAAATATTCGATAAAAATATAGAGCCTGTCTTCGTCCCCTCCAATGAATGGCAACAGGCTGACCAACACCGACTGCACAGGTTCATCACCGACCCAGACGACATACTAGGGGCTGAGCTGCCACGAAGGCAATGGACCAATCTGAACCGCCTGAGAACTGGTGTGGGCCGTTTTTCTGCCACAATGAGAGACTGGGGCCTGAGAGAGGGTGCTGCCTGTGAATGTGGCCACCCAGAACAGACAGTTACGCACGTCATAGAGGAGTGCCCGCTGTTCAAACCACCCAATGGCGAGCAGGGCATAGCGGACCTTGATGACGAGACGAGAACCTGGCTTGCCAAGACCGAGCTGCAGCTTTGAGGGAGCTGGCACAAGAAATAAGAAGAAGAAGAAGAAGAAGAAGAATAACAATATATAACTCACTAAAAGGTTCATTTAGTGATCGCTACAGTTTGTAACAGTGTTACGAGTTGTTAATTCTATTTTTGTTGCTGCTTTTTGCTGTTTTTTGGTTTCTGATTATTCAGCATTCTGTAGTGTAGTGTTGGGTCCACCGGAAATGTTACCCGGCAGGAATAAAACGTACTTAACACAGACACGCACCTGGCCGGAAGAAACAAAACACGGTCGATTGTCAGAAATAAAAAAATCTGCAACGGTTATGCTATCCAAAAAGGTTAGCTGCAAACGTTGCTATATAAACACTACATTAACAGCGAAGGCGAAATCCCAGAATGGGTGTTTACAGGTGGGTCCACGAGTGTCACAAATTATTACATAAACTAAACTGAAATTGAGATCAATAGTCGACTGGCAATCAGGTCCGAGAAAACCACTTTGTCAATTCCTGTGCATTCTCCTTCCTCACTAAGACGAGTGGGGGGCACTCGTCTACCGGCAATAATAATAATGTGGGTGCGCCTGCCAGAATCACGTTATTTGGTCGCTAATCTGATGTTTATATGGGCATCAAAATGCAGTAAAAAACAGTTTGCAACGAATCTCAGATCAGTCAATCAAATCATGTAGGAACTCTTTACATTGGTTAAGATATCGCGATTTAACACCTTTTGTGAAAACAATGTTTTTATGTCTTTTTGACAGCGCCTTGATCGTGCGGACGTCATAGTAAACATATGTATCTTCAATGTTTATTGGTCTGTGAGTACTACTTCCTCGAAGAAAGAAAAGGAAGGAAAGAAAATGATGCAGAACGAGACGATAAAGAGAGACAGTGGCATTCTTTTTCGCATTCGTCGGTCAGTACCAGATTGATGACCATTTTAAGAATACCAGGCGTTGTATGGGGAGGACGGTGACACCTTCCTGCAAAATCAAACATCATGCAACTGGGGACCGTTTGTCAATTTAATATTCTCTAGAAACTTCCTCGTTCGGAGGAAGCTGGCTCAACTCGCCCAGGATGAATGCCGCACCAGACCAGACTAAGGGTTTATATCAGGGGTGGGCAACCTCCGGCCCGCGGGCCACATCCAGCCCGCGAAGGCTTAGCTTCCGGCCCGCCACCCTGTTATGCTTTATTATTGCAATCCGACCCACGGACCTCCCAGTAAAACTCATATCTTTTTGTGACATAGACGTAAAAGTAGGTTTCAATTAAGATTTACAGTGGGTTAAAAATGTATAAATATCAGCGAGCTATGATGCATGTATATTTCATTTTTCTTTAACTATTAATTTCAAATCCTTGGCCTGAGATAAAAATAGAAAAAGTGAAAGAGAAAGGCAAAGAGGAAACGAGAGACGAGGAAAGGGCATGAAACATAGGTTCTATGTGAGGTGTGTCAAAACGAATGCTGGATCAACTTGCTACTTCCCCCGTCATTATTTTTTATGATTCCAAAATGGCTCTTCGTCGGCGCCTTTTATAACATCACATACAGAAGTCTCTTGAGAAAAAATATCAGATTTGTAGAGTGTTCAATGCAATTTTTGTACAATTTATTCATGTAAACAAAATATAGTAATTCTGAGATTTCGTTTTTAACTCTAGCGATCTCCTTCCAAAAGTCTCATCTGGCCCTCACTCTGAAAAGGTTGCCCGCCCCTGGTTTATATGCTTCAAAATTCTAATTTTAAACAATTGGAAATTTATTCAAGTGTATACATCAATTATTCATTCGGAAACATTTTGGGTAAAACAAAGTTTCTTTCCGAGAACTTTCTAGCTGTGGAATACGATACCACAGGGCTGCTTCCCAGCCGCGTACATGGTCGTTTTTAAGTCCAATTCTTGTCGAACCGCCTACTTAAATAATCCAATTCTGACCATTTAATCCATCGTTCCCAAATCCTCCCAAAGTTGTTGTTCATCACCAACTGACAATCTCATTAACCCTTATCCTTGAGTGGCCTTCGAGCCTTGATAAGCGTTGACTCTTTAACCCTTTCATGAATGAGTTTTTTACAGAAATTCTACGTACTTGATCAAACTTGTTCTTGAACCACGTGCTTTCAAGTTGAGCTGACTTCCAAAAAGACCCATAACGACTAATAATGGAGGCAAAGTGTATTCCTCAATGTCCCTGACTCTCACAAAAACAATTATAATTGGTTAAATCAAAATTTATAACTTTTCTATCAGTTGTTGTGGAACAACAGTATGCATTAAAGGGTTAATATAAAAAAAATAATTCCCAATATAGCGAACTAAATCAACGTTTGAAAAAAGTGTGTTGAAAAATCGACCCGTATTTTCCGAACAATCTAAATCCTTTCAAAAAAAAGTCAGTCAAATTGTAAAAACAATTTGGTTGGCAATTTTCTTTGGAAGAAAAAACAATTGTTCTTACATGAGAAGCGTTTCCTTGTGTCTTTGTAATGTTACCATCGAGGGTTTTAAATCCACTGTTTGAAAAAAAAAAAATTTTTTTTTACGTGAGTCCTTATTGAAGATCGTCAATTTGTTATGTGTTGACAAACTGGATTTTAAATCGTAATCTCTCATCGCCAATTTGTTATATCGTAAGAATAACAATAAGTAAATAAGAAACCCAAGACACTAATTGAAAGGAATAGTAATTGTACTAAGAATACTTAATTACAATAAGTTGGTCGCCATTACCGGTTCTAGGCAGATGTGCTAAGCGGTTCGCTAAGCACTTCTCCTTGGTAAGGGAAAAGGTGTCGACTTCATAGTGACCTGACGAATCCTGTTACTATGGGTGAATCCAGATCAGTCCACAACAATATAAAAATATCATTCCCAATATAGCAAACTAAATGAACTATTTGAAAAGTGTGTTGAAAAATCGACCAGTATTTTCCGAACAATCTAATAGGAGAGAAAGATGCCAACAAGATCCCTATGAATGGTGGTGCTTAGTGGTTAGTCAATCATAATCGATCTATGGTGATGGCTACTTGCGATCGATGGGATACCCCACCACATTAATGACCTCCACCCTATGTAAGGCCGAAATCAACAGCTGACACCAATGATGACCTATTATCTACAAGTGACAGTGAGATTAAAATAGGCATAATTGGATTGTATAACTATCAAGAAACAGCAGATGCATTCGTGAATAAAACTCAGGTGCCTCCCATTCGAAAGGACACCAGGCGCTGACGGCCACCCCGTAATTACGGGTGCTGTCTTGCAGGTGCTGAAGAGCGATAGGCTGAAGATAATTATAGGGGAAGTGGTAGAAAAGGCTTATTTATGGGGTTATCTTAAATTGGTAAAGAAGAAAAAAAAGGAAGTTCGATATAACACTCTGCTCACAGAAAAACAAGTCTCACTCAAAGACTTATTTGTAAATGTGTATTCAACTATCAATCAAGGACAGGGTATTGATTTACTCCTCTCCAGGAGTTAGGCACAAGGCCAGTCTTTATCTTACTCCCACAAGTAAGATGTGACCCAAGGTCGGATCGGGAAAGTGGGGTTTAAAAATTGCCTGGGCAGCCCCGTCGGCATTCCCTGGTAGGGGCGCCTCAGGCAGTAAGCAATAAACTTACTCCTCCCCAAAAAGGGGAGGCGAAGCCTGGGAGGGTGGACCTCTTAGAACTGCACAGGACAGACCCATCGACCGGTGTAAATCAAGCCCCAAAGGCCAAGACAATACCAGTCTATGGGGTGCAGTATCCATCGGAACAGATACTACACTTTGATCTTAGCCAAAAGGCCAAGAACAGAGTATTGCAGAATAAGCATTTTATTTTGAAGACGAAGTGTGCAGTATGTTGCACAATGGTTCTGTGCAGATTGCTGTGTGAAGCTGTGGAATGAACTGCATAAAATCATTAAATCGATGCTTACATGATCTGCCATTTGTGACACAGTTGCATCATCATCGTCATCATCATCATCATATAGATATAGGGATGGATTTGAGAGAAAGCAGGAGAAATAAAGACCTGGTCAGAGATAGGTTGGTTTGGAAGTCAATTTCTAAAAGCCGTCAAACACATGTTTGACGGCTTTTAGAAATTGACTATCCAACCTATCTCTGACCAGGTCTTTATTTCTCCTGCTTTCTCTCAAATCCATCCCTATATCTTCCTCCCATGTTTTCCTCAACCTTCCCCCGCCAACTACCCTGATGCCTCAACTGTTCTACACTTACTAACCTCAAGCGCTCTTATCCATTCTTTCATTATCATATTCGGTTTACATAGTGACACATGTTGGACGGCTTTTGGAAATGTAGCAACTATATATAAATACAATTTATTTTGCACTTACATGTTCTCACTTGCGGAATGATTCAGTAAGAACACACTGGCATGTTCTCACTCGCATAGTGATACATTAGGTGATAAGAACACTCTTTGTGTAGGCGGCTATTTCCACTTCCGCCCAAGCCAGTTTCCCGCAAAATATAAACAGTTCCATTTGAGACGTCACTGTGATAAGACAATATCTCTTCTCGCTTCCAGCAATGGATCTGCTAGACGAGATGAAACTAACAGACTCAATTCCATTTCTAGAGTACATACATGTCGGCTGAATCAACCGAAGTCAGAAAATGAGGAAATTGAGAAAAATAAATGGATTGATTTTTCCTTTGATCATTGGAATATAACTAAAAAGTATATACATATATATCAAATGTCAACTTTCATTAGTGTGCTACATATGACTCTAGCTTGAATTGCCAGCCTTAATTGGTGCGCTTTTCACACAAGTGTTACCCTTTATTGGAAAACATTAATAAAACTGTATATAAAATTAACTTCTTGTATTTTACTACATTTGTTCTTTGTGACTATAATCCTATGTATTTTTGAGAATGATAAAATATGCCATAGAAACAGAAATAGATGAAAATACAAAAATAACACATTATTTTCAGAGTTAGGGGTCAATAGGTTCTCTTGACTAATATATATATATATATATATATATAATTAGCTTGTTCAGGTGGGTTCATGGTTGTCAAGTATAGGTTGACCCTCAAAATGCCACCCATATAATCGTTAATAAAATTCACAATTCTTTCTGCAATTCAACCAACTTTTGTACAAATGAATTTCAGTCGATGCTTGACTTGTCCACTAGGTTTCAATCATGAATGTCCAACAGTCTTTATTTTATTGCCGTTTATTGATAAGCACACCTGGAGACAACATGTAAAATTGTCAATAACTCTGACGCACTGCCCTGATTTGGGCTATGATGACCCTCTTCACTTGAGGAATAGTGTGGGAATTGTTTTGGTAGACATTATCTTTGAGATAACCCCACAGATAAAAATCTGGGCTCTTAAGTCCGGTGAGTGTGAAGCGCATTCAAGATGACACCACCTACTGATGAGGCGATCACCAAAGTGACCCTCCACCCCCAATATCATTGAACAGCCATGAAACAAACACTGTTGGACATTCATGACTGAAACTTGGTGGACAAGTCAAACATAGATTGAAGTTTATTTATACTACATATGGCTGGTTTGCAGAAAAGATTGTACATTTTATGAATGATTTCATGAGTGTCATTTTTGTTGAGTCACTATTAAAAACAGGTTACTGGTCCAGATTAGGACCCAAGCTAAAATCGACTTGGCGGCGGTAGTTTCCGGATATTTACGTAGACGGCCAAAAAATAATAAACATTTAAAGCAAGAATACAATTAGTCAAAAATAGATTGGTTTTAATCAAATAATACAATTAGTCAAATTGTATGAAGGAAATAATAATTTTTTTAACAAAGAAAAATATTTTTTTTTTTGTGTGAAGCAAAATAAAACTAAACAGAAGATAAAATGTTTTTTTACACATAAATTTTTTTTTTTAAAGAAAAATATCACTGAATAAGTGTTAAAACAGTGTTAGGGTTAGGGTTTGGGCTACTAAACAAGTGTTAAAACAGGGTTAGGGTTAGGGTTTTAGTTTTCAATTAGTGAATTTCACGATTCAATCAATTAAAATGTTAACTTGTCGTCTGCTTATTTCTTCGCATTCTGATTGGATAAGTGCTTCAGTATTTTCCCGCCGTCTATGTAAACATGCAGAAACTACCAACGTCAAGTCGATTTTAGCTTGGGTCCTAATCTGAACCAGTACCAAAAACGGAAACATTACAATATGCTGTCAAACATACAGACTAAACCAGAAACGCAAAGTTATCAGCTTAGTGATTAGCGATACCATCGCCATAGACGAAGCAGTTCACCTGGATTTGTTGCAGTGAATGTGTCACACCTGTCTCTTTGGTATGAATATGCATTTTATTCATTTTGTCAAATCTAATATTACATTTTTCTTACCATTTTTATCTTGTCGCTTCTTCTTCAGCCCCCATGCAGAGATGTCTACTGGCAAAGCATCGTATGAGGTTCAGTTTGACGCATATGATATCAATGAATTCGAATACAACCTTAACAAGTGAGTTAAAACCTTTTAATTCTATTTAGTTACTATATATAGGAGAGTAGAAAGTGGACCATGGGTTTACTTTCGACAGCCTTGCAACTCTCGCTTCCCTTATTTTGTCTTTTAGTCCTCACATTCCATGAGCGATGTTTCTGACAAAGGGGGAAGAATTGCTGTTTTCTTGGTCGGAATCTATCCATCGAACACTTGGCTAGTTTTTGACCTTAAAGTAGTTTTTTTTTTCTTTCTAATTTTCTTTTTAGCTTCTTTACATCAAGTGACTTCATGCCTTATCTGGAGCAACTTTCATAAAAAAATAAAAATAAATATATATATATATATATATATAGATATATATATATATATATATATAGATATATATATTAGTATTTCATGTATCCACATAAAATTTTATAAGGAGATATAATTTTTTGTGTATCAGTTTTCAGTTTTCAGTTTTTACTTCAACAGTGCTCGATACGTAAGTAGAGCTAGGTAGTAAGCTATGAAAATATGTTTATGGCAATTAAGCTACACAGAGGCTCCCGCGTTTCATCTTATTTTAGCCTGAAGATTCCCCCCGGGAATGAAACGCAGGAGCCTCTGTGTAGCTTAATTGCCATAAATATATTTTCATAGCTTACTATATATATATATATATATATATATATACTTATTAAGCAGAAGTGGTGTAATAGTTACCTGTTCCATCAGTGTATTAGTGGGTTTTTGGATGCCTTGTGCACTTGGCATCTCAGATGGTTTGGCCATGTACAGCGTACCACGTCTTGCATCAATTTCATAACACACCTGGATATCACAGGCACTAGGGAGTGTGGTAGATCAAGAAAAACCTGGCTTGAGTAAGAAGTGATTTCACTACATGCAACATGACCGATATCAACCGTTTGGATCTGACCGCATTGAGATGTTGCCTGGTGTTGCTCACCCCAAAGTTCAGGACACTCACTGCACCTTAAATACCAAAACTGAAGGAGGAGGAGGAGGAGGAGGAGGAGGAGGATTGCATATTCAAAGTTTGTTGAAGTTATTGAGTCACTAATACACTTGAGAAAGGCGTGAATCTATCTCTCTTCCCTCCAGCTATGGGTGAAATGTTAGGGTTGACTAGACTCATGCCTTGATGAGGGATAACAAGTCTAGGAGAAGACAAACTCCAATATAACAACTGTGATCAGGTCGGTCTTTGACATGCGACAAACATTGTGGTCCCTGAACAGCTATTGTAGCAGTCATAAATAAGGAACTATTTCCTAATGTGGAAAACTGTCCTTACTTGCTGATTCGGTTGCACACTGACCAATCAGCTTGCATGGCGTATTTATTTCAGCTGTCGTCTGAGGTACTACTTTAGACCCTTTTGGGAATATCAAGAGTCAGGAGAACGACTGGACTGTGACCAGCAACCAAGAAGGACACCACCACCACCCCTTCCTCTCTCTCCTGCCCGAATCCCCTGGATTTCCCAAGCTCAGCTATCTTCACTCACAGATATGCTGCTCATAGATCTTTGGCAGCCCAAAGAACTTTCCATTTTACTTTCCTCACTTGGACACTGTCCTAACCTTTGCAGACCTATACTCAACGGTATGGATAATAGTAAATAAACCTCTTTTGTTGTTATGTTAAAAGAATTTATTTTCCTTCGTGTGATAATCGTTTATGTTTACATACTACAATATTAGGAGTTATTCTTATCGCTCACTAGTAAGAACAGCTCCTATATCATCATCGAATATTAGTGAATGCGAGCCTCAAGGGCAGAGATGAAGATATTTTGTGTTGGATGTCTGGTTTAGATTTGATTTTTTTTTTATTTTGCAATGACATGTTGTTTTTTTTTGATAGAGTGAGGTGAACAAAGTGGGTTCATGTTAGGTGCTAATAAGCTCACACAAGCAGTCCATTAGTCATGACCTGGTCCATGGGAGTTGTGGCATTGGGAAAGCCTACCGGGGATAACTGTAAGGTCCCTTTCCATGCATGACATGGCACGTAAAGCTACCCACGGTATTATACAACTGATGACTTACCTGATGGAGAGAGTGGGTCGCATAATTCACAATGAAGAAAAAATAATAATGTGTGCATTTCGTCTGATGATTTTAGACATCATTCTTGTGACTAAGAGACGACCATGTATGACTGGTCAAGATCACGTGAAAGTCAACCCCTACTTTCTATACTCAGAATGTTTCTATGTATCACCTGTACTGAGAATTGAACCTTCACCTTTCAGAAGACTGTCACTTAAAACTGATTATACTTAGCACTTTATCCGTTGCGTTGTTCTTAATTTGATCTCGCAACATATTTCCAAAATATATCACTCTATTAGCAAACAATGTAATTGGTTAATGCATCTAATTTTTTAAGTTTGCCTTGGCAATAACATTCAAGATTTAAGAGAAAGATTTTCACGCCTTGAGATAAACAATTTGACAATCTTTAGTCAAATAATAAACCTATAGGAAATTCCATTGAATGTCCTGCTGGTTTGACAGGCTGAGAGCAGGTTCAAGGCATCCATCGAATAATGGCGATAAAGAGGCACTTGTAGAGCTAAGTCAATTCACGTTGGTCTGCGAAGTTCTGTGTGGTAGTGCTAATCACTCCAGTCCTCTTCACAGTGATTTAATTATCAAACTCTAGTCTAGATAGAACGTCGACATGAGGAATTGTGTTCCCTGTTATGTATATTGTTAATTGAGATGGCATTAACAGTCAATAGTTGTGAATTGAGTTATCTCCCCTTTGCAGATTGGCTGTTTAGAGTGTCTAAAGTTAGATAGCTCTGGTTGGCAGTCAATTTACATAGGTGGTAGTGTTATTAATATAAAAACTGTACTTTTTTTTAATTATTATTATTGAGTCAGGCTCAAGAAGGAAAGGCTGACATATATGATGTCAACATCGAATTCCATCTTAAATTTTTTGACGATGTGACCTTTGAGAATTCATTTCTGGATATGAATTCTAGCAAACATTTTAGTCTGAATAAGAAATGTTCCCGCCCTTTTCGTGCTCTACACTTTTGCTAATGCTGTTTTATTTTATTTCTTTCAATACACGAATAGTTTGTTCCTGCTGACGATATCTTTCTCGGTAGATATTAAAAAGCAAAATATAAATAAATGAAATTGAATAATGGCGATCTGTTATGATACAAATATGCCTAGAAGACAGGCATATTTTGATCACTTTCCAGGTTTGGGAGAAAGGTGTTCACATCTTAATTGAGACAAACAATTTTGAGTAGAATAATTAACCACTAAAACGATAAATTTTCGAGTGATTAGGAACAGTGAAAATAGGATAATATGTTAAATTGGGCAAACAAAAAGAATCCTCGACTCAAAATCCACAGCAAACGGTATCCGGTTAGATTCAGTTCCTGATATTAAAGTTCATCTGTAATATAACTTATGGTGAGTTTCAGTTTCCCAAATTTATTAATTTATTTATTAAATTGTTAGGTGAAAGTACAGAATAGTTAACAAAGCCACCCCCTCCCCATGTTAAGAATGGCTTTCTAAATAATAACGTTATTATTTTACCACGGTCACTAAAGTGCAAAAGATTATTTAGAAAGCCATTTTTAACATGGGGAGATGGAGGACTTTGTTAACTATTCTGTACTTTCACCTAACAATTTGATAAATAAATTAATAAATAAAAATTAGTACAAAACTTGGCAAACTAGAAGAGTACGCGACCCAAAACAGGAAGTCTTTAATATCAGGAACTGAATCTGACCGGATACCGTTTGCTACAAACTTTGAGTCCGAGATTCTTCTGGTTTGCCTTAAGTTGTGTATATAAAAATTTCCTCAGTCTAGAAGAATTCATCCTTCACTGACTAAGGACAGAAAAGATTAAGTGTAGTATCAGAACAGATACAACACTTTGCTCTTAGCCAAAAGGCCAAGGAATTGTTGTTTGAGTAAATTTTGTTGACCCCTCCCTTAAAAATCAATAAATTGTAAACATATTTCTTTTACTTTTTTTTTAAAATTTTTGTCAACAAAGCAATTTTAAATTTTCTTTTATTAAACTATAAACGTTGAATAGATATTATTCTTTTCGTCGTTTGCTGCAAACTTTGAGTCAGGGATTCTTCTGGTTTGCCTTTAATTATGTATAAAAATTTCCTCAGTCTAGAAGGATTTCTCCTTCACTGACCGAATAGATATTATCCTTTTTGCCCACCCGCTTTCTGCTTCGTTGCGTAAGTATCTTATTTTTTTTTTACATATTCATTATTCTTTTTTTCAAAAGGTCGGGTGAAGCGCTCTTTGGCCTTGGTAGGCAATCACCTGGAATTAATGGCCCGATAAAAGCACTGGTCCCCATCTCCACACTGGGTTGGCACCAGGAAGGGCATTCAGCCTATAAAAATTTTGCCTCAATGACTTTCAAAGAAAATCTGTCGCATTTCAGGTTATGTAGTTTGAATATTGACCTGACCAGAGATAGGTTAGTTTGGAAGTCAATTTCTAAAAGCTTTTTAAAACGGACGTTAAAATGGTGGTGGTGAGTGTCAAGCTTTGTCGTCTGTGTTTATAAACTTGATGCAGATGTAATTTTGATGCACTTAGCAATCCAAAATGACAGTTTATTTGACTTGTATCTTTTCATAGAATGTGAGCATTAATTGATATATGTTTTCAGAACAATTTCTAGAACTTCTTTTTTTGTTTTGTTTCTTTTGTTTTGTCTACTTATGGGCGATAATTTATGGTAATAAAAGAGAAAGATATAATACCAAATTTTTTTTTTTTTTTTTGCATAATATCCGTTTCATTATCAGTAAATTAAGCAATGTTCTTCGTCTGCAGTTTAGGATCCAGTGCACAGCTGTGAATTTCCGATGTGTCTTATTTGTATATTTCAATTATTCTAAAAGAGGCCAGCTGTATATCTTGAATAGTAAGATAGATGTCTTCATGCACAAAGGTTGAGAGAAATACATGTACATTTACTTAAGAAAAAAAAAAAGTTGTCTTACTGACTATGTTATATCACATCATTCTTTTTTTATATTTACTCTAGTAATTTGTAATTCATTATGGGAACTTATTTTCTGCTTAAATCAACTGTTTTCTGTTTCTTCTCTCGGAGGTTCACGATTTTACGACAAGGTGTTAAGATCTGTTTCATTGGGACAGCTAAAGTTCAAAATCCTACTATTCCAGAGTGTTTGGAAAATCGATGGCCTAACTTCGGGATATATATCTCTATTTATATAACGTTAGGTATGTGTATACGTTTATGTAGTTGTATGTACAGGATTCATTCCTAAACTAATTAACCAATCATTATGAATTTCGGAACACATGCGTAAGGGTATGTAATATAGGCTATATTTAGTTTAATTTTGTTTTACACAAAGGGTAGAAATAGAGGTGGAAGTCATTGCTGAAAATTCAGATACCTTCGATTTTGTGAAATTTTAACGATGTTTGGCATCAATTAATAAGTATTCATGAATTTCAGATTCTTTGGAATATTTTAAAGGGTTTTCAAGGAGGCATAATATGGGCAATTCAAATATTTCAGATTTGCATCATATTTGATCCATAATCATTAAACACCAATTAAGCAAAATTTCTTGAGTTTGCATCTTTTCTTGAGACCCCTTAAGCTTAAGCCTTAAATTTTAGGCATTTTCTAGAATCATAATCATGTAATGGATTTTGATCAAAATTGGAATCAAGATTCTGGACATAATTTTTTAATGGCATTATATCTTCATTTTAATCTTCATAAGAGGACATAAAAGTGGTGCAAAACTGTTCTGTTCGGATATTTTAGTGTTCTATATGTGTAAAGGAGCCTCTTTGTGTGATGATTGCTTTAATAGTAGCAATCCATTACTAGTCTAATTTCATTTAGAGTTCATTTCTTCCTCTGTGCAGTCTTTGGTTTGTGCTGATCATACGTATTTACTTGTAATTAGCCTGTTGTATTCTGTTACCTGAAATAAACAGGGCCAACATTCGCAAGATGACGACTGGGTACCTCATGTTGGTTATCAAAGAAGCCCCTGCCGATCATAACCCTCAGATCTTTCTTCTGAGCCCCACGACTTTTATATTTGTTTGGTGTCATTTTTTCATGGTTTTGTCGGTATATGTGATAATACCAGGCCCAGGATTATTTTACCTGACACAGAGATTGTGTTTATCTATCGCATATGTAGAAATAATAGTGCACTATCACACACATTGTACGTGTTACATGTTTACAATAAGGAGTGTTTATCAGCATTTGTTTCAATGGCCAAGCGTTTCTGAACCTATGTTTATGGGAACTTTTTCATTATGTTCACATATAGAACATAATCCCGAAGTTATGTCATCAGTTTTCCAAACAGCCTGTATATACGTTGAAGATTAAAAACAATATAATAAATCTAATATATAAAAAGAAGCCAGTCTGATTCTCTGAGTTTGTCAGCAAATAGCTTCCATCCTACAATATCTATATTTTATTCTGAATAGCCAAATTTTTACACAGACCATATTATTTTGCAATAAAAATTTATTTTGCTTCAGTTTCTTTCAAAGAATACTTATTTCGACTCAGAAAATTGTTAAACTGGAACCATATTTCACTATTCATCTTCACAGCATCAGCTGATTATGTCATTAATAAAAAAGACAACTTCTAAATGTCTCTGTCAGTGGCAGCTTTCAGATAAACAATTATATTTGTTTTAAATAAATATTGACCTATTTATTTTTATAATTATTTACATATCATATTAACAGGTAAAATAATTTGATTTCTAACATCTATTTACAATGTGTCTTACTGTAATGTTGCAAACAGCCTTCAGAATTTGTAGATATTTGCTTATTCTTATGGTACATGTCACGTGTGTAAGACTTTATATATAAAAATGTTTATCAGTTTTAAATTAACCGTTCGCCCCATCCACAAATATCACTTTATCATATTTATTAAAGGCTAGAATCTCTTATCTGAAAATCCCCATTCTTTCTTCTCATCTCTAATCTAAATTCATCTAAGTAAAAGATATTGCTTAGATTGGGAAACCAAAGTTTCTTCTTCTACCCTCTTGTGTTTTACCATAGACATATGCATTTCCTCATCTCCATACATTCACCAAGTCAAAAGCCTTAATTGCTGGAATCGGAACCCAAATTCTTATTTGTTTTGTATCATGTTGGGAGATGCAAAACTTTTTCCAATTAACTTGCAACACAATGTCTGAGGCATCAAAGAAACAGCGGATCGCACCTCAAGAATCGTACCCCAAAGTGGAAATCATCCCATCCTTTTTACAAAAGAAGAAAAACGATGAAATTAAGAAAGTTAACGATCATGTGACCGAAGTCTGCAACTACATTTGCCGAGACCAGATTCATTGACACCCAGATGCAAATCAGTTATTCGTCTCGCTGTCAAAGAGTGAGCACTCTGTTGCAAGGTACCCCCCTTTTGGAGCTGGACTTCCATCTTTTTTCATGTCATCAACCCAGACGTGCACAACGTCGACAAAACCTAGAATTAAAGTCAACTTTGGGGAAAGACTTTATTACAAATTATATTGCTTAACTCTATCAGAGTTTTACACCCCAAAATCATTTGTTCTCTTACTTCTGAAAACCATATCATTCGTGAAATTCCGCCATATATATATTTATATACTTATATATCTAAAGGAAGATATTGTTCTTCGAACTTCGAATTCTACCAACAGCCACCTCAAATCACATAACTGAACATTTCACCTTTTTCTTGACTGTAAAAATATAGATTTCTCAGTGGCCAGCAACCATCTCCTTCAAAAGTATCTTTTAAATCCTTTTCCATTCTTCTAGCCAAACCATTATTTCTTTTTTATGCCAATATCTTGACATTTTGAATTTATTCCATTGCTATTCTCCTTTGTTCTTTTCATATCTGTTTTATTAATAAATTATATATTTAATACAATCTTCTGTGTCATCATTGTTTCTTCAACGTTTTGTGTTTATTGATATTTTCTCTGGGACCTAAAACAGAGTTTGTGAACAGATAACCATTTTGTAATTTTTGTATTTCCATTTGAATTCGAATAATTATTGTTTGTATCTGATGATAACGCATCTCTTTGTGTTACACATCACTACTGGTTCATAATATATGTCTAATTTAGTTTTAATTCCATTCCCAAACCCATTACATATGCAATCATCCCTACAAAATATATACACCTTTTTTACATTCGTCAGAAATGTTTACATAATTCTTAAAATTTCAAAGCTGGAGAGAAAAACGACATGGACGCAAAAATATGATTAGTAATAGTAATTGAGTTGTGTGCATATATTTCTCAGTGTGTTAGCATCCGTTGTCATGCAAGTAGTAAGTAAGCAGTTTTAAATGGTTGCGATAGGAATTCTTGATCCTTTCATTTCTTTTTGTGTTTGCATTTTTTGGGTTGCTTATTGTTTTACTTACGTTTTTATGTGTTCTTTTGAGAAAAAAATTAATTCTTTTTCTTTTATTTTTCAAAATGTTTTGTAAAGGAATATCGATTTTCTATTCTTCGGAGAATGGAGTGATTTCTATTGTTTCACCTTAGATTTGGCTTTCCTTAAAACAAATACATTGAAGACATTGCCAACGCTGCCGCAAAGAAGGTTGGCTCCCTCTACCGTGCTAGTAAACTCCTCACACCTGACA
The DNA here is from genome assembly GCA_963556195.1 of Sepiola atlantica. Taxonomy (NCBI): domain Eukaryota; kingdom Metazoa; phylum Mollusca; class Cephalopoda; order Sepiida; family Sepiolidae; genus Sepiola; species Sepiola atlantica. The sequence continues at coordinate 205,061,430 of OY744516.1, read as the reverse complement.
TTATCCTGAATCTCTACAAAGCCACCATCCGCCCATGCATGCGGTATTGTTGTCACATCTGGGCTGGTGCATCATCTACTAGTCTCTCCCTCCTTGACAAGGTCCAAAAAAGAGTCGCCAACCTAATAGGTCCCTCACTGTCAACCAAGCTCCAGTCCCTGTCCCATTGCCGCAATATAGCATCCTTGTGCTTGTTTTACAAATACTTCAATGGATTATGCTCCGATGAACTGGCTACTCTGGTGCCCCGCGACGTAAATTCACTAGACTAACTCAACAATCAACTAAATCTCATTCATTCACTGTGGAGGTCCCCAGATGCCGGAGAGCCTTCTACTCAAATAGCTTCTTTCCTCGTGCTTCTGGCCTCTGGAACTCCCTCCCTGCTCCCTGTTTCCCCGACAGTACTGACATGCAGAAATTTAAAACTAATGTAAACAGACATCTCGCTGCACAGATCCCAATTTAGGTTGACCCTCCCCCCACCCCAACCTACCCCCCTTTTCTTTTTTCTCAGTAACCCCTTATGTCTACAGTGGCGGCCTGTCTTGTTTGGGGTGAACTATGTTAAAAAAAAAAAATCTATTACTAATAGAGATTTGCTATCTGTCTGTCTGAAGCCGAAACTATACTATTACTTCTATTAATGTATTATTGTACTATCTTTTAATGCTTAATTTAGTTTACTATACTATATCAGACTAAGATACTATCTTTCAATGCTCAATTCAGGGATGGGGGTGTAGTATCTGTTCTGTTGTCATGAGCCCATCCTCCCAGGAACTACTTTCTCCTTTGGGAGGGGGGAGGTAGTGTCATATATGTTTGTTATTAGTCATGATATCATCTTCCCATATTTTACCTCTTACTTGGAGGGAGGGGCAGTGTAGTATATGTTCGTTTGTCATGATACCATCCTCCCAGTCATTACCTTCTCCTTATTGGGGAGGGGGGGGGTAGTGTAATATCTGTTATGTGGTCATGATACCATCCCATAGGGATTACTATTACTTCTTTTGGGGAGGGGAGGGTAGTTATACACTAGCAAAAATATGCGACCATATTTTTGCTAATATATTCAAGTTTTCAAATTAAAACAATTCTTTAATCTTTTCATTTTTTCTGAAGATTTTTCAAAAATTAATTTCATTTTATTGTCAAACTAGACGTACCACTACTATTCTACTCTGATTTCATTCTTCTTGCATCACTAAAAATGATGTCTCTTTATTTCTGTATTACCATTTCTTTATTAAATCGCTTTAATTAATTAATTAATTAATAATAATAACAATAATTATAATAATAATATCATCAAAACTATTGCGAGAAATTTTAGTCCGACCAAATCAAAATATGTCCAATGGCTTGGAGGGGCACACAAACCCCCACTGGCTGTCAGACCCCAGAAAACCAAACTGACTCTTAGACCCCAGAGTGCCAACTCTGATTGAACTCTAACAATCTCCTAAATATACTTACTTTCGACCTGAAATCCTAGATGCCAACTCTGATTGAACTCTACCCATCTCCTAAATATATCTACTTTCGACCTGAAATCCTAGATGTCAGGTTTTTTTCTCAGTCACTGTCAGCTGGTCACTAAAACTGACTACATTTGTCATCTTTCTCAGACCATCGCTGTCCAACCACCCAGAAACTGACCACTTGAGATAATGACCAGCCAACATGCACTTGAAAAGCATGAACATAAAAAACACTATCTAAGGGGCCCTGTATCTAGCTGGGCATTATTTTTCGAAACGTTTTATGTGGGTCATAACCACAGCAGGGAACCTCGTATATGAAGAAACATTATTTTCTCAAGTGGACAAATGGAATTCCGGGTGGCCCAAACTCCAGATCAGACATATTCCTAATTCCCTGTGTGGTCTCCCTTCTCTTTGTTAAATATTTCTCACTCGCAGCAAGTCTGTTATTTGCATACATTGCAACTATGCAACCCACTAGACATGCCGCCTAGTGCATGCTTACAATAATGGCCTGAGACGAAGTTAGAAGATAGTTATAATGTTCATTATGAATGATACCCAAAGAAATTGTAATAGTCGAGAAACGAATGCACATACGACTCATTGCTCGGACAGCAATTCTTTAACCAACATTCAAAAACTCATCTACTGTTTCCACTTAATCAATCGATGGTGACTCAACTAAGGCATATTAACATAAATTGGTCAAATGCATTGAACGAATCTGTCGTGTATGCGGTTATGAAGACCTGCTTTATCTGCTCTTCAATCCGAGTCTCAGTTCATAATCTACATAGTGACAAGCGATATGGATTTTGTCCTGCAAGATCAACAGCTGACGTGCTGACTGTAATACTGCACAGAATCAGTTAATCTATCAACAGAAACTTCGTTTTTAGTGCTCTTAACATATAAAAGACCTTAGTGTTTAGCTTAAAGGTTTGCTTCACAGGCTTGTTAGCTATGGAATATCTGGAAATGTTTGGGTCAAATACATGTCGGTTATAAGGGCCTGCTTTATCTGCTCTGTGTCTAACTTTTGCTCTTTAGTCCAAGTCTCAGTTCATAATCGCTGAGGTAGTACATGTTCGATTCTTTTCTTTTCACAGAGTTCACAGACCAACTCTACATTTTCAATCCATTCTAGAATTGGTAGATCGGTGCCAACCTCACTAAATTCTATAGATTAGCCAGATATCGAATCCTCTGTCCGTCATCTTTGTAGGAAAAACAAAAAATGCAGAAATCAAATAACAGTCTCTTTCCACTAGTCTAATATTGAAAAGCCAGTTCACAGGGGACAAATTTCCGTCCAACACCGAAAATCATTTTCAAACACACTGTGTCTTCGGTCAACGAAAAAGACAGTGGCTGCTCCAAATTTCCCAAATCTTTTACTATGGCAAACCACGGTCGAGTGACCAATCAGTGCATGTAGCTTCCTTTTAAAATTAAAGTCGGATTATTTTCACCTTTAACAAAAAATGATGTCAAGCATTTTGAGGTAAGAAAAATTGTTATTTCACATTCCACTCAAGTTACCATTACCACCACCATCATCATCATCATCATCATCATCATCATCATCCGGTTTTAGTATTTATGGGATCTGGGATTGGCAATATCAGCCAATGTCTCATACCTACTCTCCGTGCAGTCCGATCCGAACGGTTGATATGAGTCGATATAACTCGTTTAAACCTCTTTACTACAATACACAAGAAATGCCTTATAATTCTACCCTGTGACACTCCCAGCATTTAATGAGAACCCATGTGTATTCCTGCTCCCAGCCCTGAACCCCATATTACCATTTTCATTCTTAATTTCTAAGTTCACTAATTGTCAATGTTTTAAGTTATAAATAAAATTGTTGCTGTTTATGCGTGTCCAACGCAAGTGCAGACCCCACGATATTATTGTAAAAAAAAAACTAATACAAAATTATCATCGGATTCCTCGGAAAATTATAGAGACTAGAAACTAGCCAATCAATGCATGTAGCTTCCTTTAAAAATGGAAGTCGGATTATTATCACCATCTTTAACACAAAAATTATGTTGAGCATTTTGAGGTAAGAAAAACTGTTATTTCATATTCCATGTTACACCAAACACAAACTACTCTAATTCGTTTAAATCTTCTACCTATCTGTACCGGAATTCACCCTGGCGAGTTGAGCTGGCTTCCTTTGAAAGAGGAAGTTACTTGAGAATATTAAATTCACAACCCGTTTCCAGTGGCATGCATATCCCGGTTTGGGGAGATGACGACGTTAGTTTTGCAGATTTATTTTTGCCAGGAAGATGTCACCATTCTCCTACATAATACTACTGATATTCCCAAATGGTCATCCATCTGCTACTGACCAGGCTCAACGCTGCTTAATTTCTGTGATCTAATGGGAACCGGTGAGTCAATGTGATTATATCATATATGACTATACCATTTAAATCTCTTTACTACAATGTACAAGAAACTCTACATGGTAGCACCTCCAGCATTAAATGAGGACCCTTGCGTATTCCTGAATTCATTATTACCATTTTTGATTTTTCATTTCTAATTTCTATAATTTTCAAGTTCTAAATAAAATCTATTTATAGGTGCCTAGCGAGAATGCAGACCCCATGATATTATTGTAAAAAAAAAACTAATACAAAATCATCATTGGACACCTCGTAAAATTATGGAGAGCAGAAAGTGGACCTTGGTTTTACTTTTGGTAGCCTCATAACTCTCGCTTCAATCAGTTTTGTCCTTAAGTCGTCACATTTGATGCTTCTAACAAAGGAGGAAGAATCACTGTTTTCTGAATCAGCTATCATTCTGAGTTGGGTGGTATGTGGACTTTTTCAAGCCTCTCATAGTATTCATCATCATTCAACTGTCAATCTATCCATCTCATTAACCCTTATCCTCAAGTGGTTTTTGGTCTTGATAGTAAAGAGAAATGATATGATAATGATACGATGGATATGTAATGTGAGTCTTAAAGACAGGCTTAGTTCTGATAACCTCAGAAGAAGATTAAATCTGGACAGTATAGGAAGATGGGTGCAGAACAGGAGATTTTGATGGTATGGCCATGTTGAAAGTACGCATGAGAGTTCTTGGATTGGTAGATGTAGAACAGTTGAGGTAGCAGGTCCAGTTCACAAGGGAAAGGCCAAGTAAAACATTGGAAAAAGTGATAAAAAATGGACTTGAGAGATAGAGGGATAAATAAAGACCTGGTCAGAGATAGGTTAGTTTGGAGATCAATTTCTTAAAGCTGTCCAACGCATGCAAGCATGTAAAACTGATGATGATGATGGGGGTGGGGGGTGATGGGGGGGGGGGGATGATGATGATGAGTTGTGACTCATCAGTAAAAAATAATTACTTAAGAAAAGTTGTTTGATCTTGGTATAGGGTTTTATTTTCAACTGAATCCCGGACAGCAGATAGTGACAGCACATTGTATTTTTGCATGTATGTGTACATGTAAAATCTCCTGTAATTAGTGGGCATTCTGCTGCAAGTCAGTTCGCCTGATGAATATTTATGCTCAGCATAACCAGCAGCTGACACGAAATCCTTTCAATAAAACATAGACATATTAAAACAGAAACAATAGATGTTTCTATAATTGCCAAATTATTTCACAGTCAGCTGTAACATTTTTAGTCTGCTAGATTTTCATAGCGAATCCATTAAGCACATACATAAAAACTACAAAGGCCTAAATAAACAATAGACACGTATGAAACTTTCAGTTGAACAACGCTGATTCTGTTTGGACGTCTATAGTAATTGCAATAACATTTTTACGTAGAGAAACTTCTAGAATCTTGTTAGATTTTTATTATTGACTCCAACATTTGAAATGTTATGTTGTATGGAAATGAAACATGACCAGTGAGGTTGAGGGTTGAGGACATGCGTTGCATGGAGAGAAATGATATGAGAATGATGTGATGGATGTATAATGCGAGTCTTAAAGACAGGCTTAGATCTGATGACCTCATAGGAATATTAAATCTGGACAGTATAGGGAGATGTGTGCAGAACAGGAGACTTCGTTGGTTTGGTCACATTGAAAGAATGAATGAGACTCTATTATATATAGAAACTACAAAGGTCTGAACAAACAATAGACAAGTATGAAACTCTCAATGAAACAACACTATTCTGTTTGAATATCCATAGTACGCAATAATATTTTTACATAGAGAAACTTCTAGATTCTTGTTAGATATTTTTTAGTGAACCTCAGTGAAAAATTAAATCTGGACAGTATAAGAAGATGTGTGCAGAACCGGAGACTTTGTTGGTTTGATCACATTGAAAGTATGGATGAGAGTGATTGGATTAGTAAGTGTAGAACAGTTGAGGTAGTATGGTCAGTTGGCAGGGAAAGGCAAATAGAAACATAGCAGGAAGTGATAAGGACTAATTTGAGAGAGGAGGGGGAGGTAAATAAACACCTTGCTAGAGATAGTTTAGTTTGGTAGTCAATTTCTAAAAGCCATTCAACGCATATTAGCATGTTAAATAAATGTTAAACCGAATATGATGATAATGATGGGTTAAGGGGGGGGGGAGTCATCGCATAGATGTATGGATACTAATTAGAATTTCAGCAGTTTAGTTTTTGGTAGCACTCTCTATCCCACCTGACTTCATCTAGTATCGGATACCAACATGGTTTTACACTAAATGTCTTCTCTGATCCCCACCATCCCTATTAGTGCCAGATACCATTATGGTATGTGATTGTCTTCAATACCCTCACCCTACCCTGTACATGCTAATGGTATAAAGTTTATATACAGTGCAGGGTGGAAGAGGAATATTTTTTAATTTGTAAAATCACCTAACCATGTTGCTAGCCAGTGAGAATAACTAGTATAAAAACTAACAAACAATAAGATTGCCTCAAAACAATAAGATTGCCTCAAAACAATAAGATTGCCTCAAAACATCAATCATCATATCTGTTCTTGAACTGTTCTGTTTCTTGTCCTAATTTTCATTCTTAGTGAGTTCTTTCGGTTAAAATGATGAAAAACAAAGGAATAAGAAGACATCAATTAACAAAGAAAAATAGCAAAACTGAGACAAAAAAAATCTAAAATATTTATGTTAAGCATAAATAAAACACACTTGACATTGAATATTGTTTTGAAAGATTACACTATGTCAAATAGTCTCCGGTTTAACATTTTATTCTTCATAAAGTATTTTCAAATAAGATCATGCTTATTGTGTTTTAAATAGGGAAATGCTTAAATAAAATAAATGTGTACACATTTAGTGACACAACAATTATTTTGAATAAAATAATAGTTATAACCAACATACACAAACATACACATTCACTCAAAAATATACACAAAATATTTAAAATATCAAAATCAATCTCTTCCATATAAACTCCGATGAACTGGCTGCTCTGGTGCCCCCTTAACGTAAATACACTAGACCAACTCGACAATCAGCTAAATCCCATTCATTCACTGTGGAGGTCCCCAGATGCTGGAGAGCCTTCTACTTCAATAACTTCTTTTCTCGTGCTGCCGGCCTCTGGAACTCCCTCCCTGCTCCCTGTTTCCCCGACTGTATTGACATGCAGAGGTTTAAAACTAATGTAAACAGACATCTCACTGCACAATTCCCAACTTAGGATGACGCCCAAAACCTACACCCTAATTCTCAGTAGCCCCTTACGTCCACAGTGGCGGCCTGCCTTGTTTGGGGTGAATTATGTTCAAAAATAAAAATAAATAAAAAACTCAATACAAATGTAAAATTACTATTTCCCATAAGGGGCATAGTACATATATAGATATTTTTTTTTTTTTCTTGAAAAATTTGAAAAATTCTAAACTAATTCGGAAAAAACACAGATGTTGGACTTACTTAAAATTCTAACAATAACTTTCTTAATAGTTATAAAGTTCATTTCACAAAAAAAATATATACCTATTTATGCTATTCAAACTTCGCTTAAAATATAAAATTACTCAACAAAACAATAATAAATACACTTGGCGATGAAATGTCATCATAATCACTGTTACTTGAAGATCATAAGTGCTCTTATTCCTCGAGGGTGCTGACTTATCAAATCCCACTTTCCGACCTTGTGTCACATTTTACCTGTGGGAGGTAGATAAATAGGACTTGAAGATTATTGTTTTAATTAAGTTCACTTCATGGATGGATCCCCCCCCCCTCATCTTTGATTGTGACCAGACGTCGGGCCCATAAGCAGAAGAGGGCACCAGCAGCAATCAAACGGCCTTTTTCATGGCCACTCAAACTACTATATGCGATCTAACTTTTACTCTTTGCTGCTGCCTGCTCACTTGAGACATCCACCTGACTCCAACCTGCCTCTCCAGTTCCTGCTCCTGCTCCGACTCCCTGCAGCACCTGTTCCAGCTCCGACTCCCTGCAGCACATGTTCCAGCTCCTTCCTGCATTGCCTGCACCAGCTTCTTCCAGTGGTTACTGCTCCAGCTCCTTCCTGCACCACCTCCTTCCAGCGGTTCCTGCTCCAGCTCTTTCCTGTACCAGCTCAGCTCCTTACTGCAGCAACTGCTCCAGTTCCTTCCAGCGATTCTTGCTTCAGCTCCTTCTGGCAACACTTGCATCAGCTCATTTCTGTGATTACTGCTCCAGCTCCTGTTCCTGTCAACCCAGCCCTTGGCTACGTGCACACGGACTGGACCTACCATTACACTTCAGAGACGTCCATATCGGACTCCGTGTGACGTCATCCCATGCTGTCCAGATTCCAATGATACCACTCTAGCCTTCCTGCTCCCAGTGATATCATTCCTGTCACTCAAGCCTTTCATGTTTCCAGTGATGGCTTTCCTGTTGGTGACGTCACCTCAGTTTCTTTCTCACGTTATTACTTTTTTGGTAAATAAACGATCGCGATCTTTTGACACTGTTCATCTGCGTTTGTCATATCTTCTTTGTCATTGCCGTTACCTCTTTTTTTTGCCTGTGTCTCCTTTCTTCGTTGTAGGACCAATCACCACCAACGATCGACCCTGCGACAAGCTGCTGTAATGTCCGCAAATATTTGAACTGCTGCGATGCACATAATTGGTCTTCAAAGTCAGAATATAATTTTAAACATTCATGGCTGACATTTAACGTGTCAACAATGATTATCGTTTTGTATAAATTGATTTTAATTTTTACTCATATTCACCCCAAACAAGACACATTGCCACTGAGAACTAAGGGGCTACTATGAATTAGGGACCATGCTTACAGGGGCACTGTAAGTAGGAAGTTGAACAGCGAAATATTTGTTTACATTACATTTAAATTTCTGCATGTTAGTACAGTCGAGGGAAACAGAAAACAGGGAGGGAATTCCAAAGTCTAGCAGTTCGAGGGAAGAAACTATCAGATTAGAAAGTGTAGGATTTTTTTGCTTGTCGGGTTTGTTGGGGTATTTACGTCGAAGGGGCATCAATGCTACGAGTTCGTTGGAACATATTCTATTAAAGTACTTGTAAAACAAGCAACGGGGTTGCAACATTGCAGCGATGGGAAAGGGGTTGGAGCTTGGTTGATAGTGCGGGACCTAATGCCAACCCTTAACCCTATAATACAGGATGACCCCCCCCCCCCCAACCAAAAAAAAAACAAATGGCACCCATGGAATCGTTAATAAAATTCCCAATCCTTTCCGTAATCCAACCTCATTTAGTACAAATAAACTCTGTCTATGACTGACTTGTCCACCAAGTTTCAACCATGAATGTCCAACAGTCTTTGTTTATCACTTTTCAATGATAAGCACACCTGGATACGACATGCAAAATTGTCAATAACTCTGACGTCACACTCCTTTCTTGACACTGCCCTAATTTTGACTGTAATGGCCTCATTCAGTTGAGGAATAGTTTGGAGATGATTTTGATAGACATTATCTTTGAGAGGACCTTACCTTCGGCAGCCTCGTAACTTTCACTTTCCGTATTTTGTCTTTTAGTCCTCACATTCCATGAGCGATGTTTCTGACAAAGGGGGAAGAATTGTTGTTTTCAGGGTCGGAATCTATTCATCTAATACTTATCGTTGGCTAGTTTTTGACCTTGAAGTAGTATTTTTTCTTTTAGCACTTTACGTCAAGTGGCTTCATGCCTTGTTTAGAGCGATTTCCATTAAAAAAAGATAATAATCGGGGCTTATAGTCCAGTGAGTGCGAAGCCCATTTAGGATCACATTTCTTACTGATGAGACAATCGCCAAAGTATCCCCGCATATCCTTGAACAGCGATAGAACAAAGACTGTTGAACATTCATGAGTGAAACTTGGTGGACAAGTCAGACAAAGAGTGAAGTTTATTTGTATCAAATATGATTGGATTGCAGAAAGGACTGTGAATTTTATTAACGATTCCATAAGTGGCATTTGTTTTTTTTTTTTGGGGGGGGGGCACCCTGTATTATAGGGTTCAGGGCTCGAAGCAGAAATACACAAACGTCCATATTCATTTCCGGGAAACGCCGAGTGTGCCTGTGAGTAAATTTATAATTTAGAAACATCAAAAGAAAAAAGCCGGTTGATGAATCACCGGAAGTGTTGTGAAAATAAGAAACCAGATAAGAAGATTACTTTGAGACAGGAATGATTGTCAGCTGATCACACTTTATACTGATGAGACGATCGCCAAAGTGTCCCTGCATATCATTGGACCACGATGAAACAAAGACTTTTGGGCATTCATGACTGAAACCTGGTGTACAAGTCAAGCAGGGGGTAAAGTTTATTTGTACCAAATATGGTTGAATTACAGAAAGGATCATGTATTGTATGAGTAGATAAAGTTTTTCATTTATAATGAGTCACCACTTATGAAGGCCAAGAGCCACTCGAGGATAAGAGTTAATAATACAAGAAAGATGAGAAACACTATGGGAATACTAACATTGATCAATAGTTTGAACTGCGTTTGATTGCTTATCCCCCATAAGCAATCAAACGCAGTTCAAACTATTGATCAATGTTAGTATTCCCAATGTTAGTATTCCCAATGTTAGCTGGTGATACCAAATCAGGCTGCCCTGTGGCTCCCTGAGACGAAATTCACCTACATTGACGTTTTTTTTTTGTTTTTTTTTCTTTTGTAAAACTTAATTATGTTCTACAAAACCAAAAACAAAAACAACAGCCCCCTTTCTCCCTCCCCTTTTTTATTTTATTTTTAGAACTTGAAGCATAAATCTTTTACTATAATGACCAGATTCGGCATTAAATAACCCAAAAAGGGTTGATATGCCGTAAAACAAAACTACCAAACCAAAAACGATGATTAAACATTTGAAGATATAAAGAACTTGAAGCATAAAAACTTTTACTATAATGACCAGATTCGGCATTAAATAACCCAAAAAGGGTTGATATGCCGTAAAACAAAACTACCAAACCAAACCCAATGTTAGTATTCCCAATGTTAGTATAGAACAAGAAATTGTTGACATTGGATTTGAAGATGACCAAGTTTGTTTTTTTTTTGTTTTTTTAACATGGTTCACCCCAAACAAGGCAGGCCACCACTGTAGACGTAAGGGGCTACTGAGAAAAAAGAACAGGAGAGAAGGTGTGGGGGGGAGGTCAGCCTAAATCATGATCCACGCAGCGAGATGTCTGTTTACATTAGTTTTAAATTTCTGCATGTCAGTACTGTCGAGGAAACAGGGAGCAGGGAGAGAGTTCCAGAGGCCAGCAGCACAAGGAAAGAAGCTATTTGAGTAGAAAGCTCTCCGGCATCTGGGGACCTCAACAGTGAATTAATGAGATTTAGTTGATTGCCGAGTTAGTCTAGTGAATTTACGTCGTGGGGGCACCAGAGTAGCCAATTCATCGGAGCATAATCCATTGAAGTATTTGTAAAACAAGCACAAGGATGCTACATTGCAGCGATGGGACAGGGACTGGAGCTTGGTTGACAGTGAGGGACCTATTAGGTTGGCGACTCTTTTTTGGACCTTGTCAAGGAGAGAGAGACTAGTAGATGATGCACCAGCCCAGATGTGACAACAATACTCCATGCATGGGCGGATGGTGGCTTTGTAGAGATACAGGATAATGTCAGGTGTGAGGAGTTTACTAGCACGGTAGAGGGAGCCAACCTTCTTTGCGGCAGCGTTGGCAATGTCTTCAATGTATTTGTTTTAAAGAAAGCCGAATCTAAGGTGAAACAATAGAAATCACTCCATTCTCCAAAGAATAGAAAATCGACATTCCTTTACAAAACATTTTGAAAAATAAAAGAAAATTTCAACAGTGAATGAATGAGATTTAGTTGATTGTCGAGTTAGTCTAGTGAATTTACGTCGAGTAATCAGCAGGGAAGCAGTCCCGTGGTAATGTGTTCCACAGATGGTAAGCTCTGGCAAAGAAGCTCTGTCTATGGAAATTTCGCCTGATGCTAGGCGCATGGAGAGAGAAAAGAAAGACTTTTTTCGTTGTGGTAGCAACACAAGTTCTTGCTGTGAATTTCTTACAAGGAGGAATCAAGAACTTTAGCTCAGCCGAGCACCTTCCATGGAAATAGCGGTAGAGTAGAGAGAGACTAGCAACGTCTCTTCTGTAAGAAAGAGGCTGTAGGGAAGAGAAGATATCATCCCCTCCCCACTAGATTTCGAAGTTGATTTTGTACTCTCTCAAGACAGGAACAAGTGCTTTGTGCGGCACCTCCCCAAAAATGGCAGCAGTATTCCATCTTTAAAGGTATCTGACTCTTATAAGTAGAGGATTGCATCTGGAGTCAGTTACTTTCTGGAGCGATAGAATGATCCAACCATTTTTCCAGCAACCTTAGTAACAAACTGGAGTTATACGACTTCCATTTTAGATCTGGCGTGAAAATCAGTTACCTATTGAGCTTTTGAAGGGCTTACTTTTTGGCTAGCCTGTTTGGGGTCCAGGCATGGCCATACCCATAACAGGCCGGCTAAACGCACGTCTAACTGTTTAACTGGGGCCAGTCAGCAGTCACCAGATAAACTTTTAGCTGGTAGCACTTCGTTTTCACTGCTCCAAGAAAATTTCATTCCCAAAATAAATTTTAATTCATCAAATTTATTTCAGCTGAGGTTCTGTTATTTTATCATTTGGATTATAAGTTCGTAAGTATACTGTTAAAAGTCAGAATTTAATTTTGTTTTATTTACATGTAAACAGCTCTGTTCATTGACGACACATAACTTTTCCTTTTTTTTAAGTTTAAAAAAAGTATCGTCTTTGAGAATTTGTCAATAAATCTTACATTATTAATTTCAAATATTTTCTATATTCTTAGGGAATATATTACACATGTTTTAAACGTTTTATTTACATGTAAACTGCTCTGTTCATTGACGACACAACTTTTCCTTTTTTTTTAAGTTTCAAAAAAGTATCGTCTTTGAGAATTTGTCAATAAATCTTACATTATTAATTTCAAATCTTTTCTATATTCTTAGGAAATATATTACACATGTTTTAAACGTTTTATTTACATGTAAACTGCTCTGTTCATTGACGACACATAACTTTTACTTTTTTTTAAGTTTAAAAAAAGTATCGTCTTTGAGAATTTGTCAATAAATCTTACATTATTAATTTCAAATCTTTTCTATATTCTTAGGAAATATATTACACATGTTTTAAACGTTTTATTTACATGTTAACAGCTCTGTTCATTGACGACACATAACTTTTCATTTTTTTTTTTTTAGTTTAAAATAATTTGTTAAATATTTCTCAAAATGGTAAAAAAGTGTTATGTGACAGCTTGTCAAGGCAATTATAATGAGCAAAATAAGATCCGAGTGTTTCGTTTCCCCAAAGATCAAGATGAGAGAGAAAGATGGTTAACGGTAATACCAAGAGCTAACACTCCTAACCACTCAGACACTGTTGTTTGTGAAAGGCATTTTCCACCTGGTTATGAAACTATATTTGTTATGGGAAAAGCACGACCCAAAGATCCTCCATCAATATTAAATAATTTGCCATCAAGTGTGATACCAAGTCCTTTACCAAAACCAAGGACAACAAAAAAAAGTTCCGCTTCTGTGCGAAGTGTACAAAATGATGAGTTTGCCCATTTCTTAGATAAAGATAGAATTGATAATTTTACAAATTTGTGTGCTGATATTGACCATCATGATTTAGTACCAGCAGTTACCTGCTACAAATCTAACAATCAACAGTTCATCCAGTCTTGTCATTTTTTTACTGGAAGTATTCTGATGTTTTTGATTCAAATCTTTGAAAACTTAACGTTTGAATGTTACCATGCAAGTATACTCACACACATTTCTTCCCTGTTGAAAAACAGAATAACTAAGTTTCAACATTGGTCTCAAATTGAGGAAGCAATTCGTTACCTTAGTAACTTGAAAATTGAACAAGAGAAACAGGTTTTGAGACAACATATCGAAGTTATGTCACCACGAATAGTTGGCAAAAAAGTTTACGAGTCGGAAATACTTGTCCGAGCATTCGAATATTTTGCCACATCTCGGTCTCTTTATAATAAACTTCGAGATCATTACAAATTACCCAGCATGAAAACACTAGTGAATATGACCTCAGAAGTTTCGAAGGTAGATGATCTGAATTTTCTTGGTGATGTGTTTAGCAAACTGTCAGATAAACAGAAAAAATGTATCATCCTAGTTGATGAAGTTTATGTTAAAGTGAGTTTACAATACCAAGGGGGGGGGGGGCATATTTGGTGTTTCCAAAGATTCTGAAGAGGCATTAGCAAAAACTGTATTGGGTATTATGATCAAATGTTTACATGGTGGACCAAAGTTTTTGATTAAGATGATCGCAGTTGCCAAACTAAACTTGGAATTTTTGTTTCAGAATGTTAAAAATGTTGTTGATTTAGTCGATCATTCTAAAGGGCATGTAATTGCAGTTATTTGTGACAATAATCGGACTAATCAAGCTTTATTCAAGAGATATGATACTGTTGAAAATAAGCCTTGGGTTACTAAAAATGGTATATACTTGCTTTTCGATTATGTACATATATTTAAAAGTATTCACAATAACTGGATAACTGAGGCTTGTTCAGAATTGCTGTTTTATTCTGATGGTAAAGAAATGACAGCAAAATGGGACATAGTGAAACAACTTTTTGCGCATGAAAAAAATCAATTTGTTAAGTTATCAAAACTAACAGAAGTAGCGGTTCTTCCAAAACCAGTTGAGAGACAAAAAGTTTCCCACTGTTTGAAAGTGTTTTGTGATGAGACTGTAACTGCAATGAAAACTCATCCATTATTACAGGATGATGATACAAAAGAAACTGTTACTTTCATTGAAGAAGTTTTGAAATTTTGGAAAATAGTGAGTGTAAAAGATATTTATGGAAGTGTCAAGACAAATGATCCCCTGAAAAGAGTATTATCAGATCGAAATGATGGAAATTTGACATTTCTTGCAAATTTTGGAAGTATGGCACATCTGGGCTGGTGCATCATCTACTAGTCTCTCCCTCCTTGACAAAATCCAAAAAAGAGTCGCCAACCTAATAGGTCCCTCACTGTCAGCTAAGCTCCAGCCCCTGTCCCATCGCCGCAATGTAGCATCCTTGTGTTTGTTTTACAAATACTTCAATGGATTATGCTCCGATGAGTGTGCTGCTCTGGTGCCCCCTCGACGTAAATTCACTAGACTAACTCGACATTCTACTAAATCTCATTCATTCACTGTGGAGGTCCCCAGATGCCGGAGAGCATTCTACTCAAATAGCTTCTTTCCTCGTGCTGCTGGCCTCTGGAACTCCCTCCCTGCCCCCTGTTTCCCCGACAGTACTGACATGCAGAAATTTAAAACTAATGTAAACAGACACCTCGCTGCTCAGATCCCAATTTAAGCTGAACCACCAATCCTTCCCCCCCTTTTCCTTTTTTCTCAGTAGCCCCTTACGTCTACAGTGGCGTCCTGCCTTGTTTGGGGTGAACCATGTAAAAAAAAAAAAAAAAAATGAGGGGAAAGCAAGGAAAGAGAATAAAATCCTTAACAAGAGACACTAGTATAGCTATCGAGCATACATGTAATTGTTTAATTGATGTTTGCAGACATTTACTTGACAGTGGGTTCAATTTTGTCATTCTTGGAGAATTTACCACTGACTATCTTGAAACTGAATTTTGTAAATTGAGACAAGGTTCTGGTGGTACTTATTTTATTACTGTACAAAATGTTATTCAGAAATTCCATATTCATAAAACAAAATTACTTCTTCAGTTGAAAGTTGATGTTAGAGAGTATAGCCATGATCCAAGACATACTTGCTCAAAATGCAGATATCTGTTGGATGAATTGGCGTGCCAAACAGTTGATCACCTGCCAGACCTAGAAACTGGTATCCCTAAAGATATTAAAATGTCGCTTTTTTATATAGCAGGATATATCACACGAAAAGATTGTCTTACAGAGGAGGAAATATTCAATGATACTGCTTTTTATTATCATGAGTATGGAAGTTTTTTGAAAGAAATAGATCGTGGTGATTTAAAAGTTCCACTGGATACCACTGTTCAGTGGGTGTTTTTCTGTTTCATAATGTGCAATGCTGTCAAATCAAAGGTTTGCAGAAATTCTTTAACAAAAATTTTCATGTTGGTGTCTGAAATGTATCATTTCAATACAAAGAGAGTGCATGGAATTATATTATCAAATATATTTTTCAAGAATTATTGCTTGTTTCAGTCTCCCACGTCAAGTAAAGAACCAGCACTAAAGGTTTTGAAATTATCTTGAAATTTTAGCAGTCTGATCAATTATAAATAATTATTGATCTGTAAGAACAAAGGAACTAATTATTTCTGCAAGAGTCTGGTGTAATCTACATGTTGAAGTCAAAATAGTTTTCTTATTGAATTAATCTGTTTGTCCATTTTGCAGTATGGTATAAATATGGATTTTGAAGCTTTTATTTCTAAATTTTCATCAGTAAAAATGTTTGTTGTTTTGCTTTATGATCAGTGAAAAATAATTGATCATTAGAAACAAAGGGCTCGTTGATTCTGTGATATGGTGCGAATATATATGTCATAGCTTTTTTTCTAATTTATAGTAAACGGTCAACTCACTTTCTTTTTAAATACAGGAGTTTGTTGTTTGTGCTTTATAATCAGTTAGAAAAGGTAATTGATCATTAGAAACACAGGACTCACTGTTTCTGCAATACCATTGTGTACAAACTTTTTGAAGACTAAAATGATTTTTTCAGCTTTTGAGTTTTTCTTTTATGGTGGAGCATGGGGATCCGGGGAGTGCTTTTTCTCTTTTCTATACCACAAAAAGAAAGAACACTCTTTGGGGTGGATTCTTGATGATAACAAGTCATTAGTGAGACATTAAAATAAGAAGTTTTAATTACTACTTTCAGATTTTGAGGTGAAGAACTTTCCTTAGAAATTTTTGTAAGTGGTGTCCTCCTTGTTTTGCCACAACATTCTGGTTATCGTAACTCATTGCTGTGAACCCTGTCCATTTTATAGGATAACCTATAGATTTTTAATTAAACCTTCTATTTAATCTATGGACATTGTATTATCACATTTCATCTTCCATTTCAGTGAATTTGTTTATTTTTTCTAATTCCATCTTCCATTTCAGTGAATTTGTTTGCTTAGATAAATCGACTACGAGACCACACTAGAGATTTGGATGCTGAAATTTTAGTTTGAACTTTATTTTTGGATTATTTTATGATGTGAAATGAAGACTATAGCCAAAATGTTGTGTTGAAAACAATCAAAATGAGGACAGTTTAAGTTTTTGGTTAGTAAAACACATATCACATTTGAACAAACTGTTTCTCTGCTTGATATCATCAACTGGTGCGGATCCTTTTTTTCTTTTTAACCACAATATACAAGTAATGATCTTTTGACATAAGTACAAATTCTCTAAAAAAAAATCCAACATTGAAATAAAAATTCTTCATTGAAATATGCATTTGCCTTTGTTTATTCAAAATTACCTGTCTCTTCATTTATAGGAATTTGTCAATAATTGTAAAATTTATCAATTAGCTCATTGTGGTTCTTATTATTTGGTATGTAAAACACATAAAAACATCAAACTAATCTCACAGAGGAATTTTACCTTTGTTTGCAACTTCTATATCAAATATTTAAGAAAATTCACATGGCCCCCCAGTAAAAGATCCCAGTTGCACGATTGCCTGGCCTGTAGTAGGGATGGCCATGGGTCCAGGAGATTGAATGCTGATGGTGGGGTCTCTTTCAAGCTTGGCTTGTCTTAAAGTGTTTTTACCTTCCTCTCCCTTTTTGTTATTATTATTAGTTCCTTACATCAAGTGGCTTCATGCCTTGTCCGGAGCGATTTCCAGAAAAAAAAAGAAACACTACAAAAATTTTTTTTTTTTAATATTTATAATAGAATTGTTTAATTTTTAACACAATTATTTTGCTTTGTTTTTCTTTGTGATTCTACAGAGCTATTGAGTGCTACACTCGCCGAATCAAGTGGCTGCTGCAAGGAAGCAAAAAAGTAAGTTTACATTTATGGTTTTTAATATTTATTGTTTGTTATTGTTCCTTCGACAAACAGCTGTTTCGCTGTATCATGGCTCTTCAGTGTGGCTAGATGAGCGAGTGCTTCAAGCTGAGATTCGAAACCCACCTGCTTTGTCAGCAGTTGAGCTAGATATGAAGAAAAAAGTTTGAATAAAATCCGAAAAAGTCTAGAGATGAATGGAAAAAGCGGATGGACAAAAAAAAATACAATCAAATTAGTTTATCTTTATTGTCCAAAGACTTCCTCAGAAATGAGTGAAAAGGATATTATTTTTTAATTTTTACCAAAAATGACATAGACATGAGAGAGAGAGGGGGATCAGAAGAAAAAGGAGAGAAATAGAGGTAAAAGTACAGAATAGTTAACACAAAAAACAGCAGCAACATAATGTATATCAAACGCATTAGCATGAAATTCTCCAACTTATTAGTTTTAACCCTTAAATGCTTTATTTTTTTATATTCGTTTGAAAAAAGTGAAAAACGTTTCATAGGGGTCATATAAATTAGTATAAATGATTTTTGGAAAAAAATATATATTTATTGAACAAAAATAAATGATATTGCAAATGTGCAACAAATGGCATAACATTTTTCATGTATAACAAAACACTACAATAAATGCATTTAAATAATCATAATACACTAGAGAATCATAAAATAATTTTTACTTAACTTTATAATGACCAGATTTAAAAGTTTAGGCTCTTGAATTAGGCAGATGACACACCGATGACACTCGCCCGTGACATCAAAGATACTGATTATCTGTTTAGCGAGTGTGCTGATGCAACATCATACTAATACCTACTCACACTTGCCAACAACTCGTAGCAAATGTGAAACAAGTTGCAGTTTGACACATTTTCGTTGAATATTATATTAAATAGGTATTTTGTGTGAAGTGTCATATTTGAAACAAAAAGCATTTAAGAGTTAACGTTTATAACGCTTTTTATTTCATACTTTTACTTCTATAAAATCTATCTTCTCGACAATCGAAAGTACACTTAATGACCTCCATGCCTACAGCTGTTGGCAGCCATTAAATAACGATTGGCGAGACGACAGATTTTATAGAAGAAAAAATATGAAATAAAAAGTGTTATAAACGTTAAAAATAAGCAAGTTAGGTAGAGAATTTCATTCTAATGCGCTGGCTATAAATTATGTTTTTGGGGGGAGGGGGGTATAAGTTATAGTGTGTTAACTATTCTGTACGTTTACCGCAGTAGAAGAATAGTATAAATTCGTGCTTATGCATTTTACGGACCGGGCTATTTTTAAATAGGATTTTGAAGTTAAATTCAATTTTTACGGTATCTTTTGTTTATTAAATTGTTAGGTGAAAGTGTAGAATAGTTAATAAAGCCTCCTCCTCATGTTAAGAATGGCTTTCTAAATAATAACGTTATTATTTCAGCCCGGTCTGTAAACTGCATAAGTACCTAAAAATTAATGTTTTTTCAATCCTATCTGTTGCCATTTCCTATGCCTCATTGCAGACATTTGTGTCATCATGCCAACGTCTGATACTCCACATTTTCCATTGTTTTTTTTTCACTGTTTTCTCTCTGCTTTTCCTGTTTGTTTTTTTTTGTTTTTGCTTGACCTTGTAAATTTGAAAATAACATGAAATTCCGTCTTGTCTTTTTCCCTCTTTCCTCTGTCTTTTATTTATTTATGTATTCTTCTGCTCCCTACCACTTTCGCTATCTCTTGTCTATAACTTTTTTCTTTTTTCTAAAAATATGAAGAATAAGATCTCCCTCTTTTCACTCATTTTTGGTGAAGTCTTTTGATTTTATTTATCTTCCTCCCACAAGGTAAGATGTGACACAAGGTCGGGAAAGTGGGAATTGATAAACCAGCGCTCGAGAATTTGAGCGCTCTGGCCATTAAAAATTGCCTGGGCAGCCCCGTCGGCATTCCCCGGTAGGGGCGCCTCAGGCGATTATCAATAAACTAACCCCTTCTCAAAAGGTGAGAAGGCAAAGCCTGGGAAGGTGGACCTCCTAGAACTGAGCAGGACAGATCAGACCGATAGACGGGCGTAAATCAAGACCCGACGGCCAAGACAATACCGGTCTATGGGGTGTAGTATACAACCCCGGGCTGACCCCCGGTTGAACTGGTGAAATCTTTTGATAATTAATACGAAATGTTTAAATTCTTACCATATGAGTTAACTTAATTGTATTCTTTTAATCTATCCGCTTTTTCCGTCCATCTCTCTCCCACTCTTCCCACCCCCCTCTCTCTCTCTCTCTCTCTCTCTCTCTCTCTCTCTCTCTCTCATATCGAAGTATATCTATATATTAAAAAAGTCAATTTTTGTTCGTGTGTCATAAAAATCGATATGTTAACAGAACATTCAAATAAGTTTCAATAAAGGTTAAATTTTTCACAGAGCCTAAAGGCACCATTGAAATTTTCCTTCGATTCTATCTGGGGTCACTAGTTGTAATTATCAGTTAGGTCCATAAAATAACTGAAATATGAAACATTTAGTTTTAAAGATAAAATTATGGTCTATTTCTGGTTAAAATCAAAGGGAAACATTAATTTCTGACGCACATATGTTGTACCAACGAGTATTACATTTCATATTTTTTGCCTCCTTTTTTCATTTAATATTTTCCTATCAAGACAGGTTCATCATCCATCTTGAATTTTAGTCTAAACGATTTTTCTTATAGTTTTACCTTAAAATCACCATTAAAATTCCACTTCGTTACAAATGGAGGAATAAAATCGAAAAGAAGCCAACCTAATTTACAATTTTACTGAAGAAAATAATTTTTTTATGATGTTTTAAGTGTTTATCACAGTAAAATACACATGTTCTATATTAATAAAATTATAAGATAACTTTTCGTATGTTCGTGTATGTGTGGGTGTTTTCCTTGTGACTACGTGACTTTAATAATTACACATTGAATTATTGACAATGATGAAGTATAGTTAACAGCCTAAAAATCGAAAACAAAATATGCAACAAATAACTGTTACCAAACGCAAGAAAATGTACTTTTCTACCTACCTGCATAGTTTTTTTTTTGTTTTATTTCTATATAAGATGCGTCTATATCTGCCGGTTTATCAACTAACAATCCAAGATGGCTGCCGTCAGATGTGGCTTTTTAGCTTTTATGTCTTATAGATAACAACCGATAAATCGAAAATTTAAAAAAAAAACTACAACTAATAACTCTCACCAAACGAATTAAAATGTAATTTTCGTCTGATCTGTATATTTTTAACTTACTAAAACTGTTTTAAAGTTTTTCTTTATTTCAAAGCTTTTGGCATAACGTAGTCAGTCATTTTTTACAAGCCTTCGAGGGTTCAATACAAAGTTTGAAACAAAAACACTTACAAAAAGTTTTAGAACTTGAAAACTATGCAGGTCGATAAAAAATTAAATTTTCTTACGTTTAGTAAAAGGTTTTTTTTTGTATATTTTGTTTGTTTTCTATTTCTCAGCTGTTAGCTATACTACATCATTGCTGAATTATTATTTTTTCATTTACAATTAATCGATTATTTATTGAAATCAAAAATGTAAAAACGAACTTTTAAAATGCTATTTAAAAATAAATAATTTAATTAATTAAAATGCATTTCGGTTTCTTCATAAACAGCCAGCCAGGGTGATTTTGACAGCTTTCAAGTGAAAAAGAAATTCCGACTTTCATTTGTGACTTTGCATCCATCAGAATTAATTCCGTTTTTTTTTTTTGTAAACTTCAGCAATTTTAATCTTTCATTTTTATTATTAAATGATGAGATTTTGAATTATTGAAATTCTAAGGTGCCTTTGACAGCTGTAAAAAGTAGATTGGAAACAAATTTCGGTATTTTAATTAGGATTTTTAATCTAGTAGAATGCATTTCGCTTTCTGCTTTTTTTTTCTATTCTTTACAGAGCAAAATCTTTTCTACATTTCTTCATTTTAGGATGGCTTGTTCTCTGTCGGTCTGTGGTATGGTCCTGTGCAGTTCTAGGAAGTACACCTTCCCAAGCTTTGTCTTCTCACCCTTTGAGAAGGACTTAGTTTATTTCTAATCGGGGAATGCCGACAGGGCTGCCAGGGCAATTTTTGTTCGGCTCTTCCTCTAGGGCGCTGGTTTCAAATCTTACTTTCCGACCTTGTGTCACATCTTCAGCTTTAGGAGGGAGACGAATACAATAACCCAAATGACATAAGTTACTGCGAGAATAATGGCTGCCTAAGAGAAAATAAACAAAGGGAAGTAATTCATTCCCAGAAAGTAAAAAAGGGAGATTGAAGAGTTCTTTCTTTATCACCACGCACCTGCTTAGATATTACTTGCCTGGTTAAAAGTGTGTTTATTGTTCTCAATGCATGATTCACTATCGTCAACAGAAGAATATCTGATAATCACACGCTCAGATGTCGAAAACGGCAAGAGAGTTCATCATATCAATCTACATAGAGGTGAAGAAATAGCTCTTCTGTGTGACGAGATACATTAAATATACTTTCTCTATTTTTATTGTTTTAGTACAGGTTTGAAATTCTCACTGATCCATCATCATCATCGATTAAGTTTAGTTACTTAAAAGCTGCGCAACATATCTTATTGAACATGTGTTAATACCTTTTTATTTTCTCACTAGGTGTTTGGATTGGTGAAGGGAAAAAAGGTTATTGTGGCTGTTGACTGTTCAAACATCAACACTGGTTATGGTCGACTGGAAGTACTTCAAGATTTCTTATTGGTCAGTATGATATTTGTTATCATAACTGATCACTCACGAATTCTTATTTGCTAAATGATAACAATGATAATTAAAATCTATATAGTAAAGTCTAGACATGTGAAGTTTCTAGACTGTTTAGATGTGTGGAGTTGCAAGACTGTTTAAGTGCATGGAGTTGCTAGATTGTCTAGATGCATGGAGGTGCTATACTATCTAGATGCGTGGATTTAGTATACTGTCTGGATGCATGGAGTTGGTATACTGTCTAGATGCATGGGGTTGATATACTGTCTAGATGTGTGGGGTTCGTATACTGTCTAGATGCATGAAGGAGCTATACTTTCTAGATGCATGGAGTTGGTATACTGTCTAGATGTGTAGGGTTGGTATACTGTCTAGATGTGCAGGGTTCATATACTGTCTAGATGTGTGGGGTTAGTATACTGTCTAGATGTGTGGAGTTGATATACTTTCTAGCTGTGTGGGGTTGGTATACTGTTTAGACGTGTGAAGTTGGTATACTGTCTAGATGCATGTAGTTGCTAGACTGTCTAGGTGTATAGCGTTGCTAGATTGTTTAGATGCATGGAGGTGTTATACTGTCTAGATGTGTGGGGTTGGTATACTGTCTGGATGCATGGAGTGACTAGCCTGTCTAGAAGTCTGGAGTTTGTGCAATTATCTAGACATCCGTAATTACTAGAATATTAACACATCTGAACCTGATAGATACTCTTTAGTTGTTAGATTATTTGGCGTTGTTAGACAATCTATCTAACAACTCTATAGTTGTTATACTGTCTAAACGTCTGTTTTTAGACCTATCTAGTTACTAGATGTCTGTAGTTCTTAGACGGTTGAGATATGTGAAGTTGATAGACTGTATAGACGCTTGTTACCTAGACACTTCGTGCTGTACGATATCAAATGTCTAGCCGTCTAGGGTTATTAAGCTGTCTAGACGTTTAGACTGGCTAGACTGTTAACGTCTGGAGTTTTTAGATTGTCTAGATGTCTGGCATTTCTAGACTTTCTATTGCCTAAACGTCTGGAGTCATTAGACTAGCTAGACTTTATTGTATTTGTGAGACTCTGCTGTTTGATGTTTTCATTTAATAGTAATCTATATGTCTGGAAAAGCTGGAGGTTTAAAGTTGTTAGACCATTTTGATGTCTAGAATTGCTAGAGTGTCAAGACTTTAGAGTTGCTAGACTATCTAGATTTATGGTGTCTAAATTCCTGGAGTAGTTAGGCGTCTTGTGTGTGGTCATATGCCGTGGAAGTCACTCAGAGTTATATCCTGGTCACAGCACCAATTGCCGTCCAATGCTCAAAGACTGCATGTATTCTAATCACTTGATCTGTTAATCATTCTATGACTACTGTATTTAAAAGAGCTGCCGAAATTTTGTGTTAGAGCAACTTAGTCAGGGAATTAGAAAACACTGAAATAAATAAACAAACAAAAAATGATCTATCCAATTAAGCAAAAATATATTTTAATATTTAAATTTCTTTGCTCTTTCAGCATCTGATTGATGAGCAGCTTTCCCAAAAGAGTGGTTTGTATTTGACAATGTTTGGCACAACATCAGAGCCGTTATGGCCGGTACTCAGGGACACCAATGTACGCATGTAGGTAAAATCAAGAGGAATAACTTCTCTTGTTTGATTTCGTTTTCAATATCTTTCCTATTTTTAATTCCTCCTCTCATCTCTGTGAGAGGCTTTGTTGATTCATCAGTCAATCTGTCGCGCTTGAAATAGTTTGAAATAGCATTTTCATTGGTCTGTCACACTATAGCTTGAAATAGCATTTTCTTTGGTCTGTCATACTTTAGTTTAAACTAGTATTTTCTTTGGTCTATACGGTGAACGTGATGAGCCAGAGCCTTAATCGGATAATTGAAATAGTCTTGATTTACCTTAAAAGAGCCCATCTTTGCTTTTATGTGAGAACAGGTACATGCCGGAATGAGAGTATTTATACATATCGATCACATGTGACCGGCGTGCTTTGCCATCCATAAAAGACGGGTTTAATGGAAGTTGACAAAAGACGTTTTAACACTTAAAAGGCTAACATCATTGAGCAATAGAGATCAGTATTGAAAACGGTGTTGTTGGAGGAAAGTATACCATGTGATATAGTTCCAGTGATAAACACATTGTTCCTGAGATTAGTATTTAAAATGGTGTTTCTGGAGAAAATTCTACTACGTGATAAAGATCTAATGGAAAACATCTTGTTGCATTGAATACAGTATCACCTGAGAAAAGTATACCACGTAACAAAGTCCCAGCGGCAATCATGTTATTTCCATCAACAGAGACCATCTTTGCCTCCATTTTTTTATTCCTCAAGTCTGTCATGATGTAACAGAATATTGTGCAATGATAGACAGGTAAATACGGACTTATGTAAATGAAATAAGTGACCTCTATTGTATTCACACAGGGGCGAAAGGGGAACATTCAAATGGGTTCTGTGTGAAAAGTAGTTCTTCATCAACCAATCACTGACGCCCTATGAGAATGTTGAAAATTATATAATGAAAAGCAAATATATTTTTTGTTCTTAAACTATGAACTTGTCAAATCCCTATTTATATAAAGTTGGGTATGTGTCTATGTTTTTATATTTGTATGTACAAGATTCGAACCTTAACTAATTAATCAATCATTATGAATTTTTGAACACAGCTGCTAGGCGTAAGTGGTAGCAATGTCAGCTATATTTAGTTTAATTTAGTTTTAAGCAAAGAGGAGGTGGAAGCCCTTCATGAAAAGTAAAATACTTTTAACAATAGGTATTAGATATTAATTAATAAATATTCCCGAAATTTTAGTTTCTTTGGAGTATTTTAAAGAGTTTTTATGGGACATAATACGAGCACAACCTCCTATTTGAAAAGTCAAATATTTCAGATTTGCATTAAATTTGATCCATAGTCAATAGACACCAATTAAACAAGATTCCTTGAGTTTTAATTTCTTCTTAAGACTCCTTAAGCTTAAGGCTTAGATCTTAGACATTTTCTGGAATCGAAATCATATAATCCATTCGATAATTACAATTGAATAAAAAACGAAGAAATTAAAACACTTCATGTGCCTTTCTATTTGTTTTTGTTTTTTAATCTCGGATCAAATGAATTTGAGGCACCCCAGAATCAGCAACAACCAAAAAGACACATTTTTTCTTAACACCGATTTTTTTTTTACTTTTTACTTCCGGTTTTATTGCTAACGATAAATAAAAGATGTTATAGCAAACATTTCACTATTTAAAATAATATTTTTATATTTAAAAAATATTTTTTAATACAATCCAATGTTTTTATATTTAAAAAAATATTTTTTAATATAATTCAATGTTTTTATATTTAAAAAAATATTTTTCAATATAATCCAATGTTTTTATATTTAAAAAAATATTTTTAATACAATCCAATATTTTTATATTTAAAAAAATATTTTTAATACAATCCAATGTTTTTATATTTAAAAAAATATTTTTTTAATACAATCCAATGATTTTATATTCAAAAAATATTTTAAAATACAATCCAATGTTTTTATATTTAAAAAATATTTTTAAATACAATCCAATGGTTTATATTTTTTAAATATTTTTTAATATAATCCAATGTTTTTATATTTAAAAAAATATGTTTTAATACCATCCAATATTTTGATATTTAAAAAAATATTTTTTAATATAATCCAATGTTTTTATATTTAATCAAATATTTTTTTAATACAATCCAATGTTTTTATATTCAAAAATATATTTTTAATACAATCCAATGTTTTTATATTTAAAAAAAATATTTTTATAAAACATTAAATTTAGTGATGATAAATTAATATTTTTTTAATAATTTTTTAAAACATGTTTTTTAATATAAATCTCCAAAGTTTGTAAATAAAACTGTTTTTTTTATCAAATAAAAATGTGCATATAACATAACGTGCTTGTAAATAACACTATGTATTTTTTTAGACTAGTAATAAAATTTAAAAAAAACAAAAACTTTTTTTTTTAAATGGAATATCTGTGATGACAACGTTACCAAATGTGCTGTATTGTTTTGTTTATAATTTAAACGGAAGTAAGAAAAGGTGGTGTTATGGCACAATGTGTCCGTTTAGTAATTGCCCATTCTGGGATGCCTCAAATCTATTTGATCGATAATCTCATCTTTATTTCTCTTATTATATCAGAATCAATGAAGCCAAGGACTGGGTGAATCACTTGCAACCAAAAGGAGGCAGCAATGTAATGCAGGTCTTCAGACAAATAGCAAAAGTGGAAGGAGCAGATTCCATTCTACTAATTCTAGGAGCAGAGTAAGTCTTTCAGAATTAATCACCCACATGATTTCAGTTTTACTTTCTATATAAATAAAAGTGCGTTCGTTTGTGTATTCGTAAACAATTCTTAGTGCATTTATTGTCTCATTTTCTTTGCCATCAGCCATATTTATTTGTGCATATGGCTGGACCAGCTGGTTGTAATGACCACGCAACAAACAAGTTATATGGTTCAGAATTTCTTTTGTATTATTTTTATATTATTCGGACCAGGTAGTGCAGTATCTGTTCTGTTGTCGTGAGATCTTTCTCCCGAGCCTTACCTTCTCCTTCATTTGCACACATGATTACAGGGACACGTAAAGCTTGTCATTTGATTACAAAAAAGGAAGAAGAGAACAAAAGCAATTAATGTATCACAGGTGAACATTTTGATTAACAGAGAATGCAATACAAATGTATGGTGAACTCCCCATCGATAGCAACAAATGAGAACCAGTGAAACATTCAGTGAATTATTCTATAAATGGCTGTCCCTCTCTACATCCGGGATAAGTTGTATGTCAGGAGCATCATGTTATATGGCAGTGAATGCGTAGCCGTCATCCAGTCCTCTCTCGCCCAGACTATAGCGCAATGACAGATACATGATTAGAGTAATCTGCAAGATGAAATCTGACCAAACCCTACACATTAGATCAGCATCGAGGTTATCCTAAGGAGAAATCGGTTACGCTGGTACAATCATGTAGAGCGTTCATCTTTCTGGATAAACCGTTGCAGAAGCATGGATATCTTGTACTGCAGGAAGATTGGCTGGCCATGGAAAACTTGGAAGCAAGTGATTAGACAAGACCATACAGAGTGGAATGTGAAGATAGTTGACCTGCTGGACTATGAGGACTGGAGAGTAAGCTTGCGAAATATCAAAAAACGTCTGATCTCTGGACAAGGTAAAAGTAATGTTAAATGAATAGGGAGAGAGAATCGTTCTTTTTTTTTTTTTTTTATGGAAATCGCTCCAGACAAGGCATAAAGCCACTTGATGTAAGGAGCTAAAATAGATACTACTTCAAGGTCAAAAACTAGCCAACGGTAATTGTTAGGTGGATAGATTCTGACCCAGAAAGCAGAAATTCTTCCCCCTTTATCAGAAACATTGCTCATGGAATGTGAGGACGAACGGACAAAATAAGTGGAGCGAGAGTTATGAAGCTGCTGAAAGTAAACCCAAGGTTCACTTTCTACTCTTTTTTTCTACTTTCCAGCTAACATTCTATGTATTGAATCAAAACTGCGTAGTTAAATATTATTTCTTTTGGGAAACTCATAAGTTAGGAGTCTGGGAAAATTTTCTCTATTTTACTTACTTTGAGAAGCTAATATTTTCATAAACTGGAAGACCAACTCCTATAATAATCTCTAACCAAAGGGTCATCAAATAAAAGGAAAACAAAGCCTCTTTATAAACGAAAACAATATGTACTTATTTAAGTGACCTACATCGTTGTATGTAGGTTGCCACGAGTTTAGACAGTGAAACAAGGAATTAAAGTAATAAAGTTCGGTTGCCAAAAGTATTTTCTTAGAGCAATATATCTTCAAGTGAAGATAGCATCACTCGGCGGTCCAGTTGAGAGAGGCAGGAGGGAAGACGTCTTTCTTCGTTGGTACCTGGAACCTCTTTGCAACTGCTCTGCACATCCTAAAGGGTTTTGGAAGTAGTCCTTCAAAGGTTTGGTTGAAATTAATACGCCCTGGAGTCTGATTGGTCATCCTGTGACCAAATAGCTTCTCTAGGGCTGCTCTGCACGAGAGGAAAGAAATGTTAACATTTATGACTGCTACAAGTTTGCTTCCTTTGTTTCAATTACGAGAAAGAAAAGGAAACAAATAATTTCGTAAAAAAAAAGAAACTTTGTCTCGTCTGAGAAATTGAACTGACTTTCACTAAAAAAAAAAAAGTACATGCGGTGAACTTTGAATGAAAAAAAGGAGGTCCTTTTTAGGAATAGGGATCCAAGAAAATTTTAATAATTACATGATCAATTCCGACTTTCACTGGAGACTTCCGAGACTGGCGAACGTTAACGAACTTCACCAAACAAACTGAATGTATTATTATTATTATTAGTAGTAGTAGTAGTAGTAGTATTATTATTATTATTATTATTATTATTATTATTATTATTATTATTATTATTATTATAATAATAATAATAATAATAATAATAATAATAATAATAATAATAATAATAATAATAATAATAATAATATTTTTTTTTTTTTTTGCAAAGAAGTTATTTAACAAAAGTAATTGTTGATTTTATCTTGTATTTAAGTGTATTCTGTAATGTTGTTTCGGTACTTCTAAACAATACCCACCGAACTGGGTTTTTTTTACCCTAACTTAACCCTTTTAGTAAAGGTAAATGAAAAAGTATCCAAAAACTTCCAAATGAAAAGTTGCAAACATAATAAGGGTATCTAAAAAAGTTGGAACTTGATTCGTCTTTCTCTGGTCGTAGTCGGAACTGCTTACGTTATAACTACGTTACGACTGCAAATCTATGAATACCTATTCCTAAAAACCACCAAAAAGGAGAGCTAAGTAATTCATGTCTCTTTGTTTGATTTGTAAAACAAGTAGTTGGTCATCTTTTTTCATTGTATTGTATCTGTTACTGATTTTTCCTGCATTATGGACTTATATTGCAGCTGCACTGATTTACTCAGTTTTTTATCTTTTTTTTTCTTTTTTTTCTTTTGTGGATAAACTGATTTGAATTGTAAATAATGACCTCTTTTATTTTTACTCCTAACCTTATCTGTTTTTTTGTATATAATTTTAACATTTATCATTAGCATTGGCTTTAATTTATACAGACACTGACATTTTTACATATTAATTTAAATAGACATCTAAATTAGTAATTTAAGTTTAACACCATTATTCAATCACCTCTTTTCCTCCTTTCTCCTTCCTTAAGCTTTAACCTTTCCTTCTGTTAACTACTCTTTCTGCTGTTCGTTTGGTTTCTGATTCTACGGCATATCAACCCTTTGTGATATTTAATGCTAAAACAATACAACGATAAAAAAAAAACGATTCGTTGAAGATTTTCTACTTTATACCTATCACTTTAGAGAAGTTGGAGATTCATAACTTTCTCGGGAGTATCTATTAATAATGGAGATTTGGTATCTGTCTGTCTGAAGTCGAAACTATACTATTACTATTTTTTTAATGCTCAGTTCAGTTTACTATACTATTTCAGACTAATGTACTCAATTCGGGCATTTGAGGGGGGAGGGGTGGCTAGTGTAGAATCTGTTCAGTTGTCATGAGATCAGTCATCAGGAAGGCAATTTAGTATATCTTTGTTTGTCATGATACATCCTCCCAGGCATTACTTCCTCCTTTTTTTTTTGTTTGTGTGTGTAGAGGTGTGGTGTGGTGTAGTATCTGTTCTGTGATCTTAATACAATCCTCCCAGGGATTACTTTCAAATTTTGTAGTGTAGTATCTGTTCTGTTGCCATTATACAATCCTTCCAGGCATCACCCCCCCCCCGTATAGGGTAGTGTATTATGTTTCTTTGTCATGAGATCATCCTCACAGACACTACCTCCTCCTTTGGGGAGGGCCTCGTGTAGTATATGTTCCTTCGTCATGATTTCATTCTCTTCAGGGGGGCAGTATAGTTCATCATATAATATTAATTATAATAAACATCTTTATTTAATACTTAAATTCAATATACAAGATATAAACACCTTAAGGGGCGTGGATATACCTATAAGGTATTCTTCTACCAAACTCCTTCAGTTATTAATTCAATTTCTCATAAGAGACAACGTTTCTGTTTTCTTTTTTCATAAAATTACATTTAACATGGCACATCTTCCCCAATAATTAATAAATTCCCTAAATGTATCGTAGAAAGGTGTAACAAAGGGTAGATCATTTTGAAAGAAAGAGAATTCAATGGATGATTATTTTCCTGACGTTTTAATACAGAAAGTGATATCTGTGAATATCACTCTTCAAAATGTCAACAAACTAAAAAATGAGACTAGCAAATGAGAAATCCTACCATTTCTTCACTATTTTTACTTTCAATCATTTACTGTCGCACCATCTCCAAAAACTATAAAAGCTACAAATCCTCTTGTATTTGTAGCATTATCTACTCTTTCTACACACTCATTCACACGTACATCTATTAAAAGGTATTTCAGACCTAATTATCCCCCTTTTCTGCCACACTAGGTGGTGCTGAAATCAAGAGTATAAAAATGGAAATACAAAGAGATTCTCACTCTTTTCTCTTCCTCGCCTGAAAACATATGCGCGTAACGCACGCATTAAATCCAAGGTATGTGAGACATTTTCTCACAACTTCTTCACACACACCCGCACACATTCTTTTCAGACTCTCTTGAAACTATGTACGCATTTTCACAGACACAATCTAACTAAGAGCGAACTTTTTCGGGTTTGCGACAAATAAACGCCATTCCAAACATTATCACTTTTGTTTTGTTACTTTGTTTTAAGTTTTTGTTTTCGTTTCGTTTCTTCGTATAGTTCAGTTTTTGTTTTCTGAATATTTCTTTGTTCTTTTTTTTTTCTTTTATAAACGTGAGTTTATTTGTTTAAAATTCTCGTTGTCATTTGTAGCATTTGTGCTTTGTCGCCATTTGTAGTATTGCTACTTCATCTGTTGTTATTGTGTTTCCATTAGTGTCTGGCTCGCAGGGTAACGGCTTCACATACATAACAATTCAAGTAGGAACACAGAAATAAATAAGAGAGACAAACAGTTGATGTGTGCGCTCCAATCGCTTCCTTCGTAAGAGGTCGATCCACATAAGCATTTATTTATATAGCATGAGAAATATACAAGGGAGATAATTACAGATTGAATACTGTAAGAGAGGTAATTGGATACTGTTTGGATTCGCGTATCTCAGTGTAAACATTGTTGCCGTTTCCAAATGCACGACACTACACAAACATTATCGCTTTTGTTTTGTTACTTTGTTTCATGTATTTGCTTGTAATGAAACATACATGAAGGGACGCTGTCCAAGCGTCCACAACCTCTAACATATGTTTTACTTTACCTTTCTTAAAATGAAGTTTAAATATTTCTATATTTTATCTTTTATTTTCACATTTCAAAGAAAATAATCAATACAATCGATCACCCAAATAAACACGAGATTTATTTACAGAGAAAATCAGTAATCATCGGAACAATTTGTTGAAGCATGTCAAGAGTTTAACTAGTGTAAATAGTTTCTAAAATAATATTAACCGATTTTGTGATTATAGTATAAAGAATGGATTATGGACAGTATTGAGAACTTTCAGAGGAAATTTATAAAAGAATCATTTTATTTTTTTAAATTTACTAATGAGTCACCACTTATCAAGAATTTATAAATAAGAATCTATGGTCTTCTGTCTCGAAAGAATCCATAGCTGTAGGCCGAAATAACCTCTCAAGTTCGTTTGTCTTCATATGTAACAAACGCAGCAATGTGATTGACTAATGAACATAGATGATTATCCATTGAAAAATAGTGGTGTTTATTGTAAAGTTTCTCTTATTAAAGGATATATCTGACAGGACATCGTATGTAATCGATGAAATAGATTGGAATCCCTTTTTTATAATGTGAATATCACGGATTGAAAAATTCCTTAATTCACTGGTCAGGCAAAATCAAATATCGATTTGGCATATGCAATGCTATTTAGGTCTGATGTCTAAATTTGACCGACTTTCCTTTATATATTAGATATAATTGTATAGAAAAGGTTCACAAGGGTTATTAAAAACATGAGCAATTTGAGTCATAAAAATAAATTTGAGAATGCAGAGACATAAGAGAGCAAGCAATTTGATTTCTCAATTCTAATAAATGTTGGGATTTCTTTAACAAGAGAATCATTAATCACTGGAATAAGTTGGTGAAACATAACGAGTGTAAATCGTGATTATCGTGTAAGAATGGATGGATGTACAGTATTGGGAGCTTTCGGGGGTAATTTATAAAAGAATCAGGACTTAATGGAAGTTATACCAATATTTTATTTTTTTAATTTACTAATGAGTCACCACTAATCAATGCGATAAGGGATAAGGAGATGCATAGATTATCAGTGG
This sequence comes from Sepiola atlantica, assembly GCA_963556195.1. Classification (NCBI taxonomy): domain Eukaryota; kingdom Metazoa; phylum Mollusca; class Cephalopoda; order Sepiida; family Sepiolidae; genus Sepiola; species Sepiola atlantica. Next base: position 205,028,139 of record OY744516.1, on the reverse strand, counting down.
AATGATGATGAATATTATGAGAGGATTGAAAATGATGAGTGGACTGATTAAAATTTGATGACTTATGATGAGTTTATTGACTCATCTCATAGCAGCTGTCTCATGTTAACACGTCTCGTAGTAATAGCAGTCATAGAAGTAGTGCCAGTGGTGTTTAAAGTTTGTCTGCCTTTCTTTCTCTCTCTCTTATTTTTCTTTGTAACAGCCGCCGTTGTAGTCATGATGTGTGTAGATTGTTTTCTTTCTCCTTAGAAATTAAAAATAACAACAGCACTATTATTTGCTCCGGGTTTCTTTGTAGGTTTATTTTCTTACTATTTAGTATCACATATAGTATATATTAGTATTATATAGCAAGTTTCTCAATACGATTACATAGTATTAGCCTTCTTCTTTTCCTGTTCCTCATAGGGAAAGGCAGAAAGACTCCGAAGACACGTCTGTTAGCTCTATTTATCCTCCTCCCACAAGGCAAGATGTGACACAAGGTCGGGAAAGTGGGAAAAGAACCAGCGCTCGAGAATTTGAGCACTCTGGCTTTTTAAAAAATTGCCTGGGCAGCCCCGTCGGCATTCCCCGGTAGGGGCGCCTCAGGCAGTAAGCAATAAACTTACTCCTCCCCAAAGAGGGGAGGGTGCACCTCCTAGAACTGTTAGCTTTCACGGACAAACGACAAAAATCAGGCTAGCTTATTTGGCATGTCTCACTCGAGGTTTTCTATACATGACGTCACTTCCTGTGAACACGTTAACTTCATTTCTAGGAGAAATTTTCTCTTTCTATGTAATCTAATTTTGACGTGGAAATGTCCTTTTCTTCTTACTAACGAATCTACATACTATATTCCTTTGCCTTTCTCTCCCTTTCCTTCTCTCTTCCATCTCTCTCTCTCTCTCTCTCTCTCTCTCTCTCTCTCTCTCTCTCTCTCTCTCTCTTTCCATATCCTCCTCTCTCGGTTTCTATCATTAATCCAAGATTATAAAAAAATATATACGAAATTGTAAACAATATCTCAGCGTTTTATTGTTAATTTTTTTTCAAGTTTCTTTTGCATAAACCTAATTTCGTTTTTCTATCTTACTTTTTTACTTGTAGACCTGACCAAAATCCCAACATTTTAACTGATTACATTCAACAAATTTACATTGGCAGAGAAATCCCTATTCACTGTGTTGCTTATGACTGCAGTAACCATCAAACCAATGTAAGTAATCAAATATTCATCGATTATTAATCTAGCATTTTTTTCAAATTAAAAAAAAAGAATTCTTATCTAACAATTTTTAAACAAGGATGTATAATACAAAACTCAGAAAAGTGATTCAGCTTATAAAGATTTATTCAGCTTAGAATATTTAGTAAAAAGCCAATAAAAAAATTTGGGTAATCATTACTACTACTGACATAAATTATTTTAAAGGAAAAAAAAAACAATTTATTTAGCTCTACATAAAATAGGTCACAAATGGGTAGGAAGAGCAAAATCAAACAAATTATATTTAATATTTAAAAGAAGTTGTGAGCCAATTAACTTTACCTAACGTTAATAAGTCATAGATAGGTAGGAAGAGAAAAAAATTTTAAAAATAATTGTACATGTATACTGTCTCCTGTCATTTATTTTTGTTCATCCCATATTCCATCTTCCGGTTTTCAACATTGCATTTCTCCTGCCTCTGAATTCTCACCTTCATACTTGCTTGTTTACCAGCAATGCTTAAAAAAAACTAACATTTCCTTTAAAAAAATAATATTTAAAAGAAGTTTTAAGCCAATTCACTTTACCTAACAGAAATAAGTAGGGAGAGCAAAATAAAATTTAAAATATTTAATATTTCAAAGAAGTTTTAAGCCAATTCACTTTACCTAGCGGAAATAAGTCATAAATAAATAGGGAGAGTAAAATAATTAAAAAAATCATATTTAAAAGAAGTTTTAAGCTAATTTACTTTACCTAACAGAAATAGGTAACAAATAGGTAGGGAGAGCAATATAAAAAATTCATATTTAATATTTAAAAGAAGTTTTAAGCCAATTTACTTTACGATAAATAGTGAATTGAGTTAAATAATCAGCGGTAGCCATTTTGAATTAAGTGCATAACTAGAGTGAAAGCAAGTAAAAATCGAAGCCAGGTATAAATCTGTTTAAAGCAAATATGTCACAAATGAGTAGGTAAAGCAAAATAAATTGTTTTGACTAAATTTCTCAACGGTATTTCGTTTAAAATAATTTATGTCGGTAATAGTAACGATTATTGAATTTAGTGTTCAGAATTTCTTTTTAAACTGAAAAACTAATAATGATAATTAATTCCAAGTGAGTCAGTTTTTGTTTTTTTTATAGCCTGAAACAATATTTGAATTAGTTATGTGTATTTTTTTTTTAATCTCTATTTCAGATCTTTCTGAAGAATCTGTCTGAAATGACTGGTGGTAGATACCACTGCTATGCTTCAACCTGTGAGGTAAGTTTCCATTGATTATTGATTTTTGCTCGTTATCTGCAATCAATCAGAATATTCGATGATTTTTCTTTCTTGCTTTCTTCATCTTTTTTTTTTTTTTTTAGACCATCCATGAAATTATGATGCTCGTCTTTTGTTAATTTTTATTATTCTTTTCACATTAATCGATGTGGGGAGGTGACAGTGGCTAAGTGGTTAACAACATGGACTGACAACCAGGGTGTGCCAAGTTCGAATCCAGTTCGTTCCACAGAAACAATTTCACTTAGGATGTTGGCAACCTTCACGTGGTCTCTCCTGTAAGTACCTGATGTCTTTCTAGAAATAATTTTAACTAGAAAGATATCAGGGTCACCAACAATATAATCATCTGATTCCTATGAAACGAATAAATGGAGTATTGTTGTCACATCTGGGCTGGTGCATCATCTACTACTCTCTCCCTCCTTGACAAGGTCCAAAAAAGAGTCGCCAACCTAATAGGTCCCTCACTGTCAACCAAGCTCCAGTCCCTGTCCCATCGCCGCAATGTAGCATGCTTGTGCTTGTTTTACAAATACTTCAATGGATTATGCTCCGATGAATTGGCTACTCTGGTGCCGCCCCCTCAACGTAAATTCACTAGACCAACTCGACAATCGACTAAATCCCATCCATTCACTGTGGAGGTCCCCAGATGCCGGAGAGCTTTCTACTCAAATAGCTTCTTTCCTCGTGCTGTTGGCCTCTGGAACTCCCTCCCTGCTCCCTGTTTCCCCGACAGTACTGACATGCAGAAATTTAAAATTAATGTAAACAGACATCTGGCTGCGCAGATCCCAATTTAGGTTGACCCCGCCCCTACCTTCTCCCCTTTTCTTTCTTCTCAGTAGCCCCTTACGTCTCAGTAGCCCCTTACGTTTGGGGTGAACTACGTTAAAAAAATAAAAAATAAATTTAAAAAAATAAATCGATGTGAATCCAACTCTACATTCTTAATAGAAAAAATACTTCTATTCACTGTAGAGCTGAATTTATTTCTTGATCGTAACTCACATACTTTTGTTTGACTTTTCTTTTCATCTGTCACATACAACTTGTACTCGTTGTACAATGTACGTCTAATCTGTCTTGGGAGATTTATATTTCATTTGTATTGTCTTCACATCATTGTAGTTGTATATGCATGAGCATGTTCCGGCTATTTGTCCAAGAGAAAAAAACAGGAAAACAGAATCACCTCAGCCTTTGGAGGTGAACAACACCCATGTCCCCTAACAATAACATTTCTATCTTCTCCTTTTCTTTCTTTTTAGACAATCAATGAAGATTCTCTTCAAATTAAATGTAAACATAATTTCGTCTATAAAAACAAGCAGGGTACCCGGCGTTGCCCGGGGGGGAAGCATGGATAAAAAAGTAGAAGCGTAAAAAAAAGTCTCTCTTTTGTACCTCTCTATGTCATCTCTTTCTCTTCCATCTCTCCCTACTCTTCCCTCTCTCCACTCTTCCCCTTCCCTCATACTCTTTCCCACTCCTCCTTCCCATCCTCCTCCTCCTTTCCAGATAGAAGGATTTCTCCTCCTCCAACCGAGGACAGAACAGATACTATACTTTGAAATATTAATTTGCACAAAACATAAAATTTTACATTTGAAACTCATTAGGCACAAGGCCATCAAAAGTGTGGGGAAATGGGTGTTGCTGATCATCCTTGGTCAAAAATGATAAAAAATGTCTATCCTACTCTTAACTAGAATTATCTCAGTCACCACAATACCACATTTACTCAAGGGGGTCATCCTACTTAAGATATCCCCAAATTGGTTTGAATTTTTTTTTTCATAAATATGCTTATATATACAGAAATTCATTGGAGTATAATGAGGAGTGAGAGAAAGAAAAACAAAAAGATCAGTTAATAAGACCCTCTCAACTCTTTTTTAACAATAGACCTCCCACTGTTTTCCGGTTTGTTCAGAACTGAAAACATGCAGGTCAATCTCTAAATGGGTGTGGGATCGAAGTGGGAGAAAAAAGAAAACGGTTGATGGAGTTTGGAGAGTGGGTGGTGTACACTTTGATCCTAGCCCAAAAGCCAAGACGGTGTATTTTAGTTTGAGTTCCAGACCAAAGGTCGATGAAAAAAAAAACTGCTCTAAATGTCGATCTACTAATTATGTTCGTGGTGACCCCAGAAAGAATGAATATTAAAAAAGAAAAACATGCCCATGTTCTGTCCGGGGCAATGCTGAAAAAGAATATATCAGCTTTGTGTGGATGTCTTGCATAGTGATTTTTTTTAAATTTTAGCTGGACATACACACATAACTTGAATGCCTACTAGACACTGTCCTCAAGTGTCTAAGGTCTCTATGTACAAGGGTTTGTCAGGACAACCTGGTATGAGGATACTTCACTCTACAAGTAAACCCTGACCAAATATTCAAATAACATAGTATTCGAAGCCCAAATAAGATCCCCTCAGTATGGCTACACCACACTGGCTTATACGAGGAAAAGTTCACCTTCTCCAAGTTATGTTACCTTAAGTAACAGCACTTAGCTGGATACTCCACCAGACTAGATGAATTCTTGTCCTGGAATCCGGTAAGACCAAGAGACCACAAAAAAGATAAAATATAACATAGTTAACTGGTTAATTGGGGAGAGGAAAATTAATATTCTTAACTTCTTTACTAACTCAACGTTTGACAGGTAAAGGAGAACTTTAATGGAATATTCAAATATCTATGTATCTCATATATAGATCAAGTGTTGGCCCCATGAAAGGGGCCTCTTGATTTCTGAGAACTTCGACTGAAGTACAAGGAAACAAAAACAGGAGCAACCGTGCTCATGAAAAAAAATTTGTTAAACTACCTGGTGAATATACCTGGTGAACCAAGTGCAAGAGAGATACAAACAATTGCGCTTAAAGGGATGGTTAGAATCTTTAAAAGATCTCTCGGTTGGAGTTTCTGAAGTAGCAGGTGAATGTCTGGTATCCGGTAGGATGGCCCTACCCTAGCAAAACAAAGAGATAAGAAAATTGAAAAAAAAAAAAGACTTTCCTTTATATGATAGACCAGTAGAATACCCGTCCTCAGGACCGGTATAAGCAATAAATATAGCATTAGTTAAAAATTTTATGTGTTTTCTTTCTTTGGGAAGGGAGGAGATAAGATAGAGTTTCGGTGGCACACCCTAAATGGTAAAGTCTACAAAAAGAATAAATAATGTGCCACGTCGTCCTGTTGCCTAGAATACATATTTTACAATTTTACCAAGCACATGCATATTATTGATGATCTGCCGTGCACACCAATCCTTTTAAAATGTATTACTTAATATAACTCAAAATTTGATGTAGAGCAATTCTTTTCTCTGTTAAATTTTTTGGATCCAACTTATTTTAAAAGTTCTTGGGTAGAGGGGAGGGAGAATTTGGAGGGGGAACGCACTCCCTAAATGGTAAAAATTACAAAATTATAATGTGTCCATTTTACTCACCAGATTGCCGAGAATATATATTCCAAAATTTATAATGATCGGTTGGAAAAAAAAATTTAATTAAAAAGATTTGTTTATGTGTATGCATCCCTTAAATGTTAACTTTACAAAAAAAACACAATGTGCACATGTTACTCACCGTGTTGCCTAGAATATATATTCCAAAATTCATAATGATTTCTTCATAAGTTTTGGAGATTACCCTGTACATATATATATATATATATATATATATATATATATATATATATATATATATATACAGGGTGGGCCAAAATAAGGGTCCTATCTTTAAATTTGAATAACTTGAATTTGAATAACTTCCACAAAATAAAAGTTAAACTCACCAAACTTTATGTGTGTGTAGACTGACCCTTCCGAGATTTTTTGAAATAAACAAAACAAATTTTAGCCGAAAAACACTTCTTACAACTTACAAAAACTAAAGTATTGTTTTTTACACTGTTTTGAGTTTTTTAAGCAAAAATAATGTTTTCTAAATGAGGGTACGTTCCTTAGGGCTAATACGGCTCATGCTTGCTTCGGAAGGGGTCCTTTACTTATTCTAAAAAAAAAAAATTTAAAAAAATCAATAAATAAAAAAGTTATGAATTTTTAAAAATAGGACCCTTATTTTTGCCCACCCTATATATATATATATATATATATATATATATATATATATATATATATAGTAATCCAGGTAGGGTAAAAATCCACAGGGTAGAAACCCAAAGGGAATCAAACCGGGTTTATAAAAGAGTGCTCAATAAAAAATATAGAGCTGTATTGTGAATGCTTTTATTCAAACATGTGCAAGGTCTGCTACACTGGCATGTCGATGTTATCGATCTACAGCTCTCAAGAGCTGAGGTCTCATCAGGCAGAGAATTATTTTTTGATCCAACCTGGTTGCTTTATTCCAGGGAGAATGAAGTCAAGCAAAAAAGAAGAGGAGAAAGAAATAAAAGTCATGTGACCGATTTTAAAATATGATTGCCGTTAGAAATTAATATTTTCACTTTTTTTTTTTTTTTTTATATATATATTTTATATATCCAACGCTGAGCTGGGGTAGAAAGGGGGGGGGAGGGGCGAGGAAAAGAAAAAGAGAAGGAAAAGGAAGGGGGGAAAATACAATTGCCGTTAGAAAAGTTTAATTTACAGCTATTTATATTTTTATTTTTTATTTTTATCCAACGCTTAGCTAGGGTTAGGGTTGGGGTGTAAGGAAAAAGAAAAAGAAAGGGACAGGGGAGAGGGGTAGAAGGATGTTAGGGGTGGATGTCTATAGCCGTTTAGGATTACATTAACCATTCCCGCAACAAATCCTAAACGGCTATAGACATCCACCCCTAACATCCTTCTACCCCTCTCCCCTGTCCCTTTCTTTTTCTTTTTCCTTACACCCCCCCCCTACCCTAGCTAAGCGTTGGATAAAAATAAAAAATAAAAATATAAATAGCTGTAAATTAAACTTTTCTAACGGCAATTATATATTTTTTTCCTTCCTTTTCCTTCTCTTTTTCTTTTCCTCGCCCCCCCTTTCTACCCCAGCTCAGCGTTGGATATATAAGATATATAAAAAATAAAAAAATAAAAAAATGAAAATATTAATTTCTAACGGCAATCACTATATATATATATATATATATATATATATATATATATATATATATATATATATATATAATTAACTTGTTACAAATATCCAGGGGGTATGAATCCGAAGGAAGTTGAAACCGGGTTTATGAGAGTGCTCAATGAAAATTCAGAGCAAAATATATATTTTTTGATTTTATTCCATTAGTTGCGACAAAACAAGTTTTGTTTCATTGGTGCAAATAGCGACCAACTCATCGGGCTGGCGATGGAATTCAAATGGCATAAGTTTTAACTTCACCTTAACGGGAGATTGAAAATTGAAAATACATTGGAGGGGGAGGGGGACAGAGTTGGGGCTTTGTCTATAACGGTGACATGGGACATGAGAGGGGAGGGGGGAGGACCCCAACAAGTCGTGTTTCAAATTATTGCGTAGGAGGTTTTTTTTTTTTTTTTTACAAAAATGAATGATAACATTAAACCCCCACTATACACTACCCCAAAACACACTATAACCCCCTACCCACCCACCCAAATTTACCACCCAATCCCACCCCAACAAGTCATGATGAATCTATAAATATATAACCACCCCTCTAAACTACCAATAACATCAAATCTCTACGTACTACCTATAATGCACAGCCTCAATAACCTCTCAGCCATACTACCAATTCTAACATAAACCCATAACTGGGACAGCTATTAACACTGATATCACTTGGACTAATCTAATCTCAATTACTTAACCCTTCGATCACTACCTTGAACACTTAATTATTAACTGGTACTTAGTCCTTGTCATTGGTAGTAGAACAAAAAAGCCTACCATCACTTGTCGACTTATTTCGCCCAATGACTTCACAAGCAGCAAGATGGTAATGATGGTGATATTTATCATTATTACTATTATTATTATTTTTTTTTTTTTTTTTTTTTTTAATACTATTATTATTATTATTATTATTATTATTGTTATTATCATTAATATTCTTACAAACTTGTTATTTCTATTTTTATTCTAATTTTATTTATATTTAGCTTTATTTTTATTTTTATTTTTATTCTTATTTTTATTAAGGCTTTTATTAAGGCTATTATCACTGCGACTATCGTAGGTATGATTGGCAGGCGTTATCATTGTTATCATAATCGGTTTTGTTAATGCTAGAACTGGTAACACCATGAAACTTCTCTTATAAAATGATTCCACTAGTATTGATCTCGGTATAATATAATCACAATTTAATAAAAATAAAAAAATAAAAAAATAAAAAATAAAAATATAATCACAACAAAATTCACTACAAATAATAAACAAACCATTAAAATAAAATAAATAAAATGCAGAAGTAGCAATTAATACCCTAAATTAAAATTATCAAACATTTTTATCCACATGATAATTACTTATTAGAATTAAAATAAAATAGGAATGACGGTTATAATCATAATTTTATTCTCATTTTAAATTTAACTCACTCTGGCCGTCGCCCCATCTCCCTTTCTCCCACCCCGGCCGAAATTGAGATCATCACAGCACAAACGGGAAAACCTCCTACGCAATAATTTGAAACACAACTTGTTGGGGTCCTCCCCCCTCCCCTCTCATGTCCCATGTCACCGTTATAGACAAAGCCCCAACTCTGTCCCCCTCCCCCTCCAATGTATTTTCAATTTTCAATCTCCCGTTAAGGTGAAGTTAAAACTTATGCCATTTGAATTCCATCGCCAGCCCGATGAGTTGGTCGCTATTTGCACCAATGAAACAAAACTTGTTTTGTCGCAACTAATGGAATAAAATCAAAAATATATATATATATATATATATATATATATATATATATATATATATATATATATATATATATTACTATTTCATGTATCCACATAACATTTTATAAGGAGATATGTCCTCAAGCATCGTATCACTGATCGCATCCCTAAGATCACAATCCACTCAAGATGCTGGATCCCCAGACTTGAGGAGACCCTTCTATAAACACTATTATGGCATGTGTTCTTTATAATTGTCTGATCTATACCCTGTTTCCTTCGTTCCAGCTCGTTTGACTCGTTGGTCTATTGATCTTCACCAATTCGCTGCTTTGATACCTCATTATAATACAGCTTCCTATTCCAATAGTTTCTTTCTAAGAATTGCAGGCTTGTGGAACTCTCTTCCTTCTGACTGTTTTCCTCTTACCTATAGCCTTAGTCAATAGGCATCCCCTGTCTTTGCTACAATCATCTTTCGTTCTTTTAGCTCCTTACGTCAAGTGGTTTCATGCCTTATCTGGAGCAATTTCCATTAAAATAAAAGATGCTTATTTAGATTAGGTCCCGAGATAACTTTGACCCTGTCGTTATGGTTAGAGTTAGTGTTAGGGTTAGGGTTAGGGTTGGGATCAAAGTTAGCTCGGGTCCTAATCTTATAAAGTACCAAATAAAAATCACTTGGAGCCAGCTTAACCCACTTCGGCTTAATGCTTTCACAGACACAGACAGATCCAGATATTTTTAGCATTATTATTTTTTAATTAATTATATTTATTTTATTTATCTGTTTTTTGCATGTAACAATGCAAACATCAAAAGATTAATGATCAATAGAAACAAAAGATTAAAGCATTTGATCTAAAACAGCATAGACACTTTTATGGAATAACAAAAAGATCTCTGTCATTAAATTGTGTACTTTTATTGCAGTTCTGTTTCTCATCAAAACAGAATCTGCAACATGTGTGATTTTTTGCAGCCATTTTGTTTAAAAAATAGCTGAAGTACCCAGCATTACCTGGGTGACAAATCTATAGAATTAAATATTGTATAAAATAAATATCCCCCACCCACGCCAAAAATCTTATGTCTCTCTTAGTTCAGTGAAGGGGGATACGCAACTCCACCAGTGTTTTGTTCTTACAGGTGTAATAGTATGGGGGGAGGCATAGATTAAAAACCCAAAAGAAGGCATCTCGTATCCAAGACGTGTATGGTAAAAAAAAATGAAAGTCAAAATAAAAAGAAAAATGAAAGAATTATTTTGAACAGAGATTGTAAAGCAGAACATTCCCTTGTCCATGGCGTCAATAGCTCGAAACAATGAACAAAGTAATTTATATTGTTTCAAAAGTAATGCGGTCGGTAATTAGGACAAAGACTAAAACGATTATAGAACTGACATAAATTTACATAAGCAATTATCATATAAAAGATGAGGTGATGGGTGCCGAGAATAAGGGAGTCTGACAGAGAGAACAGATATGTTGGAACAATGGTTCAGAGACTGTTTGTTCATCTGTGAAGATAGCAAATAGAAAATAAATTTACTATTCTTGTTATCTCATTCAAGAGGAATAACTCATGTTCCGACAAGAAATGAAAGTGTAAATTGTATTACGTCCTTTAAAATTTGTCTCTGATCGTGTTACACAGATAGCTATATGCTTTTTGAGTTAAGTGTAGAAATGCAAATGAGTTAGTCATAATTGACAAGGTTTGACCCTAACTTCACCTGTCTCCATATATGAAGATATACATCTCATTGATTAAGTTTAGATCATGTAACATGGATAAAATGATTTCAAGTTCTGAGCTTTCTTTGGGTAACTGGAGTTAACTCTGTCGTGGCTTAATGACAATATTTTTACTCCTTTTCAAGTCTTTAGACATAGAAGAAAACCTGATTTAAAAAATGTATCCACGAAATAAGTCAATCTTTTAAAGTCCGCGGTTTAGTCAAAGTGGCGGATGATCTGTATTTATTTACTCCTCTCCAGGAGTTAGGCATAAGGCCAGTTTTATCTTACTCCCACAAGTAAGATGTGACCCAAGGTCGGGTCGGGAAAGTGGGGTTTGAAAAGCCAGTGCCCGAGAGGTGAGCACTCTGGCCATTAAAAATTGCCTGGGTAGCCCTGTCAGCATTCCCCGATAGGGGCGCCTCAGGCCGTAAGCAATAAACTTACTCCTCCCCAAAGAGGGGAGGCGAAGCCTGGGAGGGTGGACCTCCTAGAACTGCACAGGACAGACCCATAGATCGGCGTAAATCAAGCCCCGAAGGCCAAGACAATACCAGTCTATGGGGTGCAATATCCATCGGAACAGATACTACACTTTGATCTTAGCCAAAAGGCCAAGAAAAATCTATAGTTGGATTACATTTTTTCTGGTTTGACTCTAAGAGGAATGTCAAGGAAAGTAAAGATCTGAGAGTGAATGTTACGAAGACAAAAGTGATGATCAGTGGTTGTAGTGTTGGAAAATCCTCAGAAAGAAGAAATTTTCCCCTGCTCAGTTTGTGGAAAGGGAGTCGGGTACAACTCAATTTTTTGTGGTACCTGTAAGCATTGAGTACACAGGAAGTGCAGTGGAATTACTAGTAGGTTGAAGGATGATAACCAGTTTGTGTGCCAAAAGTCTCAGGCAATGGACACGGATGAGAACTCTGATGTGGAGAAAGTATTATTTTTTTAATGGAAATCGCTCCAGACAAGGCATGAAGCCATTTGATGTAAGGAGCTAACAAGAACAAATATGATTATCGCAAAGACAGATGATGTTTATTTGCCATAGTCTTGAAAAGACCAAGGTTATAGGTAGGAGGAAAACAGTCAGCAGGAAGAGAGTTCCACAAGCCTGCAGTTCTTGGAAAGAAGCTACTGGAATAGGAAGCTGTATTAAAATGAGGTATCAAAATAGTGAATTGATGGAGACCACTAGACCAACGAGTCAAACGAGCTGGAACAAAAGAAGCAGGAAATAGATCACATAATTCTGAAGAACACATGCCATATTTGGATGGCAAAGCTATTGAGGTTGTTTAGAAGTTTTGATGCTTCATTATATATACGATTAGAGCATAGGGTGGTGCAGGTGCTAGTGTGATCGCAAGAGTTAGGAGTAGACTGAGTGAGTTCATGGAACGTCTGCCATTACTAACCAGCATAGCGTTATCACTGTCGACCAAGAGAAGAGTCTATTATGCATGTGTATGCAGTGTGATGATGTGTGGAAGTAAAATCTGACTAGTGAGGGTTGCATGGAGAGAAATGATATAAGAATGATACGATGGATGTGTAATGTAAGTCGAAAGACAAGCTTAGATCTGAAGACCTCAGAGGAAGATTAAATCTGGACAGTATAGGAAGATGTGTGCAGAACAGGAGATTTCGTTAGTATCGTTACATTGAAATTATGGATGAGAGGTCTTGGGTTAGTAGATGTAGAACAGTTGCGGTATCAAGGTCAGTTGGCAGTGGAGTGTCAAGGAAAACATGAGAAAAAGTGATAAGGATGGATTTGAGAGAGAAAGAGGTATAAATAAAGACTTTCCCAGAGATAGTTTAGCTTTAAAGACAATTTCTAAAAGCCGTCAAACACACATCAACACGTAAAACAGACATTAAACCGACCAAATATGATAGTGAAAGAATGGATGTGAGTGCTTGGGTTAGTAAATGTAGAACAATTGAGGTAGCATGGTGTGTTAGCAGTTGAAGGCCGAAGTGATAAGGATGGATTTGAAAATAAGAAAGGAATAAATAAAGTCGTCCAACACATGATGATGATGTCAGTAGATCAGAGTATCTACTTACTTTACAATAGTTGTAAACCCACACATAAAACATTTGCCAAGAAATATGCATTCATCATTATAAATTATACTTTTAATATCATAATACATATAAGTATAATTCGGGGAGAGGTGACATCTGGGCAATTAATTTATTTACATGTCTTTGTCATGTTGTGTCATTGTATTTATTGCTTTGTACATAATATAAACATATACATTTCAATTCAATGCATTTCCTGCTTTCACAATAAGATAATGAATATCCGGTCTGTTTTTTTTTTCTATTCTTATTGCTGTTTCTAATATATGATATGCCTACGAATGTCTATTATATTCATAATGAATACAATAACTCATAATATGAAACAAATATTATCTTTTTTGTGCAATTAAAATGTGATATAGCATGGTCACACTTGGTATTTTTAGCTCTACGGGCTGAATTTCCAGTGTTTTTTATGAAACCGCAGGTATTGATGAACAATTAAACTAGTGTATAGCGCTATTTTATATATATATATATATATATATATATATATATATATATATATATATATATATATATATATATATATATATATATATATATCATGATTTTTTGGGGAGTACAAAATTTTATTATTGCAAACATGAAGGGAAGACAAATTCTATCGTTCATGAGTCATCCTCCATTGTACATATAACATAACGCTATTTTATTTTCTATACTCTCTCTTTTCACCCCGTTTTTTTTTTTAAATCCCTCGATACAGCCTTTGTTAAGAGAGGGCGAAACCGGTCGGTTGGCATTTTTTTTTTCTCTTGATTAACTTTTAATCATGAACGATAGAATTCGTCTTCCCTTCATGTTTGCAATATATATATATATATATATATATATATATATATATATATATATATATATATATATATATAATGTGTGTGGGTGTGTGTGTGTAATCAGTCAACAGAAAATCATAAGCGCACAAGTTGAAGAAGTATAATAATAGAGAATGAAGAATAAATAAATAAACGTGCAATTTGCAATTTTGTGCAGAATTTATTGGACGATTTTAGAAGCAAAGTAAAGTAAATCCCAATTTCAGTTTTTGTTTTTGTTTTTGTTTTTTGGGATAGTCTGTAGGAAATTTTCTGGAACCATTCTCTTCATCAAGCCTTCTATGAGGTGTGAACAATATATATATATATATATATATATATATATATATAAAATGGAGTTGATTTTTTCCCTTCCAACCCGGTTATACTAGCTTATAAAAGTAATGCATGAAACGCATTGAAACACATCAATTCAGTCGTCTAATATCTTCAAACGGGTTTCAAGAACTATAAATTATTTTTATAAGCTAAATCAAAAACATTACTTTCATTCCACTCTGTAAGCCTCTCCCAACTATTTAAACCAAAGAGAGGGTAGCACACTAATTTTCCTCTATGAATTAATAACTATTACCCTCCTCAAACACTGTTTGGCAATTGCTTCAAAGGAATTGTAATCAAGTTGCACCGTTTTAGAATTTGTAAAACATCCAATCACAGCAAGCTTACATCGACATTACGCATCAACAAACCATATAAGTATTTTTTTTCTTTCCAATATTTAAACACCTAACTTTGTTCTGGTTTATTTATTTGAAAATTAGATTCTATTTTGTTAGGCGATTACGTGTACACACTAAACACCTTGCTACAATTGGCAGAATAGATAAAAATAATATTATAATAAAAGATTATTGGAAATCAGCTTCACGCATAAATTTTACATAAAATGCCCCGACATTCCTGGCTCATCCCAGCGTTTTAGGTGTCACTTAACCACAATTATTACTTTTAATTTTTCTAAGGTGGGAAATATATTATGTGGAGTTGGAGAGGGCAGGGAGTAATTTTTTATTGAAATAAACTTAAATTAAAAACAAAATAGCAATAACAATTCGCTTGAAAACAAAACAAAACAAGACTTATGAATAAAAATATAAAAATGTTTCTATTTATTTACAAAAAAAACAAACTTAGTACTTCTACAGAATTTGAACCGAACTGTTTATTTTATTTTTTTATTTTTTATTCGGGGAACTCTTAAATAACACTAAACTAATCCTAATCAATGTTTTAAGTTTAGTTCAGCAAAAGTCTGTTTTGTTCGGTTCGGTTCAAATTATGTAGAAGTGGTCATTGAATGAGATATCCTTCTACACTGTAGATATCCTTCTACACTGTAGATATCCTTCTACACTGTAGATATCCTTCTACACGTGATATATCCTTCTACACTGTAGATATCCTTCTACACGTGATATATCCTTCTACACTGTAGATATCCTTCTACACGTGATATATCCTTCTACACTGGAGATATCCTTATACACGTGATATATCCTTCTACACTGGAGATATCCTTATAGACTGTGGCGATTTGTAATTTTGTTACACTCAAAGATAAACGTTTTCTTGGTTACATGGATTTTCCACAATTCAAAATCGACATTTGTTTCTTTACATTAAAACTATCCGTTGTGACCTATTTGCGTTCGGTCGGTAGTTTACACATTTTATTTCATTCTTTTACATTTATCCCGAGCAACGCCGGGCGACGGGTCAAGCTAGTATATATATAATGTATTTTACGTAATTGTTTCTTATTTGTGATTGTAGCGTTTTTTGCTTTGCTACTATTTCTTTTTGTTCACTTCCTAAGTGATACGGATTAATGCAGAAGATTGCATTATTAGTCGCCCATAACTTTATAGTCCAGAGGTAAAACATCACAAGTTCGATCCTTGTCTAAGTTAGCCATGCTGATGACGGCTGTGAGCCAGAAACACGTGTCTATGGATTGCTTTTATCTACGTATAAAATTAATAAAATATATATATATTAACGAAAAATACGTCCTATAAAGTTAAGGGCTACTAATAATGCAATCTTCTGCATTAATCTGTATCACTTAGGAAGTGAACAACAATAACAAAGCAATAGCAGAAGGAACACCAATAAAAAAAAGAATTACATGAAATATATTAAATATTTAGGTGATGAAAACCGTACATATTTCCAGGGGTAAAACGCCAGACTATTGACATCAACATCGAAGGTTCGATCCTTGTCTAAGTTAGCCATGCTGATGACGGATGTGAGCCAGAAACACGTGTCAATGGATTACTTTTATGTACATATAAAATTAATTTTAAAAGAAATATATATATATTTATTAATTTTATATAACATAAATCGATGTAATCACTATTGCATGATCAAATTGCGTTCCAAGAGTTCAACATAACAACAGTTTGTGTACGATCGTTTCAGAGACGATATGTTTTTATTGATATTAGATCATATCGTCAGCACAAGGTATTGACATGAAATGAAAAGCATATAGACAGCATCAATGGAATAGAGATCAACGTCCTCAATTATACAGAAAATAGAAACGATGAAGGGAGTTGATGCTAATAAACTTCAAATCAAAGTTGACCAGGTTGAAACATTATTTAGGGATGTACATATGGGTTCAAAGTTGAAAGAAGCTAATGCAATATTACATGTAGGTAGTCGCACCTTAAAAGGAAATCTTACTAACATTTCCTTTTCCATATTTTCAATTATTAATCTATAATTTAAATCCCTAAATATTATCTCATATCATTTTATAAACATGTCCTCCTTTATTTATTGAATAAGTTGACAATTTTAGCTATTTCTATGGATTGATATAGTCTTTTTTTTTAATATTAGTCTTTTATTTTTATTTTATCTTCTATTTCTAGTCTGCCCACGATTATCTCCTTTTGACTGCATATCAAGCTATATAGAGAACTAAAGATTCTCTTTAAATTACTATCGAAAATTATCCTTCCTGATTTGCGTTTATGCCCTGTTTAGCAATGTTCCTACGGATTTGACAGTCATTTTTCTATGAAATAACCAGGCAATTTGTTGTTGTTGTCCTGGGAGTTGTGTGAACATTTTACTGGTAAGAGTAACGCTTCGTTGAAGTTTGATTCAGTTGGTTACCTTTTATTCAGACTGCCGATATTTTTACCTGACCTAGTCGCCGATTTGAATTGTTTAATTGGTGGTGATCGTGATCTAAGGTCTTTTAATAGATCGTTTTATATGTATATATCTATGTAGAAATATAAATATATTTTTTTAAATATTAAAGTGTTTTATACCTACAGACGACGTCGTTTCGGGTTTTCTACCTCATCAATGCAGGAGTGGCGGTTACAAGCGGTCGCATGGGCTCAAACGCAGTTAGTAGATACAGCCTAGATTTACGAGCCTAACGCCCAAGCCAACACGGCCACAAGAAATCACCACAGACAGTAATTGAAATTAATGTACACTTACCCAGGAGGCGGGGGCAAGCGTTATGTTGTCGATAGTATTCAACGCTCGAGTGGAACTTGCTTAATTGCAGGATGACAACAATCTTGTAATTTCAAACAGATAGATAGATAGATAGATAGATAGATAGATAGATAGATAGATAGATAGATAGATAGATAGATAGATAGATAGATAAAAAAAATAAAAATTGACATCTATTTTTACAGCTAGCCATGTTTAAAAATAATAAAAATATTGATTACTTTAGTGTTAATATTGTTGTGGACTCTGTCTTCGATGTATTTAAGGTCAGTTCAGGACATTACTATCTGACTGCACTATTGGCGAAATGTTTGATGACTTCGCTTCTAATTTGTGCCAATGAAGAGACTTAATAATTAAAAAAAAAATTGTCTCAGAAACGATCGTACACTAAAACTTTGTTGATTTAGAATTTTTAGAACTTATATACTTAATGATGAATATGTCAATTTTGTATATTTCTAAGTGTTCATATATATATATATATATATATTGACAGGAGCGAGCGAGCATAATATACACGTAAGTAAAGAATTTCAAAAAAGAATATTAAGAGATTAAGTCTAAAAAAAAATAATGATGATAAATAAAAAAAAAATAATGATGATAAATAAAACAAAAATAATGATGATAAATAAAAAAAAATAAAAAATGATGATAAATAAATAAAAATAATGATGATAAATAAAACAAAAATAATGATGATAAATAAAACAAAAATAATGATGATAAATAAAAAAAAAAATAATGATGATAAATAAAAAAAAAAATAATAATGATAAATAAATAAAAAACTACAAATTAAGCCTTCGTTACTTTACTGCACCCCATAGACTGGAATTGTCTTGGCCTTCGGGCTTGATTTACGCCGGTCAATGGGTCTGTCCTGTGCAGTTCTAGGAGGTCCACCCTCCCAGGCTTCGCCTCCCCTCTTTAGAGAAGAGTAAGTTTATTGCTTACTGCCTGAGGCGCCCCTACCGGGGAATGCCGACGGGGCTGCCCAGGCAATTTTTAAACCCCACTTTCCCAACCCGACCTTGGGTCACATCTTACTAGTGGGAGTAAGATAAAAACTGGCCTTGTGCCTAACTCCTGGAGAGGAGTAAATCAATACTTATATCAATAAAAAAACAAAAACAAGACTTTATTGAGAACGAGCGACATTAGACAAACTGGGGAGAAAGAGGGCGAGGGTGAAGCAATATAACATCTCACGATAAAAGTTCACTTTCTGATTCTTTCTTTTTGTCTTTCTTTCTCTTTATCGAGGTATGAACAGGCAAGCAAGTGAGAGAGGGAAGAGAGGCCATACAGCGATTCACCACAGGCGACTGTTTTCTTTCTTTTTTCTTTCTCTTGTGGCTTAGTACAACAAAACACGGTGGAAAGGGAAGAGGATAGTGCCGTGTGAAAAAGAAAAAAATACTTAGTATATGAGGAGCAGACGATAATGAGATTTCAGGTGTAAAGTTTCAAATATTTATTTTATTTTTCTTATTTGTTCTGATCTTCTGTATCACAATTAATAATACTCATAATATATATATATATATATATATATATATATATATATATATATATATTGTAGGTACAAAGTTTTAATAAACAGTGAAATAATGTTAGACGCACTACCATTATTATCTATAGTGAGGATTTTTTTTTTAATGATTTATATTATAAGAGAGGAATAAAGAACCATGAAAAGGGGAACAAAGATTAATCACTTCGTAACTTTTTCTTTCTCTATGAGGATTTTTTTTATAAACGAGTATTGAGAAGAAAAAAAAGGAGGTAAAAAAAAAAATTACCGAGACGTCTTTCAGTCGACACTTTTCAAGGTAATCGTCGACTACAAGGGGGAATTACAATTAAAAACGTGGTCAAAAGACCATGAATAATTATCGATAATAAATAATGTTTCTTTCTTATAATTTTTTTAATATCCTCGATAATTATTTATGGTCTTTTGGCCACGTTTTTAATCGTGATTCCCCCTTGTAGTCGACGATTACCTTGAAAAATGTCGACTGAAAGACGTCTCGGTAATTTTATTAATTTATTTTTTTACCTCCATTTTTTCTCAATACTCGTTTATAAAAAAATCCACATGGAAAAAGAAAAAGGTGCGAAGTGATTCATCTTTGATCCCCTTCTCGTGGTTCTTTATTCCTCTCTTATGATATAAATCATTAAAAAAAATCCTCACTATAGATAATAATGGCAGTGCGTCTAACATTATTTGACTGTTATATATATATATATATATATATATATATATATATATATATATATATATATATATATATATATATATCCTTGGATTCGCTTGCTCGAATATCTCACCAATAATGCCATTCGCTTTTTCTATGGCCCAGGAAGTTATCAATAATGGCCAGCTTTTCTCACATTAATTCCATTTAAGTGCGCTTAGATTTACTTCATTTTGAGCACTTTCTCCATACTGCCCCTACGAAAAAAATGTTTTTCGTCTTCTCCAAAATCTCCTCTTCATTGGACACCTTTTCAACGGACAATTACCACCTGGGCAAACCACATATCTTTTTTACTGAACTTTTCTTTCACTACATTTTTAATAATATTTTTCAAATATTTGAATTTTGGCTTTTTCTACAGCCAACTTATCTATCTGTATTTCTCCTCTGATGATAAGATCTCGATCTTTGAAAAGCCTTGGCTTAAGGAAAGAATAATAAAAACTAGTTTATTACAGAATACACCTTGCATTGAACAATCGAAATTTGAAATAAATTTGGGCATTCGTTACATGTTTATCACTCTTATTTCTTCTATCTCTCTCCCTCTCTATATATATATATATAGTTAAATATCACGGGCAATTTATGTCTGAATTTATGTCTAAAAGCATCACATGATTCCCGCCAAAAGTACTTATAAATATCTAAGTCCCACCTTCTTTACCCGATAACATCCCTTGAAGATGGATCCGAAAGTACTGGGGATTTAAGCGAATACGACAGATACATCAGCCAGGTTTCACTCGAAACCAGAAAACATATGCGAAAATTAGAAAGCATCAAAACAAAAAAATGCTAACATAAATTGTCTGTCATATTCAACAAAATGTTTAAAAGAAAAAAATGTTGCCTATATATATATATATATATATATATATATATATATATATATATGCATACATCCTCTGTCAACTGATCCTACTACCTCAACTGTTCTACATCTATAAATCCAAGCACTATCATCCATTCTTTCAATGTGATTAAACCAACAAAGTCTCCTGTTCTGCACACATCTCTCTATACTAAATTTAATATTCCCCTTAGGTCATTAGATCTAAGTCTGTCTTTAAAACTTATATTACACATCCAACGTATCATTCTCCTATCATTTCTTTCCATGCAACGCATATCTTCAATCCTCACTGGCCAGGTTTCACTTCAGTATATCATAACATTTTGCACACATGCCTGATATTTCCCTCAAATTCAAACATTGCTTCTTTTTTAATTGGAAGATCCATTATTACACTTGGCCAGTTATATATGATGGAGAAAATACTCAGCGTTACCTGGAAATACACTTAAACAAATATAGGTTTCATTATATTATTAAGGTAGAGGAGCGAAGATAAGCAACTTGGTGTTGCACAAGAATACATTAAACCAAATAGCATTATATTTTTAAGGGAGGCGGGAGGGGGGGCAGAAACTCAGTGTTGCCCGGGAGCAATAACTTTAAAATTGAAACATCCGATAAATGACTTACATTATTATTACTATTATTTTCAATACATTAAAACAAGAAGAGAGGAATGAGCTGAGCGGAGGTCAAACGAGGGGTTGGGGAGAGCGAAAACGGGGGAGGGGAAAAAAAGAGGTAGAGAGATAAAAGTTTTAATAGAAATATGTTGCACTTTTTAACCTTTTTTATTTTATTTTTTATGGCTGACCTTGCTAGTTTGTAATAGTAAAAAGTAAATTCGTGTAAATCAATATGGTACAACTTTGTTGACCGGCTTGATTCTGGTGATGGCATTCTTGCAGAAGGAACTACATAAATGTTTGCCAACATCCCTAAGTGAACATTATATTATGGAACCGCCCAGATTCGAACTTGGAACACCCAGGTTGTCAGTCCGTGTCGTTATCCAATTGACCACCGTTTGTAATAAAATTACATCAGATTATTTTGATTTCCTGTTTCTCTCTTTAATCATTGTGGTTTCTCTTTTCAGGAACAAATATATTCCAGCACAGACATTAGCCTTCTTCTAAAGGAAGTACAAACGGCACAAGAGACCATCAGTAAAATACAGGATATGAGGCAAGGCATGATGGGAAATGCCTTGGTCAATATCATGGATGAGGTACAGCAAAACATTATTGTTATTTATTATCAATATTGTTGTTCTTTTACCGGTTTAAGATCTTCTTTAAACATGGCAGTGTGGTCAGGAGAGATGCAATTCGAACGACGCCACAAAGCAACTGGCTTGAGTACCCCCCCCCTTCCTTTTTGTTTTTCCGGTTCGTTTGGATACGCTCTCCGACCTTGGTAAGTTTATTTCCAAAATAAACCTACCAAGGTCAGGAGCCCGCCATAACTGGATGTCGTTGCCACAAGCCTCAGTATTTGTATATACGTATATATATAAACTTTTTGTTTGTGTTTATTTTTATGCGCATTAGCCTAAGTCCATATATATGAAATGTTGGTGCTTCTTTAGTTTTGCTACGAAATGAAAATATTTAAAGAGATGTATAAACTTTGTTATGTACATACGTGTTAGCTGAAAATAAGATTGTACAGAAAAAATTACGCAAATTCATTCAGTATTTATTTAATTATAAGAAAAAGAAAAAAAACGATCTTACGTATCGCTAGACATTTTTTACCCAGTTCAGCTTGCTGATTAGGCAAGGGATATAACTCAATTTTTTCCGGAAAACCCAAAATTTAACAAAAATGGCGACCGATAGATCAAATCGTTTTTTATTTAAATACTGGATGAACTTGCATAATTTTTGGTGTACAGTCTTCTTTTCAGCTACCACGTAAGTACATAACAAAGTTTATACATTTCTTCAGCTATTTTCTTTTTAAGAGAGGCAATACATGTCGTAGCAAAACTCAAGAAACACCGAAATTTTTTTTGCTAGTTTCCTTCACTAAATTAGTTTTTTTTAATTGTTTGTTGGTTTTCGTTGGGGTTTTTTTATCTAAAGGTGTTTGCGTTCGCCTTCGTGCTATGATCAACTTATATGTTGATGTGTATTTATCGAACGACGAGTTATCAGATTTGGTTTGATGATTAATATCAGAAGGTTGTGTTTGCGTTTTTAAACGTTGGAGGTCAACAGCTATGGCTGGCTCCTGTCCTTGGTAAGTTTATTTTGGAAATGAAGAGGGGAGTGTGTCCAAACGAACCGGAGAAAGAAACAGGGTGGCTATTCAAGCCAGTCACTTTTTGGCGTCTGTTCGAATAGCGTCTTTTCTCACAATAATAGAAAATATTTAAAACTAGTGTACACTCTCCGTCAAAAATGATGGAAAAGAATTATGCTTCGCTAGTGTTAACATTAATATTCATATAAAATTATAGAATTATGTCAGTAATTAAATTTTTCATATATAAATTATTGTCATTTCAGATGACCTAAAGAAAAAAAATATCCACCGTTGACTTTTTATTTAGAGTGGAATGTTTTATTTCAAGCGGTGGGGGTTGTCTGACTTTCTATTTGCTTTCTCACTTCCCCTCATCACTTGAAATAGATTCAGCGAGGTGCTAGAAAGGTGTTTTTTGTTATGGACGGATTTATATTTATTTATATACAAATAAACACACATTGGTCTTTATTATAAGATGGAGGATTTTGACTTTTTTTAATCCACTTTAGACTTGTCTTCTTGGCTTGTTTTAATACAATTTTCTAGATCAAATATACTTAGTTAAATTTCCACTAGAAAAATTGTGACTTGTTTGTATAATTTTGACAGCCATAAGTTTATATTCCGCTATTCTTAGAATTGCCAAACCTCAGAAAGTCTTAGAAGTCTTCTACTTCTATATTTCTACAGATTGCCTCTGAAGTGGATAAGTTGCCTCCCTCAAAACTCATACCGCATCCACCAGCGCATGACAATCCTCTAAAGATTGATCAACCCAAATGTCATCCTCAGTCTTCAAATGAATGGATTAGACAACACGGGCTCAAAGGTGAGTGACTTTTCATTCTCATTCCTTCTATTCACCGATAATTATGTTGAGTAATATTGTCATAAGGCTGGCAATAGGGACACACTCCCATTATCTATAAAAATATCCATCAAGGTCAGCCATGACACAATGGATAAAGTGCTAAGTAATAATCAGCAGTAAGTCACTCTCTTCTAGTGGTTGAAGGTGCAATCCTTAGTACAGGTGATACTAAGAATACATATCCATTTATCTAATTATCTGATATTTTTTGTAGTTAATTTTTAGCGTATAATGTTTTCTTTCCAAAAGACGTCATTCTATACAATAATTCGATTTGTAGTTTTAATCATGCAGAATGAAAATCGCATTGTAAAAACTTTGCATTACATAGTGCTACAGAATAATATAATGGCCACTTCACTGAATACTGGTGAATCTTGAAAGTTGTCTCTTACTAAGTTTATTTTTCCCGGTGAATATGAGTGGAATGGGATGGAGTAAAAACTCTTCCCACCTTCTCTGAATATGACAAATCAAAAAATAAATTATTTAACAGGACTAAATATTAAAATAGTAAAATTAATTGGAAATACAATTTTTTTTGTTAAACATAGTCTTAAATATTGAAGTCTAAATAGAATTAAATAGTTATGTTGTATTACAAAAGATATTCCGGTCAACCAAATAGAGGAAATTCTGACTTTACTGTATAAATAAGTGTGTCGTTTTGACTGAAGAGACGCCGGTCTGTCTGGTTAGATGGGGTGGCCATGTGTGTAGAAGAAGGTTAAGGGAGTGGCAACTTTCTCCACATTCATCGCTTCACTTGTCTATCAACAGTAAACACACTCTCTATCATCTTAAAAATTAAAAAACTCCACTTTATGTCACAGCAAAACCTAAATACTCATCACTGACTCAGGGGAGATAACGCATAATTTTAAACGGTTCAAGGGGAATAACTCATAATCCACAGCAGCTGTGCTTCTAGTTAAGAGGTCACAATACTGGATAAAACTATTTATTTATGGAAAATCGGTTCATCACTACAATTTTTGTGTTGATGAGAGGACGTTTGTCATTGGTTTATTCATCCCATTTTCTCTAACTATTTATTTGCGGACCGGAAAAGATACTTGGAAACTCTGCACAGAAATACATTTTCTCATTATTTTTATCCTCAGGTGATATTTTTTTGTTATCATAGTTCACACCAAACAAGGCAGGCCGCCACTGTAGATGTAAGGGGCTACTGAAAATAGGGTGAAAGTTGGGGTGTGGGGTGTGGTTGGTGGGTCAATCTAAATTGGGAGCTGTGCAGCGAGATGTCTGTTTACACTAGTTTTAAATTTCTGCATGTCAGTACCGTCAGGAAAACAGGGGGCAGGGAGGGAGGAAGTTCCAGAGTTCAGCAGCACGAGGAAAGAAGCTTTTGGAGTAGAAAGATCTTCAGCATCTGGGGACCTTCCACAGTGAATGGATGATATTTGGCAGATTGTCAGGTTGGTCTAGTGAATTTATGTTGTGGGGGCACCAGAGCAGCAAGTTCATCAGAGCACAATTTTGTAAAACAGGCACAAGGAAGCAACATTGCGGCAACGGGACAGGGCTGGAGCTTGGCGTATAGTGAAGGACCTATTAAGTTGGTGACTCTTTTTTGGACTATGTCTAAGAGGGAAAGACTAGTGGATGATGCACCAGCCCAGATGTGGCAACAATACTCCATGCATGGGCGGATGGTGGCTTTGTAGAGATATAGGATAATGTCAGGTTTGAGAAGTTTACTAGCACGGTAGAGGGAGCCCACCTTCTTTGCAGCAGCCCTGACAATGTCTTCAATGTATTTGTTCCAATTCATGTTATCTGTGAAGGTTAGGCCGAGGAGTTTGAATGATGAACTCTCAGGTAGGGTGTTTGCCATGACAATCGGTGGTTGAAGAGGTTTCTTGTAGTTATTGAAGGAAAGGAGCTTTGTCTTTGCGGCATTAAAAGTTATCATCCATTTTTACCCCAATCCACTACAGACTGGAGGTCATTTTCTAAGGATTCAGCCATTGCCTCAGATATGTGCGCATCGGTTTTGCCCACATGACGAGAGTAGAGTGTGGTGTGATCTGCAAATATTCATATCTAAGTCTCAATTACATCAGGGAGATCATTTATGAAAATCAGGAACAGTAGAGGTCCAAGGATGGATCCCTGGGGTACACCAGCATTTATGTCATGTTGCTTAGATGAACGGCCATCGAAGACAACCTGGATCTTTCTTTTGGTTAGGAAGGATTTAATTATATTAAATATTTGTCCAGTAATACCATATGAGTGCAGTTTTAGGAGAAGCCCTTCATGCCAGACCTTGTCAAAGGCCTTGAATATATCAAGCACTACTGCCCTAGCTTCACATGCCTTGTTCAGAGATGACCGTTAGGGTATCTGCAGTAGATCGTGCTTGTCTAAATCCGTATTGATGATCAGAAAGAAGTTTAGCATTAACTAGGTGCCATACTATCACTAGATTAATTAATGATTCAAAGATTTTAGCAAAGATCGGGAGTAGACTGATTGGGCGGTAGTTTAGAGGATCAGTTCTATCTCCAGAATTCTTGAATACTGGTACCACAGAAGCAATTTTTCAACTATCACGGAAACAAGATTCAACAAGGCATTTGTTGTATAGTTTGGAGAGGACAGGGGCTAGCTCAGCAGAGCATTTCTTTATTACTATTACTGGTATAAGATCAGGCCCACAAGCTTTGGAGGTGTCAAGGTTTTTATGATGTCTCTGACCTGAGATGGGATGATGACCAGGTTCTCAAGTGTGGCTTCAGTCCACATTGGGAATTTAGGTGGTTTGTTGAATCCAAAGTGGAGTTTACGGCAAAACGCTGGGCAAGTAGTTCAGCCTTATCAGTGGCCATGCAAACAACATCGTTGTGATTTGATAGTGGAGGGAATTGTCGATTGTCCATTGTTCATCACACTATTGTAGATTTTCCAGAAATCACGAGTACCTAGTTTCTGTGACTGAATGCGTTTTTTGTTATCTCTGTATACCTTCTCTTTGCTTCATCTATCACTACTTTGCAATCATTTCTTGCCTCTATAAATTTCTGTCTATTCGCAGTTGACTGATGGCGGCCGAATTTTCGGAATGCCTTCTGTCTCTTAGCAATAGCGGCTGCACATTTTGAGGTGAACCATTGAGGAGAGTGGGTTTGCTGAAGAATTTTCGCGTGGGGACATAAGCATCAATACCTGCTTTGACCCATTCGGTTAGCTCATTTGCCCACTGATCAGCAGGGAGTTAGAAGGTTTCACCCCATGGGGCGTCACTGATGTGATCCCTGAGGGATTCAAAATCAGCCTGCTCATAGTTTCTCGTCATTTTGAGCACCGGCTCTTCAGTATTTGGAAGAGTTTTTAAGGTGATAAGTATCATTACCACAACATGATCAGAGTTTCCGAGTGGGCTATGGGACTTCGCCACACAAGCCTCGGGTAGTGAGGTCAAGAACAGGTTGAGAAGTGAGGCTTGCTGGTCCGCACGATCAGGAAGGCGGGTTGGAAAAGTGACAGTCTGTGAGAGGTTGTGAGCTGAGGAGAAATTAAACATAGAGTTCCCAGCTGCATCAGTAACACTGGAGAATTCCAACCAGTCATGGTGGTGTGCATTATTGATGTGTAGCCTGCAGCAGAAAGAGATCTGATTTGAGCAGACTATAACATTCATCATCAGCAGCAGCAGCAGCAGCATCAACAGCAGTAGTAGCAGCAGCATCCATTTTATTGTCTTATTTCCTTTGGTCAGCAATCTGACGTTTTCTTACAACCTGTAATCTCAGCCTCTATATGATCTTCACTCTGTCATTATGCTGAAGACGGGCAAGTAACGACTGGGTAGGGGCCTATCACTCACCTCCATCCACAGCTACTGTATACTCCCTCTGTCAGAACTGACAACAGTTTGTGGAATTTACCCCATGCCGATTTTACCCTAATAGTAGACTATAACATTACACACTTTTATAGGGACTTTCTTATAAAAACTTTTCATTTTCATGCAGCATTTTAATAATTTACGCCTTGTGCAAATATTTGAAATTATTGTGCAGACCTTAAAAGATTAAAGAACAACAGAGTAAAATTGTTTTGTTTTTATTTTGGGGAATAGGGGGTGGGAGTAAAAAAATGTGTAAATATGTATGTATTATTTTCCAAATGCGACATTTTGTATACGATGCTAATTACCAAAATGAACTTAAAAAAATATTCATATCAATTAGCTTTCAAGATGTTTTCAATATGAATTTTCTTTTGTGTTCTATTGTAAACAGCTAGGCAACTGGATCTTTATCAAGTGCTTGCTCCAAATGCTTATTCATTTCGTGAAGACTATGTTCCTGTGATAGGAAAAGCCGTGCAATCCCAAGTACATGAGGTAAGTTATACCTTTGTGTAGGATTTGGGCCCACATCCTATATAATATAAATGATAGAAATTCAGTAGGGGGAAGGGCTTAATGCTTCCTTGAGGGCCCTTTTATGGCAATCTGCATGATTTCTATTAAATTTCAAGTTTGTAGGTCTAATAGCATAAAAATAGTTAATTGTCTTTATTAACTACTTTTAGGCTATTAGACCTACTAACTTGAAATTTAGTATAAATCATGCAGATTGCCGTAAGATGATTATATTTTTTTGCATTTTTTTATAAAGGGGCCCTCAAGGAAGCATAAAGCCCTTCCCCTACTGAATTTCTAGGATGAGGGGGTTGTAATTAATTACATAAGTAAGTGAGAGGGGTTCGAATTAGAAATAATAATAGGAAGAATAATAATAATTAATTAATTGCATAGAACATGCAATACAAGTCGTCATCATCATCATCATCATCATCATCATCACCGCTTACCTCTACTAAAGAAGAGTCTATCGTGTACACAGTATGATTATGTATGGAAGTGAAACCTGAGGACATGTGTTGCATGGAGAGAAATGATATGTAAACACAGGCTTAGATCTGATGAACTCAAAGGAAGATTAAATCTGCACAGTATAGAGTGAGATCTGCGCAGAACAGGAAACTTTGTTGGTTTTGTCATATTGAAAGAATAGATGAGAGTTCTTGCGGTAGTAGATGTAGAGCAGTTGGTGTAGCAGTGTCAGTTGGCAGGGGAAGGCTAAGGAAAACATGGGAGGGAATAATAAAGACTTGAGGGAAAGAGGAATAAATAAAGACCTGGCCAGAGATAGATTAGTTTCGAAGTCAAATTTTAAAAGCCATCCAATACATGCTAGCATGTAAAATGGGCATTAAACTGAATACAATGATGAGATATATATTTTAGTTTTCAGCGGTGATGGTGATGTAGTGGATACGAGCACGGACTGACAACTCGACGTGCCGTGTTCGAATTCTGTCGGATCCATAACATCACTTTAACTATGGATGTTGACAACCATCACGTGGCCCCTCCCATGAGAACCTGATTCTAAAAAGAAATCAAGGAAACCAATACCAGCAACAGAATCAAGCAGGTGAAAAATTAATTAACTAAAATTAATTGATTAAATTCAATTAGCGAAAATTAATTAACTAAAATTAATTAACGTGCTCATTCATACGAAAAGAATAAGTGCGAAAACAGACTCCATGTTATTATCATTAAATCGGAGTTGATTATGATCCGATCTGGTGCCCCATTTTTTAGGGTCACTATACATTTTCTTTTATGGATTTTCTTTTTCTGATTGAAGGTATATTTCCGTGAGAAATAGCTTCTTAAACTTATTTTAAAACTTTTCATTCCCTTAAGGGTTGACCTAGGTCAAGTTTACATAGCCAATATGAAGTCTGTCTGAAAAGTAACAGGACTGGATGAGCTGTGGGCAAAAGAGGGATTAGCGAATTGTGTTATCATCTAAGATGATATCTTGAGGGTATATAATTAAAAATACATCTTCTCTCAAGAAATTCAACAATTCACCAGACCTTCCACGCAAGCTTTCAAATTATTTAATTTTTTCTCTGTACAATTACTTATCATGCCGCTAGAGAATTCCGGGTTGTTTGGAAATTTTTGGCAAAATTTGTCATGGTCACAAAGTGGGGGATCAGTTTACGTTAAAGTTATATAGAAAACTGATCCCCCGTCATAAAATCTAAAATATTTAAAAATAACTTAAGAAAAAAAACACGGAATTCTCTAGCGATTTGATAGGTAATTGTACACCGAAAAAAGAATAAAATTTGCTCAGTAAAAAAGTTGAGAAAAAAAGGGTTGTGGGCAATTGCGAACAAGTGCTGGATTTATTCTTTTTTTTTTTTTTTCTTAGAAATGATTTAGCAAAAGGATAAAGTTTCGACTTGTGCTCATCATCCAGTTACAACATTAATAAATTAATCTTTATTATTAAAAAATCATGTATTCTGAGAAGTCGTGACGATCGTTTTCAGTGTTCTTGTGTTTTGGGATATGTTACTAGCAGATACCTGTTTGTGGTGGTTGTGTATCCAATATCGACAAGAGTTGTGGTAGTCTTATCTTCCACTAAAACTTATAATACTGATAGAGGTTGGTTCTGCTGAAGGGATAGCTACTGGTGTAGAAGCCGTCGCTCCTCTCCCACTGCTCGTTTTCTCAGGGCAGTTTCTTACATCTTTAACACACGCATTTTTTCTTTCTAATGAGTCACCACTTATCAATGCCAAAAGCCACTCAATAATAAGGGTTAATTAGATCGATGGATTTCAATTGAATAAGGAGGTGACAGTGGGCAAGTGGATAACGACGGGGACTGATGACCTGGGTGTGCCAAGTTCGAATCCAGTCGATTCCATAATACCACTTTCACTTAGGCAACCATTATGTGGTCCCGCCAGCAAGAATGCCGACAACAGAATCGAACCGGTCAACAAAGTTGTACCATTCTGATTCATAGGAATTTACTTTTTGGTTGAATGATGAAGAATATTATAAGATGTAAAATGCTGAATGGAATGAACAAAATGTGGTTACTTATATGTATGGTTTATGACATTTGTTGACATTGGATTTTAAGATGAGAAGTTCTTGGAAAGAAACTCTGTTCATGGAAATTCACATTTGATCTAGAAGCTTCTTGCAATCTCTAATTAGTTGAAACTCTTCTTTTTTTTTTTTTTTTTTTTTGCTATACGTTATCTGAAATTGCGGGTGTGTGGATGGCAAACGAAATCTCCAAATTTTACAGAAAAAAAACACTAACTAATGGATCCAAATTTGACTAGCTCGATTCCAAATGAAGTCCTTAGATCTAACAGGAAACCCGCTAAATCGGCAACACTGATGGCGACACTCGTAATGCTTTCCTGTAATAATTTCAAATGAAAATAAAATCAAAACTACTTGTTTGTTATCAAACTTCTCTAAGATTTTCAAACTTTATGACTATTGCGTTATTCACACCCAAAATCGAAATATTTAACAAATAAGATGCGTTTTTCATCACGGGGTGATTGTAAAAAAGCTCCCAGGTTTTAGGGGCACAATTAAAGTTGATGCTGTAAATCTGAGGGAGATAACTCGATTGCATTTTGTAACCAAACCTGACAAAAGTAAGAAGAATTTAATATTTGGGGGAATTTAGGACATATTTAAATTATGTTTCTTGTTCTAAGGTTTTTACAAAAAAGAAGTAAATAATTTTATTCTAATATTGTTTTAAAAAAATCCTCATCAAATAAATATTTTTAATAAATACAATAAAAATAATTTTTCAATAATATTAAAAAGAAAATCCTCATTAATATGAAAAAAGTTATCTCCCTTACTCCTGCTATTTTGTATGTATTTTTATTTGAGTTAAGCCGTGGCCGTCGTAACTAGGAGGCCCTTCCAATGGAAAATGACGTCATGTTCTGTAGGTAAGTCGAACAGTCAGACGATGGGAATTTTGACCCCTCCCGCCACTTAAAAATTCATCAAAATTCAGGAAATCAACCCAATTTTAATGAAATTTTCAGTATTTATTCATTAGCGATCACTGAATATAATTAACTCATTACTTTATTAGAAATCCCAATGCAAATGTATTATTTCATGTAAACAAAAAACACCTTTACTAAAATTATATCATAAATATATATTTTTTATGAAAATGAAGATATTAATAAAAAATCTTTTAAAATATAGTTCTCATATTTTACGAAAAACAAAGCCGCTAAATTCCGTATTGATAAAATCAATATAACTGAAAGAAAAATTAAGTTCTCGAATTAAATAACATTACACAAATGATACGACACGGTTTTTTAATATTTGCACATATCTAGTTAATGATAGCTTTTTAATAAAAGGCATTAGAAAACTTTAAACATTGCATTTAAAAATAGAAAAAGGAAGGAACACGATTCGAATTATATTGAAACTGATTTTTATTCAATATAAATTTAAATATAAAAATTTCACAATAAATAATTGTTTATGAATTTAGGAAACAAACAATTAAATAAACAATTAGGAATACTTTTAAAATATGTAAACAAACAATAACAAACAATTAAATAAACAACGAATTATGAATACTTTTAAAAATGTAAACAAACAATAAATAAATTTAAATAAAAACAAACGATAAGTTAGTTTAAATAAAAACAAACAATAAATGAATTTAAATAAAAATAAACGATAAGTTAGTTTAAAAATGTAAACAAACAATAAATAAAACAAATTAAATTAAACCAAACAATTTAAGAACAAACAAACAATAAAGTTACTAGTGCAGATTTGTTTTTACTCAAACTTATTTAAAAATCTGTGGGGTTTTTTTTTGGGGGGGGGGGATCGCTATAGACAATGCATGAAGCCACTTGCTGTAAGGAGCTACCAAGAACAAATGTGATTATTACAAAAACAAGAGATGTCTGTTGTTCTTAGTCTATGAAGGTGGGAAGAAAACAGTCAGCAGGAAGAGAGTTCCACAATCCTGCAGTTCTTGGAAAAAAGCTACTGGAATAGGAAGCTGTATTACAATGAAGTATCAAAACAGCGAATTGATGGAGACCACTAGACCAACGAGTCAAATGAGCTGGAACAAAAGAAGCAGAAAATAGATCACATAATTTTGAAGAACACACCATAATAGTATTTATAGAAAAGACTGAGACAACATCACGTCTTTGAGAGAGGGGGTGTAGAGAAGAAGAAAGGGTAGGCAAAGCAAATTACAGATACGTTTCTATACCCTATCAAGAGCCCCTAAATGGGACAGAGATTCACCAGCCCAAATATAACATAGTTTAATTAAAAGTTTGCAATTTTCTGATTAATTTTTTTTGTTATTAATGTGGTCACAAAAATTGTTCAGCAGAGAATTTGAAGAGCTCCATATAATCATTCTTTCGATTCTTTCAATACTGTGACCCTCATCACAAGAGTCAACATGAAAAAGAAGATTGGCATCTGTCAAAACATTTAAAGTGATGTACATAGCTAATTGTCGTTGATGTACAGAATAAAGAAAAGAGGGATGTTTTTACAAGTTTGCCAGTAACTACATAATTGTAGAGAACGAAATTTGTCGTCACATCATTAGGATATAAAAGAGATCCTCTATTAATCCCTTTAAAATAACTGTTTATTTCAGCTGTTTCCTCTACATCATCTCTTCCAGATACTAAATTTTTACAACTATTGCATTTCATTCTTTTAAAAACTGCATAACAGCAATAACCTGCTAAGTATAATATAACAGGGAGTAATTCTCTGCACTGATTAACATCATCATCTGTTACATCTATGTTAAATTTGTAAACATCTAATTGTTGCTCCCTTGTCATTTCATCCCAGTTAGCTTCTTGTAAATTCTTCAAATCAATAGTTTGGTTGTTAAGTGGCAGGCTCAGTTTTAATACTGACAACATTTTAAATTTATTTCTCACATTCAAACACTTGACGTATAGAGATATTATACTGATCCCCACTAAGTTGCCGGTACTGGCCAAACCTTGCCTCAAGGTTATCTGTTTGAAACTTGCCAGGTAATATATACGTCATGTTCATTTCTTTTCTGCAATACTCTGTCAGTTCAAGAATTGTATATGTGGTATGATGTAAAGCAGTGTATGTTTCCTTTGTTAATTTCCCAGTTCTTCTAAAAATATTACTTCAACATTCTAACCAGTCACAGAATATAGTGAGAAATCTATCATTTTCTCCATTTAATTTAAGTGGATTAGCATATTCATTGTTAAGCCGGCAACCTTTATATGGTGTTTTTACATTCATTATTGTCCACCAAATATAAAATATCTTTATGTATTCTGCAGTTTCTGTAAAGTTGAGCAAACATTTCTGTTTTCCTAAGGTCAGCAATCCCTGAATAGTGTATTCATTGAAAATTTGCAGAACCAAATTAACATTTTGCCTTTCAAGATTACTGGGAGAAATGGCTTTAGAAGTCAATTTGTCACAATATTTCAAAAGTGATTGAGATTCCAGGGCATAAAGTTTGTGTAAGCTAATTCATGATTTCTATTATGACAAAACTTTTGGAACATCATGCATTTACTTGCATCTTTTTGGCCAAGCTAGTTGTTTCTAATACATTTTAATATATGTACTGAGTCGAATAAGAAGAAAAGAGGTCTAGACTTTAGCACTGTATGGGTATATACAATTGAAGGCTTTGCTGGGCTACAAAAGAAAGACATAACTTTTTTTATTTATTGCGTTATTATCTGTTATAACAGATAATACTCTAAAGCCTATCTCCTCTAAACCAATTATTAAATGTTTGATTATGTCAAATAAGTTCTCAGCTGGAAGGCATTTAGTTGGCATAATATGCACAACATCCTTATATTGTGAGAATACACTGCTAAGCATAAAAGTATATGCACTTGTTGCGGCTTCATTGATGTTGTTGGCTAAGCCAACAACATTACCACCCTTATAATCAAAATAAGGTTTTAGATGAATTTCATCAACGAGTAAAGATACTGTGATGTCTTTCTGAACTCGTAACTTGAACTTACTTTTAATAAACATAAGAAAATTGTTATCATGTTGTTCAACTACAGGATTCATAGAGGTTGATAAGGCTAGTCTTCTGATGGTCGAATAAAATTACATTTTTAGTGCCTCTTAACAGTCTGTACCCTCTATAACAAGGAAGAAAATATCATCATTTCACTCGAATAATTAAACTTATTCAGTGTCATTATGTTTATCTGTTCGTATATGAATTTAATTGCATTGAAATATTTAAATGACTCATCTTGCACTAATAACAGAAATGACAAGATTATTTTCAATATAGAAATTACATTTTCAGGTTTGGTTTGCTCTTCTTCTATGTCCATTTTTTTCTTGTTCTCCATCAAAATCAGTTACATGCTTAGGAATCTTATACTCCCCTATAGTATTTATTTCCACAACACTGCAGAATACATGTACTGCTAGATCAGATCCAATTACCAGGGACAGTGTGATTTTGGGGGATGGAGATTTGATGATACGGCATATA
Organism: Sepiola atlantica; assembly: GCA_963556195.1. Taxonomy (NCBI): domain Eukaryota; kingdom Metazoa; phylum Mollusca; class Cephalopoda; order Sepiida; family Sepiolidae; genus Sepiola; species Sepiola atlantica. The sequence goes on along the minus strand of OY744516.1, from coordinate 204,992,917 downwards.
ATAAGTGTATCTTGTTGCCTAATAATACTCCAGTAATTTTTATCAATAAAATATGATTCATTTTCCACATCATCAATTTTCAAAAATGTTTTCTTTTTTTTTGTATTCTAAGTCATCAGTAATACTTTGACTTAAAGCACGTTTCAGTGCAGAATTTTCAAGTCTAATTTTTTTTGCATTTGGTGACTCTATATGTGTGGTTGATGTAGATACATATGAGGGACAGTTTGGAAAAATTCTAGGTATAGCACCTTTTTGAAGCAATGGTCTGTGAAGTCTAACTGTAATAGTGTTTCCTGTTTTTTCGTCAAATCCTGATGTCTCTCTTTGTATATCTTCGGGCCGAAAATGAAGTTCACATACCTGAAGAAATAATTTAAAAGACAACCATACCATAATTTTAACTCTTGTTATTAACTAAGAAAAGATATTGAACAAACAGCTACAATATTAAATAAGTTCAAAAATCGAAATTTAAAAAAAATACTTGTAGAAACACATCCAATAAATTTAATCCATGTTATCAATTAATGTCATGAAATTACAACATTAAGAATTCATAACATTTATTGAAATAATTGAAAATGTGTGTTCTTTTTGCAAAACGAAGTTCATTTACAATATAGTAAAGTTTGAATATCTCGATAAATTCGCACACATTTTCGACAAAATTTATTAATTAGTCTTACATTATATTTTTTATCTGGAAATAAAATTCTATTTTTTTCTTTTAGGTTTAAAAATCGAACTCTTTAAAATAAGTTAAAACACAACATCATCGAAATTCTGTCATTTCAGACATTTTTTTCCAGATTTGTTTTGGAAGAAAAAAAACTCTTTAAAATAAGTTATAACACAACATTTATTTGTTTACTTTTTTTTTTTAACCCTTTTCCATTCTGTTTTCAATGGAGGTTTATTTTTTATAGAATCACCCCCGTTCTGTTAGCTGTCGTTAAAAATGTCCGGTTTTATTTATTTCTTTTAATAAAAATATTGTGATGTTTTAGTTTTTCCTTGACACCCATAAATAAATTATTTTACTTTCATTTTATTTATAAATACAAAAAATTATTAAAAAAATTTTAAATTATTATAGATACAGATTTTTCTTTAAAATTAGTGCCAAAATTGTAACTAATTTAAGATTTAAAAATATAATTTCATAAACCTTGCTATATTTTGTCGGAATGAACTTATACCGTTTAATGCAACATATCCAGGCTCAAAACAGTTTTTTATCTTTTGGAAAACCAAATACAGCAACTTTTGGTCCATTTTTGTAATTTCCGTTACAATATGGTACAATACATGCAAATGGCATCTTGATTTTTCTCTTACAGAGAAAAATCAAGATGACACTAAGGGGAGATAAGACGGCCACGGACAAACCCAACACCTACAACCAATGACGTCACTAGAAAATCTAGAGTCAGTGACAAGGCCTGCTATTACGACGGCCATGGTTAAGACCAAGGCGATCCATAATACTACTAATAATATTATGGATCGCCTTGGTTAAGCCCCTTCAGTTCTATAGTAAAACCTGACAAAAGAAATAAACGAATTAAATGAGTTGTTCCCCTTTATTTGTTCCGGCCCTGCGCGGGAAAATCGAAGAAACCAAAAAATTGCAATCTCTAAAAATAAATTGAGCGGGAACTGCCTACTCCATTGGCCTTTTGGCTAGGAGCAAATTGTAGTATCTGTTCTGATACTACACTTCATCTTTTCTGTCCTCAGTCAAGGAGAAATTCTTTAAACTGAAGCAATTTGAATTTTTGTCTCAATCCAGAGTGCCCCTTTTTAGGGAGCTCGATTTTCTCTGCATTAAAAAGCAACCTTGTGTCTAACTCATCCCTTATGATGAGTCAAGTGAACATTTCACCCAAAATACTAAGCTTTTATCCACGATATAAAATATATTTGTAAAAAGTTATTCGGAGGGGGGGGGGGGAGATACTCGTTGACTAGTTAGCTTGACCCCAGTGTGTGTGTGTTTTCTTTTACCAAAATACTAAATGATTATTGAAAAAAAAGTCTCATCAACAAAAAATACCATGTTATTTAATAACATTTGCCTGAATGAAAACATACTGCCTAAACACACACACATATATAAAGAGGTTGTAATTTGAGTTTTAAATATAACTCGTGTTCCAGGGTTCGAGTCCGGCGACGGGTGTGAATAATTCTTCTCTACACTGACGATTCCTGTAAGGATGAAACGTATGCGTATGTAGATAAAAAACAAATGTTTATAATTTATTATTTGTCGTCCCCAAACTAGGCTGGGCTCTGTAGCGAGTAGTATTAACACAGCCGTCATCGTGACTTAAATGCAATGTTTCTTTCAAAAGTTGAACTCTCTACGATGGCTGCTTTTTAATAGGATTAATCTCTCGCTGATTTATCGAGTTGTTGACAACGGCCGCAAGGGCAAAGACGTTGGAATTTGAGTTTGAAATATATATTTAAGTTTGAAATATAACTCATGTTCCGGGGTTCGCGAGTTTGGCGACTGGTGTTAATAATTCTGTTCTACACTGACGATTCCCGTAAAGGATGAAACGTATACGTATTTAGATAAAAAACAAATATTTATAATTAATTATATATACAGGGTGGGCAAAAATAAGGGTCCTATTTTTAAAAATTCATAACTTTTTTATTTATTGATTTTTTTTTTTTTTTTTTTAGAATAAGTAAAGGACCCCTTCCGAAGCAAGCATGAGCCGTATTAGCCCTAAGGAACGTACCCTCATTTAGAAAACATTATTTTTGCTTAAAAAACTCAAAACAGTGTAAAAAACAATACTTTAGTTTTTGTAAGTTTTAAGAAGTGTTTTTCGGCTAAAATTTGTTTTGTTTATTTCAAAAAATCTCGGAAGGGTCAGTCTACACACACATAAAGTTTGGTGAGTTTAACTTTTATTTTGTGGAAGTTATTCAAATTCAAGTTATTCAAATTTAAAGATAGGACCCTTATTTTGGCCCACCCTGTATATATATATATATATATATATATATATATATATATATATATATATATATATATATATATATATATATATATATATATAATTTGATGTATTTTTTTATATTTTTTATTCTTTCGAAAGTTTAATCCTTAAACCTACACATTCTCTTTTTAGCACTTTCTAGACGACACCAAGTTAACCCTTCAAAACCTTTAACGGCCTAATACACGCCCCTAATAAACATTGAATCACGGGACTTGTATGGAGATATTTTTAACAAAATTTTAAATTTTAGATCTTAACTGTTACATTTTACCTCCCCCTTTTTTTCGAACTTTATTAAACTTTTTAGTCTCAAATTTCTCTTCCTAACACTAATTTTAAACAAATATACATAACACTCTAAAGCAAATAACGTATCCAAACGAGGGTGATACGTGAATTCACATTTCTGTAACAGGTGACAACATAAGCTGAAGAGAGCCGGATGGTTAAGTTCTTCTGAGCTTGAAACCGAGGGTACTGATGTTGTACTAATTTTCTGTACCAAAAAATAAATAAATATATATATATATATATATAGGCGTCAAAACTATTTGCTATGAAATATAAAATGTTCTATATAAATATATATATTTTATTTCTGTAGAAAGCCATGGTCCAGTTTCAATGGTATGATGGTTCCACCAAAAATGTCCATGTTGACATGGCCAAACTGTTTAACTACCAGAAACAGCTTGGGTCAGCAGTCAATTTGTATGAGCAAAGAATTGAGTGGCTCTCCACAGGAAGTCGTAGAATCTTTGGAACCATTTCAGGAAAAAAGTATGTTGCGACTATTACCACCACCATTTTTTTTTTTAAATTCATTTAGCATTCTTATATTTTTTAACTTTATTCCTATTGTTTCTTAATCTTTCTTACAGTGTGCACCTTTTCCCCTCTTGTTATATCTCTATATCTTTCTTATTGTGTGTAAATGTTGGTTATTTATAGTGAAAAGTCCTTCCATATAACTTGTTTAATTTAAATGTTGTATTTTATTATATATCAAAGTAGTTGAAATACTCACCTATGTCAGGTTTATCAAATTATACCCTCCTGCATGTCAACTCAGTTGGAAAAATGTTTTACTTTAAATTGTGATAAAAAACAATTAAAAATGACTCCTTTTTAATTAGTAAACTTTTATTAGAATAAAAATGTTGTGATGGGATACCGGACTACCCTAAGTCACTAAATAAGTGAACTAGTCTGGACAATAAATACGACTACGAACAGTAGTATGGGGGATTCGATTGTATTCTGTTAAATCCTATTGGATTACCTGTAGTTACTATTGTTGTTACAAGATATATACGTTGGAATAAACCGTACTATTTTAAGAGCTTTACACTCTGGGGTATTTTGTTATTTATAACTACTTACCAAGTTATATCAGAAAACAATTATAAATTACTTTTTATCATGAAATAAATAACATTTATCAATAATTAAACTTTTTGTTAAATCAAATATACAATTAAAAATACAATTAATGGTGCAAAGAAAAACGATTTTATTCTACTAACAACAAATACACATAAAGTTTATTTTATTTACTTAGATTTTTGATTCGCCTTAGGTGCAAATAAATTATTTAACAAGTTTATTTTCCTAATTAATGACATTTTTTTTCTATCAATTTTATTTTTAAAAACCGAACAATTATTCGATAAAAGCTGAAATTCCGGAACACTTTCAATAAAATGTTTCAAGGCATGAAGCAACAACAATAAAAATAAAAGGGGGGGGGGGGGGGGGAATGCTTATTGTTTTATTTAAATCATTTAAACCCCTGGTGCTTCTCCAAATTAGGACCCAAGCCAATTTTGACCCCGTCGTTAGGGTTAGGGTCAGCGTTAGGGTTAGGGTGAAAGTTAGCTCGGGTCCTAATCTGAAGATGTGCCAAAACCCTTGTAACAATAAGATCCTTGCCAACTATGGAAAAGATTCTTAAATAGTTTCTTTCTCTACTACAAAAAGAGCCCGGTATTAGATAAACAGTTGCGCTGTTGTTTCCAAGAAATAGTTAGCACTGCGCATTGAATAAATAATTACTTCCTCAGCAAATGATGTGCAAATTTGTTTAATAAGAAATATTATAGAAAGGCTGTGACAATGTAAAATATATTTACAAATTTTAATATAAAAAAAATCAAGAATGTGAATAAATAAATAAAACTTTATTTCTTGAGTAAAATTTAAAAGAGAATTATCTCCCTTACTCTTAATCGGTCTTAACGTCAGGGCTCTGAGTTTAGATTGAAAACATGAAGTGCATTTTGTTTTTATTTTGTTTTGTTTGTTTTTTGTTTTTTTGTTTTTTTCTTGTTTTCTTTGGCTCTGAAAAATCCTCTAGGATATAATGATTTATGATTGGTATGCGTTTCGGGTTTGCATTGGATGAAGAAAGTGTGGAAATAAGAAAAAGAGACGCTTATAGAGAGATAAAGAGGTTAATGAACGTAGCTGTTAGACATCACTAATTTTTGTCAAACAAATTCAATGTTTTGTGTAGAGAAGATATTTTATTTAGTGATAAGGATTAGATTTAGATTGTTCAGTTTGTTAACGAGTAGTCATCATCATCATCATCATCATCATCATCATCATCATCATCGGTTTAATGTCAGTTTAAGATGCTAGTATGTGTTGGATGGCTTTTAGAAATTGGCTTCCAAACTAACCTATCACTGACCAGGTCTTCATTTCTCCCTCTTTTTTCTTAAGTCCATCCTTATCACTCCCTCCTATACTTTTTTTTGCCTTCCCCTGCCAACTAACCCTGCTACGTCAACTGTTCTACATTTAATAACCCAAACACTCTCATCGATTCTTTGATCATCATGTTCGATTTAACATCTGTTTTACACGCTGGAATCTGTTGGACGGATTTTAGAAATTGACTTCCAAACTAACCTATCTCTGGCCTGGTTTTTATTTATCCCATTCCCATCACTTCCTCCGTGTTGTCCTTGGCCTTCCACTGTGAACTGAACCTGCTACCTCGTTCTACATCTACTAACCCAAGAACTCTCATCCATTATTTCAACGTGGCCATACCATCGAAGTCTCCTGTTCTACACACATCCAAATGACTCTGCAACCTCAATTGTTCTACACCTACTAACCGAAGAACTCTCATCGATTCTTTCAACATGGCCATACCTTCGAAGAGATAAAAGGAGGCTGCCGAAAATAGCTGTTAGACTTCATCAATTAGCTTTTATTTACCTCCCTCCCACCGCAGGAAGTTAAACACAAGGTCAGAAAGTGAGGATTGAAAAGCCAGCACACAAGAGGAAGTGCACAATGGCCTACAAAAAAAAAATGCATGAGCAGTCTTGTCAGCATTCCCTGGTAGGGACGCTTAAAGCGATTAGCATTAAACTAAACCCTTCTCAAAGTGCGAGAAGGTAAAGTCTGGGAGGGCGGACCTCCTAGGACTACACAGAACCATACTTCAGCCCGACAGAAACAAGATCACCAGCTTCAAAATGGCCCAGATTGTCGTGGGCATGTCCTCGACTGGTTTGAAAGCCTGTGTGCAAAGCTGATAAATGTAGCTGTTAGACTTCATTTATTTTTGTCAAACAAATCTAATTATTTTATTTAGTGATGAGGATTAGATTTGGGTCGTTCAATTTGTAAGCGAGTATTCTGCAACAGAAATAGTGAGAGGAAACACGTAGCTACAAAATGGTAAATGTTCAAGTGCCAATTTTATTTTATGTGAAAGAAATGCATACATCGCATGCAGTTGTAGTGGCTATGAGAAGAATTTTGCATTTAGTAGTTTCTGAAAGTATAACATTCACTCTCAACTGAGGTGTGCCGAACTCTGGCATAGTTAATGTGCAACATTATCGTTGGCCGAGGAGTGTATCTTGATGTGTCTGCACTGTGAGGACGTCTCTGACAAAAATGTTTATTGTTGCGACACTCCACTACCAGCTCCTGGGGGAAAAAATAGTTACATTCCCCTTCATAAAGTTAGTCTCATCGAACAGTTGGTTTAACATGTTGGGCGTCATTAATTCTCTCCAGAGAATTAATTAGCTGGACTGGGTGATCATAGGCTGAGAATTCAACACTTTGTAATAAAGAAGCGAACAATCATTTTATATATAAAAATATAGAATTTATTTTTACATTCTGGAAAACATAAAAACTTGAGAGCTGGCTTGCAACGCCACTGTCGTGCAAGGAAGTAAACTACCAACTGCTGAATTCTCCCTCTCTCTCTCTTGCAGTCAACAGTGAAGAGAGAGAAGGGGGTATACATCCAACAAGAGAAAGAAAGAGATAAGAATACACATGCTGAAAAAAGAGAGTTATAAACCAATAGTTGATTTGACTTTTGTCCTTTCAACAGTGTGCAATATTATCAAACAACCTGTCAACTCAAAGTCAGGATCAGATGTGATTGACGACACACTTGTTAATGGTTGCTGTAGCGACATTTCAATCCAGCAACACAATTGTCACGATTTACTTGTCTCCCCAATGTCAGGTACAAGACTTTCAATGTGGAGAAATCAAGCTCCAACAAAAAGGCGCCCATCCTTGTAACACAAATATAAACAATTAACGAACCCTACCTTGTTCATTCTTCTCCTCCAATGACCACGGTCATCTTGGCTGCATGCATTTTGTCTCTGTCAGCACCTCTTGTAGGCTGCGAAAACCTGAAAATCTAAGTTGTCAGACACTGTTTGCTTTTAAAAGACAGACAGAACAATTTAACATTCATCGTTAAGTGCACAAATGGTTTATTGAGTTGTATGCTGCCCCATTGCATTATAGTTGGTTAATTAACATGGAGTTGTTTAACTGCATCATTGCTGGTTAGTTGTATAACAGCCATGATCGCACCCTTGACAGAGAGAAAGAGAGAGGGAGAGAGAGAGAGACAAAGATGATTATTAAATGTAAAACAATCTCAACATGTAGTTTCTATTCTGTTCTCAGTCCTAGGAGGGCAAATATTTCCGACTGAAACAATTTATATTTTTATTTCATCCAGAGTTTCCCTTTATTGGGATCTGGATATCCACCATAATAAAACGTCTAGTTTACAGTGTTAGCCAAAATTTATCCAGTACTACCTTTTTAATTGCCAGCCTCTCAACAGCACAGACCCCACCAACAGGTAGCACAACTTAGAGCATTATCTTCAGCAGAATTCCCTGGTTTTCCTATGACGTCACCTCACCTTTCCTGTATCCCTACTTCTGTTCTCACACTTTAGATTCCCAGTCACTGTTGACCTTTTGACCCTTTGATTTTTTTTGTCTGCAATATTTCTTGTCATTAAATCCAATATTTTACCTGCTGATATATGTACTAACTAATATGTGTACTCGCTAACTTGCCTGCCTGCATATTTAACAAAATAATAGTTATGTAGTTGTCAAGAACTTGGCATTTAGTAGTTTGTTCTAGCATGTCATTAGTTAGTTTCTTATCTTAATTCCTCTTCTATAACTCCAATGTAGTTATTCAAACAACGGGTCCTAGCTACAAACGACACAGCCATGACAAGGAAGAAAGAAACGACAAAGAAACTACATGACTATGAAGAAAAAACACAATTAGACATCGGTAAAGAAAGAATAGGGGATAATATAACAATAGCACAGAAGAAGAAGAAGAAGAAGAAGAAGAAGAAGAAGAAGAAGAAGAAGAATAACAACTTAGAAATATCGTTTCATATTCCTGTTTATCTTTTAAACTTTTTAACTTTACATTAACAGCAATCATATAATCCCGGGCAACACAGTTTCGGGTCAGCTAGTATATTTTAGGAGAGTAGAAAGTGGACCTTGGGTTTACTTTCGGCAACCTTGTAACTCTCGCTTCCCTTATTTTGTCCTTTAGTAATCACATTCCATGAGCAATGTTTCTGACAAAGAGGGTAAGAATTGCTGTTTTCTGGGTCGAAATCTATCCATCTCACACTTATCTTTGGCTAGTTTTTGACCTTGAAGTAGTATTTTTTTAAGCTCCTTACATCAAATGGCTTCATGCCTTGTCTGGAGCAATTTCCATAAAAAAAAAAATAAGAACAACAATAACAATAATAACAATAAAAGTAATACAATAATAACAATAATAATAATTTTAGCTAGCACCATAACTCGACGAATTAATAAAGTAGCGGAGGACATTGAGGAGTAATTGTTCTAGAGGATCAATGAGTCAACAAGGTATCCAATCCAGGTTGGTGTGTTCTTATTTACTAGGAGGGCAAAGTTAGACACAAGGTCGGTTTCCATTGCAGGGATATCCAGCTCCCCCCCAAAAAAGGGAAACTGGTACTTAGTATAATGCTGGCGCTATTAAACAACAAGGCTGATGGTGATGGTAGCGAAAGAGGCTAATGATGTTGAGTCCGAAGCCAGCGAAATTGTGCCCTCACTTTTTCGTCTGCTTGTGTTTTGTGCCTATACATTTTTTAGTTTTATCAAATTTCTCCCTTCTGCAGATGCGGTTTTCATCATGCCCTCACCACCCATATCAGGAGTCAATTAGTTTATATGTGTGTTGAATGAGTGCTTTGCAAAGGTAATTTGTCAATTAATATCAGCCTTCTGTAACCACTTGCCCTGATTGGCGTATCATCGAGTTGTCTAATTTATTAAATGTAGTACTATCGTGTCCAATGAGCATCTCCATATGGGATCTTCATTTGAGGCATCATTGTGATTCTATCTGCACATGGTCTTGGTACTATTGTAGGACTACATTCGTTTGGACCAGTTCCTTGACCATTGTCTTAGACCCACGTTGTGATTAAGATCCTCAAGACTTTCTTAGTTTCGAATTGGTTCATCCGAACAAGGGACGGGAGAGAACATCTGTTAGTATTAATCATTAATTCTCTGCAGAGTTTGAAAACTCGTTGTTGCCTTGCCTTTAGAGACCATTGAGTTTGCAGCTGAAATGGAATGCTGAATAAAAAGAAGACTTTTGTCTTTTTCTTATCAAATATATAATTTATTCCTTAAGATTCCATTTCATTTCACTTTTTGTAGTATCGGTCGCTGATTACCTCAGTTGGCCGACTACTTTGGTTGGCATCTTGTGCAAAACTGAAAATATAATTCACTACAGAAGAATAGAGAGAAAGCAAAATCAAAAACAGATTGTCAATCCAACAAGCACCCCTCCTCCAACCTTCATCGCACAGCACCCGCTAATAAATTGTCACATCAGGGGAGCTGTTACCTTGACCTAACTTTTTGGCTTGTTGCACTATTTCATCTGTTGGCTGCCTTAATATGGAATGGAGGGGGGATGATTGACAGCCTCCTTCACTCGTAGTCATTTTTCATATTCATAGCACAGTATCCTTTTAATCAGAACGACAAAAAGATATGCTGGATATATCTCTTGTACTCAAGCCTGGTTCAGAGACATGCAAAACGAGCGCTTTTGCGTTCCTTGCGGCACACCAAAAGATAAAATAATTATTCTGCATTCAATTTTGTTATGGAAGGAAAACTTTTTTTATTTAACCAAAATTGTACTTCAGTTTGAATGAACTCTCCATATTTCTTTTTCGGCATTGATTATCCTTGAAGAAAAGGCATTAACAAGACAATCTTTTATTTATTGATTTTCTTTTTGTATTGATTTTTTATATATGTACTAGCTAATATGCATACTAGTTAACTCACCTACCTGAATATTTAACAAAAGAACAATTATGTAGTTACTGAGAACTTGACTATTAGTAGTTCTAGCATATCATTAGTTAGTAACTGCTACTTATGACACTCGGTTGAGGAGAATCTCTAAGAGGGCTATTAATTGAGAAAATATCTTGGTGAGATAGCTGATGATGGTATGAAACGTCAAATTGATCGTAATGCTCAGTTGGAAGGATCCATGCTGTTGCAAGACTGTCGAATAAAAATGAAATAAAAAAAAAGGCAGAAAGAAGAATGGTGTATCTATTCCTTTCAATTGAATGCAAATTAAAACCAAAGACGATAATAAAAAAATGCGTTTGCAGTGTGATGATGTATGGAAGTGAAACCTAGCAAGTGTAGGTTGAGAACATGCGTTGCAGGAAAAGAAGTGATATGAGAATGATACGATGAACGTATAATGTGAGTCTTAAAGACAGGCTTAGATCTGATGACTTCATAGGAAGATTACATCTGGAGTCAAGATAGAATAGGGAGATGTGTGTATAAGAGGAGACGAAGTTGGTTTGGTCACGTTGAAAAAATGGATGAGAGTTTTTGTGTTAGTAGATGTGGAAAGCTGAAGTAGCAGGGTCAGTTAACAATGAAAGGTCAAGGAAACCATGGGCGAAGTTATAAGGATGGATCTGAGAGAAAGAGGCATAAAAAAAGATCTGCCCAGAGATATATTAGTTTGGAAGTCAATTTCTAAAAGCCGTCTAGGCCAACTCATGACAGCCTGTAAAATGGACGTTAAATTGATGATGATGATGATGATCATCATCATCATCATCATCATCATCATCATCATCATCATCATCATTATTATTATTATAATAATAATAATAATGATTGTTATTATTATTATTAAGAAGAAGAAAAAGAAGAAGAAGAAGAAGAAGAAGAAGAAGAAGAAACTTTGTTTTAATAAAACAAAATAGCACTTCACTAGGAAAATAAAGTGTAATTTGAATGAAATCTTCATATTTCTTTTCTTGCGGTGATTATCCGTGCAGGAAAGGCATTAATAAAATAATCTTTTATTTATTTTCTTTTTGCGCATCGATTTTTATTTAGAAAGGAAACAAAGTGAAATAGAGGCAGAAAGAAGAATTGCCTATTTCTTCCTTTCAACTGAATTCAAAGGCGCCAATAAAAACCACAATCAAAATCGAATTGAAAACTAAAACGTAATTCAATAAAACAAATCAATGATTGAATATAATTGCATTGAATATTGATTCCTCAACAATGATAAACAATTCTTTTAACAATTAGATTTGGGTTTTTTCTAACGAGTCACCATTCATCAAGGCCAAAAACCACTGAAGGATAAGGGTTAATGAATGACTCGGTCAAAGATGACCTGAAGCAGTGGCATATTGAAATTAACGTAAATGATAGATCTTCATGGAGAAAGTCACTTTCTACTGCCATGGCCGACGTGCAACTCACGTCTGATGTCGGTGGTTGGTTGTTTTGTTTTACGACATATCAACCCTTTTTCGGATTATTTAATGCCGAATCTGGTCATTTTGATGCTTCAAGTTCTTTATATCTTCAAATGTTTAATCATGGTTTGGTTGTTTTGTTTTACGACATATCAACTCCTTTTCACTCCGAATCTGGTCATTTTGGTAAAGGTTTTTATGCTTCAAGTTCTTTATATATTTAA